>CM055123.1:301695562-302218062 GCA_029206835.1 Rana muscosa | reverse complement strand
CAATATGCTGAGCACACCTATGAATATAATGTTTTGCTTCAGACTTGGAATGTGGGACCTTCACTGTGAAGAGGACTTCTGTGTCATGCTGGCACCTGGTCCTGTTTGGCTATTTCAGGAATGAAGATTATCTCAAACATTTCATGAAATGTTCACATCTTGTCTAGGTCGCTGTGGTTTACCTTCTTCTCCAGCTGAGACTTTTTTGCCAGTAAATTCATTGGCCTTTCCTACGATGTTCTGAGTGAGGTCCTGCCTAAAGCAACATTTTCCCCACACAGCCCCACGCCAGGAATGTCTTTGCCCAAGGTGAATGGAACACATTCTTAGGCCTCTACCGAAAACACAACTCCGCCTTTTACACCTCCGAAAATAAAAAAAAAATTTAATTGGATGCTTCCCAAATGTTCACAACTTTAATTTGGCTTCAGACCACCGCAGGCATCTAAAATGTTATTTCCGGATGTTTCTGCATTCAAAAGTTTTTTTCCTTTTCTTCATAATTCTTGGCATGCTCTGCTTTTCTCCTGAGGCTGCTGCTGTAAGCTGCCTTGGGTGAGATGGAGCAAATTGTAATTCCAGGAACCCGTCTGTGTACACCCGGGGCTTGTTTTTCAAAGTTTGGAACAGCAGGGGTTGCAGAAGGACACGCAGGGCTGTGTCCACTGAATCTACAACAGCAATGCTAGTCAGAGGGGTACGGGAGGCTAATATAAAGGTATATTCATGCATTATACTTCTTATGTTACCTATGCTTTCTTTATGGGTTACCATACTTTACCTAAGTTTAGGGGGGAATTTTTTTTTTTAAAACATCAGCACAAGGAACGTTACTTCTAATCCGCAATGTTCCTTGTGCTGCACTTGTAAAGGCTTTCTGGTTGGCTGGTTTTGGCACCAAGAGCAAAAGTCCCTCCCCTCTACTCCAGCCCTGCTAGAACACTTCCCCTCCTGCTAAGGCCGAAACCTCCGCCATCTTGTGCCCTGCTCCTTGTCATAGGCCTCCACACAACATTCTCTGGCATAGACCTTTGTATCTCCAAGGAAGGAATGTACACACGAGAATTTGAATCATACAGTAGTCACATCACTAGTATATACAATCCAGAGTCACATGAATTTTCTGGTAGGGCGCAGAAGGTCATCCCACAGCATCTCAATCGGATTTAAGTCTGGACTTTGACTAGGTCACTCCAAAACCTTCATTTTGTTTTGTTTTTTTGAGCCATTTAGAAGTGGACTTGCTGATGTGTTTCGGCTTATTGTCCTGCTGCATAACCCAAGTGCGCTTGAGCTTGGGGTCATGAACTGATGACCGGATATTTTCTGGTAGAGTGAAAAATTCATGGTTCCATCAATGATGGCAAGTTGCCTAGGTCCTGAAGCCGCAAAGCAGCCCCAGACCATCATACTACCACCACCATGTGTGACTGTTGGTATGATGTTATTCTTTTGAAATGCTGTGTTAGTTTTACGCCAGATGTAACGGGACACGCCTTCCAAAAAGTTCTACTTTTGTCTCATCAGTCCACAGAATATTTGCCCAAAAGTCTTGGGGATAATCGAGATGTTTTTTGGCAAATGTGTGACAAGCCTTTGTGTTCTTATTGGTCAGCAGTGGCTTTAGCCTTGGAACTCTCCCATGGACGCCATTTTTGCCCAGTCTCTTTCTTATTGTTGAATCATGAACACTGACCTTACCTGAGGCAAGTGAGGCCTGCAGTTCTTTAGATGTTGTTCTGGGTTCTTTTATGACCTCCTGGATGAGTCATCATCGTGCTCTTGGAGTAGTTTTGGTAAGCCGGTCACTCCTGGGAAGGTTCACCGCTGTTCCAGGTTTTCTTCATTTGTGGATAATGGCTCTCCCCATGGATCGCTGGAGTCCCAAAGCCTTATGCCGCGTACACACGACCGTTTTTAATGTCATTGAAAAAAACTACGTTTTTCTCAACGTGATTCTTCTCAAGCCTGCCTTGCCTACACACTATCATGAAAAAAAATGCTCGAGCAAAGCGCGGTGACGTACGAAATGTACGACGGCACTATAAAGGGGAAGTTCATTCGGATGGCGCCACCCTTTGGGCTGCTTTTGCTGATCCTTGTGTTAGTAAAGTTTGGTGAGAGACGATTCGCGCTTTTCAGCTTCATGCTTTTCGGTAGGCTTGTGCAATTAGTTTCGTAACAAATCGAAATTCGTGCGAATTTAGCAACTTTCGGACATTCGGAAGCATTCGAATTTCCGAATAAAGCAATTACGAATAAAACCGAATCCGAAATAAATTATATCGCGAATGCCCGAATGTCTTCGGCATAATTTGTTATGAAAAAAGTTAGGAATGTACGAATCCATTCGAAGTAAAATAACACTCTGCTCTGCTCTCTGCTTCTCCCTCGCCGTGCTGAACTCCCTCTCAAAATGGTGTACAGGGGCGGAGGCTATAGCCGCATGTAAAAAACTAAAGTAAAATACGAGATTTTGAATCGTTACAAATAACCGCTATGTATTTAGAAAAGTACAAATCCATTCGAAGCACATTAGGCATAATAGGCAGCGTCGTTGTGAGAGAGACACGGAAAATTACGAATCAATGAACCCAAAAAAAGTTCCGAAAGTAGCAGTTGTGTCCAGAATCAACGAAAAACAATGTACTCTACCGAAAGTACGAATTATAAATCAACTAAAAATAAGGCTTACATTAATACGAATCATTCGGATTCAACTAAAAATGTCGCTTGCGAAAATACGAATTAGTCCGAACACGAAAAATCCGGTCTAGCAAAATTACGAACGATTACGAATCAACAGGACCGAAAAGAAACTAAACAAAACTAATTTTTCCGCTGTGCACAAGTCTACTCTTCGGTCCGTTACAGCGTGACGAATGTGCTACCTCCATTACGAACGCTAGTTTTACCAGAACGAGCGCTCCTGTCTCATCACTTGCTTCTGAGCATGCGCGTTTTTTCACGTCGTTAAACCCTACACACGGGCGTTTTTCATGACGAGAAAAACTACGACCTGAAAAAACGACAAGAAAATTAGAGCATGTTCCAAATTTTTATCGTCATGAAAAACGGTCGCGTGTACGCGGCATTAGAAATGACTTTGTAACCTTTTCCAAACTGATACATGTCAATGACAATGTTTCTCATCTTTTATTGACTTAATCTTTAGATCGCAGCATGATGTGTTGCTTTTTTAGATCTTTTAGCGCGCTTCACTTCATCAGACACCTTCTATTTAAAGTGAAGTTCCACCCATTTAAAAGTCAGCAGCTACAAAATGTGTAGCTGCTGACTTTTAATAATCAGACACTCACCTGTCCCACGTTCCAGCAATGTGGGCTTACGAATCCCCGCTCCTCTCCCCCTCCTCTCCGGTACCGGCATTCTAACTGTGGGAGCCCGGCTGTGGCTTTACAGCCGGGCGCGCACTGCTCATGCGCAAACCGTGCTGTGAATTGCCGGGCAATCTTCTGGGACCTGTGACGTGTCCCAGAAGATTGCAGGGAGGGAGGGGGGAGAGGTGATCTTCCTCCCGGTGCCGTGGCACCAGGGCAGGAAGTGGGAGCTGGGTGCCTGTAAAAACAGGGTACCTGCTCCCCCCCCCCCAAAAAATAACATGCCAAATGTGGCATGTCAGGGGGTCTACAGCATTTAAAGCAGAAGTTTAATTTTTGGGTGGAACTCCGCTTTGTGATTTCTTGATTCAACAGGTCTGACAGTAATCAGGCCTGGGTGTGGCATGTTAAATTTACCTCAGTTTTCTAAAAAATTTGGTTAATCAAAGTTTATTCATGATTTATCAAGGGGGCCAGGCAAATTTGGACAGCTTTTTCCCTTAATAAATGAAATCATCATTTTAAAAACTGCATTTTGTATTTACTACATCTCTCCCTCTTTTCTGGCATCTTCCCTAACTCTTTGAAACATGCACTTGTCAGCCCCATACTTAAAAAGCCCACACTGGACCCATCCAATCTTAACAACCTACACCCGATCTCCTTGCTCCCCTTTTTATCCAAACTCCTTGAACGTCTGGTCTACAACCGACTGAGCGTCCACCTTGCCGATAATAACCTTCTTGATCCCCTTCAGTCTGGATTTCGTCCTCAACATTCCACAGAAACTGCTCTCCTAAAACTAACAAACGATATACTAATGGCCAAATCTAAGAGACACTATTCTGTACTCCTTCTCCTGGACCTCTCTGCTGCCTTTGATACAGTTGACCACCCACTCCTCCTCAAAAAACTCCACACCTTTGGTCTCCGTGACTGTACTCTTCACTGGTTCTCTACCTACTTATCCAACCGCACCTTTAGCGTTACTCACAATTCTACTTCCTCCTCTCCTTTCTCTGTTGGGGTCCCCCAAGGTTCTGTTCTTGGACCTCTCCTATTTTCAATCTACACCTCCTCCCTGGGTCAGATTATAGCCTTCCAAGGCTTCCAATACCCGCTCTACGCTGACGACACTCAAATCTATTTCTCTACCCCTCAACTCACTCCATCATTCTCCTCAGGTATCACTAATTTACTATCAGATATATCAGTTTGGATGTCACACCACTTCCTCAAACTCAATCTATCCAAAACCGAACTTATCATTTTTCCTCCCCCCACGTGCCTCTTCCCCTGATCTCTCTGTCAAAATTGATGGCACAACCATAAGCCCATCCCCACGCGCCAAGGTCCGAGGAGTAGTCCTGGACTCTGAACTCTCCTTTAAGCCCCACATCTAATCACTGTCCAATCTACAAAATACACCCCTTTCTAACCAATGACACAACAAAGCTTTTAATTCACTCCCTGGTCATCTCTCGCCTCGATTACTGCAACTCCCTCCTCATTGGCTTACCTCGGCATACTCTATCCCCTCTTCAGTCCATCATGAATGCTGCTGCCAGACTCATCCACCTTACCAACCGCTCTGTCTCTGCTACTCCTCTCTGTCAATCCCTCCACTGGCTTCCGCTCACCCAACGAATTAAATTCAAAATACTAACAACTACCTACAAAGCCATCCACAACTCTGCCCCCAGCTACATCACTGACCTAGTCTCTAAATACCAACCTAATCGTTCTCTTCGTTCTTCTCAAGACCTCCTGCTCTCTAGCTCTCTCATCACCTCCTCCCATACTCGTCTCCAGGGCTTTTCCAGAGCCTCCAAGCCTATGGAACTCCTTACCCCAATCTGTCCATCGATCTCCTCTATTAGCTTTTATAGGATCCCTGAAAACCCTCCTCCTCAGAGAAGCCTATCCTACCCACACCTAACAACTGTATTCTCATTTTGTCCATCTGATCATCCCCCCCCCCCCCACAGCTACTACCCCTTGTTCCACTTAACCCTCCCTTCTAGACTGTAAGCTCTAATGAGCAGGGCCCTCTGATCCCTCCTGTATTGCATTGTATTGTAACTGTACTGTCTTCCCTGATGTTGTAAAGCGCGGCGCAAACTGTTGGCGCCATATAAATCCTGTATAATAATAATACTCAGGTTATCTTAATATCAAAATCTGTTTGATGATCTGAATTACTTAAGTGTGAAAAATATGCAAAAAAATAATTTAAAAAAATCTGGAAGGTGGCTAATACTTTTTCACAGTACATTTGGAGGCCTGCTCTTTGTCCACCTCTCATACGAGACCATGTGTAGAACTAATACTGAGCCCAATACCAGTTTTACAATCTTTCCTGTATTTGTAGGTTGGTTTCTCCACACTACTTCATTACTTTGGATTCAGCAATCCTACATTCCTGTCGTCTGGCCGAAGGTGTGCAGATCCAGAGTTCTGTTTGCTTTGCTTGTTTATAATGGGTATGTGGCCAACACCGACCCGGCAGAACATAAAATATTCAGACTGAAAACTAAACTAACTCTAGAGCCAATTGAGCGAGGTTTTAATAGTTATTGCGACCACAGATGTAAATATCATAAGTCTATAAATGTGAATTTACCTTGCACTTGTTTTATCTGATGTTATTAAAGGTAAACTCACCTATTCATTGTACAAGCAGCATTATCCATACACCATTCAAATGAATGCTCTTCTTCTTGGCTATTTACAGTGCAGTGCACCTGCTTCAACTTCCCAATGACACAACTAATTCCACTTTACGCGTTTCAAAATACCCCAACTTCCCCAGAGGCCCCTCTCCTGGGTTATAGGAATCTGTTGTTTTACATGATGTACATCTCTGGTTTATTCAATATTTATTCCATGGAATCATTGACAATAACCAGGGATTAGGACATAAGTCTGAGCATTGCCTTAGGAAATTTTTCATTTGCCTATACCTCCCCTATAGTGAGTGAGTTTTTGGTTTGAGGTTGTAAGAGGGGCTTTGCAATTAGCTGGATATTGGCACCAAAACCACAAGTCCCTGCCCTACCCCTACCTTGCTAGAACAGTGACCCTCCTGCTGAGGGTGTACCCGCCGCCATATTGTGGCCCACTCCATGCCAGAGGCCTCCACGCAACATTCCCAGCCATTGACTGTTCTATCTCTACTGGAAGGAACATTCACACATAAGTGGGGTTACTGCACTTTACTGGTGGTATCTGGAAGATGGCACAACAGTCACATCCCACTGACTGACATACTATCTGGGGTCACTTGACAGTCACATTTAGTGGACAGTCCGCAGTAGTATGTGAAAGCAATTTGAAGCACTTTAGAGCAGCCATCTTTCCTCTGACAGTCCCCTCCTCTACCCGGTGTTATTAGTACTCACTGGAATGGAAACACTCTGGTCACCTCCTCCATGGGCACACCTCTCCTGGGATCCTCCAGGGAAATAGCCTCACTCAGGGAATTCTTGGCCTGCCTAAAAGGCCTTTCGCAAGCCACCCTAGCCCCCACCTCTAAGAGTCAGTAAGAACACAGCTGGCTCTGCTGGGTGCATGTCTACCCCTATCTGGCCTTCAGCCCTGTCCTGGGCAGTGGCATCAGGAGGGGGGGCTGACGGGGGTTGGAGCCCCGGGTGTGGCCCCAAAAAGCCCCGGGTCTCGATAATCCTAATATCATTATTAGCCCCGAGCTGTTTCTACAGACAACAGGGAACGATCTCCCGCTTATGCAACGTGGCCAAGTGATGTACAAATAGTCCCACCTCCGGGACCCGGCTCCTATGATGGACGTCCCACTGGTCCAATGCCGAGAATGCAGGATGTGTGCCGTCCATCATAGGCGCTGCCGGGTCCAGGAGGAGGTGGGAATGACACTGCGGCCGTGCTGGGCACTGAGAGATCCCTGCTCGCTCTGTGTAAATGGGAAGGCAGCGGAGCGGCTCTCCTATCCTGGCTCTCTCTCCCATCCTGGCTCTCTCTCCCATCCTGGCTCTCTCTTTTTGGTGCGTGCAGCCTGCTGTGGAGCAGTCGGAATGAGATGGGCTACACTACACAGGTAAGGCTGAGCTGCAGGAGTGTCAAGAGGTCACCTGTCACGGGGGGGTCAATGTATGTGTCAGGGGGGGTCAGTGTAGGTGTCAGCGTAGGTGTCAGGTCAGACAGTGTATGTGTCAGGGGTTCAGTGTATGTGTCGGGGGGGTCAGTGTATATGTTGGGGGGGTCAGTGTATGTGTCAGAGGGGGTCAATGTAGGTGTCAGGGGGGTCAGTGTAGGCGTCGGGGGGGGTCAGTGTAGGCATCGGGGGGGGGGTCAGTGTAGGTGTCTGGTGGGTCAGTTTAGTGGTCAGCATTGATAGGCACTGGTGAGCCAGGCAGCAACCAGCAAGTGAGCCTAACCCCCCCCCCCCCCCGCCAAGCAGTCAAAATTCCCCTCCCCCCCTGCCGCTGCTGGGCTTGGACTTTGGGCTGAATCCCCTGGTCTTTTTCACACCTAGCAGCACCCCTGGTCCTGGGTCTCCACTTGCTGGCTATAGTCACATAGATGTGGGGTGTATGGCTCCCATCATGCCCCAACTGCACAAGGTATCCTCCCAACATGGCTTATATATGGGTCCTGAACAAGGATTTTAAGACATATTTAAATGACACTGGTCTTTTAGCTACTCGTTTACCATCTTCTCATGTGCAACCCCTCAATTTAATTTCTGCTACAAATATAATTTGCATCTTTTGTTATTTGCTGTACAGGGCACCAGGTTTGGGTCCGGAATGGGAGAGATGTGTCCTCATTGTTTCGGTTGTAATCCCTCTAAGAGTGTGGAATACTCAGGGATTCTGACCCATGCAGGGTGAGAGTTCTGGGGTGATCTGTTAAGGATGTGGAATGCTAATTTGCAGTCTTCCAAGGATTGTTAGGTCCTAATATGGGTCCCGGAATTTCAGAGGCTCAGAGAGATCTTGGGTGGGAAAAAGGCCTCTAACCCTGACCACAGGTACTTTGGCCCTGACAGGGTTAACACAACTGTTAAAAAGGCTGAAAGGGGCAGGAAGCAACAAGCAGGTGTCCATGAGGTGTTGAGTGGAACAAGACACAGATGTGAGACGGCTGTGAGCTGTCTGTATACTCAGATGCTGCTGGGCTCTTGTGACTTTGGCTTGACCCTTGGAGGAGGCGAGGACTTTAAACCCTGTTGTGGGACAAGTGTATGCTGGTGGTGAGCCAAAGTTTGTTTTTATGTACCAGGGTTATGGACTATTTTGTTTAATGCTGAAAGAAGTTGTTTTCATTTGCCTTATGGGACAGGAAATTAAGGGAAATCCCCCCCCCCCCCAATGGGACACAGATGTTACAAACAAAAAGGACAAGTTATACCCCTCCCTTACTCCTTCCAAAAAAAAGTTGCCTTTGGTTCTACTTTAAAAGTGATAAAAAAATTTGCTGCCTAAGGGCTTGTTACCATGTCGATTGAACTGCATCTTTCTGCACACCAATGCACAGGTATGGTGTGAACAATTGCGTTCTATGTGTCCTGTTCACATCAGTCATGGGTGGTGGTGGGCAAAAAAATGCAGCGCAGTGGCCATGGTGGGACCAAGCTCTTAATTTGCACCCTTTGTACCACAATGTACTGCACTTTTCTGAATCTGAAGAACCATCTACCTGATAAAGAAATCTCTGTTACAATCGTTTTATTTTTACATATAATTTGGGCTTTCAGTTGAGTAAGGGAAGGGTCAGCCTGCGGTGATGCCAAGTAAACAATATAACAGAAGATGGTCAACACGCCAGTGATTTATTCATCACAACTTCCTGGAGATCCATGTCAGACAGACAAAAAAGTGAAAGTGTCGGGGACACAGAGGTCTTCTTTGTCAAGGTGGCATTGATAGATGTGTGCACGGAACCAAACACACCCTCTGTATATCCCGGGTCCTCGGACCATTAGCTATGATACAGATTCCCATACACCAACCAAGCACACCCTCTGTGTATCCCGGGTCCTTGGCCCATCAGCCATGATACAGATTCCCATACACCAACCAAACACACCCTCTGTATATCCCGGGTCCTCGGCCCATCAGCCATGATACAGATGCCCATACACCAACCAAACACACCCGCTGTGAATCCCAGGTCCCCTGCCCATCAGCATAATGCAGATTCCCATACACCAACCAAATACACCCTCTGTATATCCCAGGTCCTCGGCCCATCAGCCATAATGCAGATGCCCATACACCAACTAAACACACCCTCTGTGCATCCTGGGTCCTTGGCCCATCAGCCATGATGCAGATGCCCATACACCAACCAATCCCACCCTCTGTGTATCCTGGGTTCTCTGCCCATCAGCCATGATGCAGATGTCCATACACCAACTACACCCACCCTCTGTGTATCCTGGGTCCTCAGCCCATCAGCCATGATGCAGATGCCCATACACCAACCAAACCCACCCTCTGTGTATCCTGGGTTCTTGGCCCATCAGCCATGATACAGATTCCCATACACCAACCAAACACACCCTCTGTATATCCTGGGTCCTCGGCACATCAGCCGTGATACAGATTCCCATACACCAACCAAACACACCCTCTGTGTATCCTGGGTCCTCTGCCCATCAGCCATGATACGGATTCCCATACACCAACCAAATACACCATCTGTGTATTCCGGGTCCTCGGCCCATCAGCCATGATGCAGATTCCCATACACCAACCAAATACACCATCTGTGTATTCCAGGTCCTCGGCCCATCAGCCATGATGCAGATTCCCATACACCAACCAAACGCACCCTCTGTGTATATCCCGGGTCCTCGGCCCATCAGCCATGATACAGATGCCCATACACCAACCAAACACCCTCTGTGTATCCCGGGTCCTCTGCCCATCAGCCATGATGCAGATTCCCATACACCAACCAAACACACCCTCTGTGTATCCCGGGTCCTCGGCCCATCAGCCATGATGCAGATGCCCATACACCAACCAAACCCACCCTCTGTGTATTCTGGGTGCTTGGCCCATCAGCCATGACGCAAACTCCTATGCACCAACCAAACACACCCTCTGTGTATTCCGGGTCCTCAGGCCCATCAGCCATGATACAGATTTCCATACACCAACCAAACATACCCTCTGTCTATCCCGGGACCTCGGCCCATCAGCCATGATACAGATTCCCATACACCAACCAAACCCAGCCTCTGTATATCCCGGGTCCTCGGCTCACCAGCCATGATGCAGATTCCCATACACCAACCAAACCCAGCCTCTGTATATGCTGGGTTCTTGACCCATCAGCCATGATGCAGATTCCCATACATCAACCAAAAACACCCTCTGTGTATCCCAGGTCCTTGGCCCACCAGTCATAATGCAGATTCCCATACACCAACCAAACCCAACCTCTTTATATCCAGGGTTCTTGGCCCATCAGCCATGATCCAGATTCCCATAAACCAACCAAACACACACTCTGTGTTACCCTGGGCCCTCAGCCCATCAGCCAAGATGCAGATTCTTATACGCTAACAAACTTCTAAGAACCTCAGAGGGCTTAGTGACGTGAACATTTGCTGTGGTTACAACTGTTTAAAAAAAGATTCTCGCGTACTTTGGAGATTATCCTAATTTCCTGTTTAGGTCTACAGGACAGGAAGTCAAGGGAAGCCTTATAAATGGCACACAGACAGGAAAAATAAAAGCTTTAACACTTTCCTACTCTAAACCTTAAAGAAGAAGTTTGGATTTTGCTTTAAAGCAAACCTGTATTCAGACCATGAAAACCCCAATTCCTGTTACAGTGTTAAATTGCTTATAAAGTCAAATTTCTACCTGTCCCCCCCCCCCCCCAACACTTACCTGAGCCCGATCTTGATTCGGAGCTGTTTCACGTCTGCAACAGCTCTACTCTCTCTTCCTCTTTTCACAGGACAAATTTAGAGAAGCAGGAGCCAATGGCTGTCAAACAAATCCTGTGAGGGAAGGCAGGGCCGAGCCACACTGTATGTGTCTATAGATACACACAGCTTGGCTTGGAAGTGCACCCGTATATGTGTTCCCCCATAGTAAGTGACTTGCTCAGGAGAGGAGGAGTCGAGAGTGCCAGCCTGAGGGGGGGCCCAGAAGAGGAAGTTTGGGCTGCTCTTTGCAATACTATTGTACAGTGCAGGTAAGTAAAAACCTCTTCATTTTAGCGAACAAATAAAAACACCTTACAACCACTTTAATGATTGTACATAAATACATTGAGAATAACATTAAGCAGCCAAAAATATTCCCCTCCTATTGTATAGCACTGTCACAGCGTCATGGACACCGCCATGTTGGATCTCTGTGAGTGTTCTCTTTGCTGTATCACACGATCCCTGTAAAGTCACAGCCCTGGAGATGATCAGTCTGCTTCTCCAACAGCCTCTGGGTACATTATACGAGATGTCTGGGAATTGTACCATCAGAGATTGGAGGGTGAGTGTGGTGCGCAGGGCAGCTTGACAGCAACTTCACTCCAAGTCCCTGTAAATTTTCATTAGAATTACCCCACAGTGTCCGCACCGTAGGAATTGGAGAAAACTACATACTCTGTTTTCTACCTTAATGAATTCGGGAACTAAGGTAAAAAAAAAAGCCCCAGTAACTTTCCGTCCCTAAACACTTACCTGTGGACCCTTGTCACTGCTGCTGGCTCCAGGACGATCCTGGCTGTTCCCCAAATGTTCAAGTTAAAGAGGAGAGACTCGGGGGTCCATGTTTCATTTTGTACTCTTAACATGGCTGTGTCATAGAACATGGCCAAAAAATGGACTTACCTTTTAAAAGGATTCATTGCTCCACAGTGTCTGTAGCTACAGAGGTGAGTAGGGGGCTTATTTTAAAGCTTATTTATTGCTAGTTAAAAGAGATGTTTTTTTTTTTTTAAGATTCCTTCTTACCTAGGTGGATGCAGCATCGGTCCAATGCTGCATCTGTCCTCCGGCACCTCTACACTGAGAACCGAGCGATCGAACACCGCTGATCGCTTGGTTTTCACACCTCTGTGAGCAGAGAGCTGGTGACTGTCAGTCATAGCAGTCTGCTCTGCCCCCTCCTCGCTCACTGGGGTGCTGGGCTGTGGAGGCTGTGGAGAGCCTGAGGCAGGTGTCGGTCCAGGGATTTGTGGATCCTGACTCCGTGGTCGTGATGATGCAGAGCCTGGACTGACTTCTGTGACATCAGCAGAGAGTGGACTTCAGCCCGCTCTCTGCTGAAAACAGGTCACAGGAGTGCAAAACAAACTGCACTCCTGTGATCCACAAAAGTACAGCCAAATGAGCTTTGGATGTACTTCTCCTTTAAGAATAGGTGAATGAGCACAGCCTGCCCAGAGTTTCAAACTCCAATCATGTCACTATAAATAAGTCTTGGTGAACTTTCTTGATATAGGGGGCCCTCAAGAGCAGATTCTAACCCCACCAAATGGCTACACGTAATATTCTGTAAATGTAATACTACATTGAACTGTCAGACTGCAGTCATGCAATAGTAAATAGTCAAAGATTACAAACACGCTAACAGAGTTGTTGGAGACTGGGGACAATATTTAGCAGACAGTCAAAGACTGGAGGCCTGTAACATGAGACTGCTAGAGATCTTGGCTATTACAGCCCCTGTGGAAGTCCATGCTTCCATAATTGTGTTCCCTACTGCCCAGTTAAAGTTGACATGCCTAATGCCACAGCAAGGTCAATAAGAAGGCCCCAGCCACTAAGGGAGATCCTTGACCCCTGGCCAGGGCCCTTTCCTCCAAGCCCAGTGGTGGAATGCCAGGGCCCGTTCCCAAGTACGATCTTTGTGACCCTAGTAGTTCCACCACTGGTGACAGTAGATTTTTATTTTCGTTTTCTTTTATATTATTTTTTTAACAATTTTTTTTACAATATTTTTTTTATTCTTTTGTACAACTTTTTGGTGAGTAATCAGATTTCTAAATAGACATCTGATGTTTCAACTTTGAGTTTGAGAAAGGAGATTGAGGACGCTGCTTTGAGGAGCTTTCCGTTCATTCACAAACTGAAGCATAGGAAACACAGTTTACTATGTTTCAGTTATGAATAGACGGAGTCAGTGATCAGTACAGACCACTGACTCTCCATTCAGAAATGGAGGGGACAGCAAATTACACATTTGCCAGCCCCTTTCCCACTCTCCATCCTCACAGATTCCCCAGGGGGAGGCGGGGGAAGGGGGGTGGCAGGAGAGAGCACAAGGGGGCTGGAGAACACACAGGGGCAGAAGAAAGAAGCTGGATAGGAGGAGCAGTGGGGGCAGCTGCAAATAGAGTAATCGATCTCTCCATTTTCCTCCTGCAGCCACTGAAAGACAGCTTCTCCTCCTCTCCCTCCCGCAGGCAATTAGCAGCTGCAGAAGAAAAATGGAGAGACTGGTTCCTCTTATGCAGCAGCTTCACCTATCCAGGCGTACAGGGGGGCCGCATGGGCCCCCTGCAACATGGGGTCAGGTTATATTTGCAACCCCTGTAGGTATGCTCCTGGTTTAAGTGCTAGAAGTGCCTAGCGTTAACACATATTTCAACATATCAAGTGTTTCCTCTGCCAAAACACTGGCAGTGGGTTTTTGTTTCTACTTTTAAAAGTCTATGTGTAAATGGACACACAGGATAACATAGAGGGGTTTTTATAGGCCATGCCGAACGCCCCCAAAAGCAGCTATTTTAAAGCAGGGTGTGCATGAGGCTTAAAAGATCAGAGGAAAAAATATATAGAAAAGGAACAGGGATGGGCAGTGCAGAAAAAGTTAGATACTATGAAAAAACAAACCAAGACATTTAAATACTGGACACTGGTGTCGGGACCTGGGTCACCTGCTGGTGGCACCATAGTTTCCAGAGTGGAAGGTTATAGTTCTGGTGTCCACCACCGGGTGTCACCCAGCAGATCTCAGCAATCAGATGCTGGCTGCTGGGAAGGTATTTAGTCCCTGCTCTACCATTACACTTCACTGCAGTGTTTTGCCTGATTTTGCATGCTGACTTATCCTGAACCTAGATCCTGATCTTGCTTCTGCCCTGTATCCTAAACCCTGCTGCCTCCTACCTGCTTCCCACTTGTTTCTGATCCCAGCCTTGGTTCCCCCTTCTCAAATGTTCTTTGCACCCCCAGTTATTCCCTGCTTTTTTGTGTTACCCATTTTGTTTTATTTGTTAGTTAGGCATTTGATCATTTGGTTTGGGGTCACTTATATCTTCATGTTTGCTGGTGTTGGATTGATGTCAAAAAATCCTAATAAAACTTAAAGCATATATAGTCTGGTCCCAGTTTCCTGAGTGTAGCCACACAGATCTGGCCATCCCTGCTGCTAATTCCTGCCACCCAGTCTACAGAACAGTTGTGTTTCGCCGACCTGAGGAAGCACCTAAGTAAGGCTGCCTCCTGTCTGCTACACAAAAATGGCCAAAGGAGCGCAGGCTGAGCACCATCTTGTAAATCCAGTTATAATAGAACAATATGAGACAGCACAGATGACATCATGAAACCTTTTCTTATTCACTTTAACTTAATTATATTTGGAAATTTCACTTTCAGAGCAGATTTCCCAATCGAATGTCCAATCCTGTGTGTGGGGGTGGTTTTCTCCTCCTTTTAGAAGAGCTGCCATGTAAACAAAGTCAGTTTATATTCCATGTGTTGGCTGAAGACCTGAGATTGACGCTTTTCCAGTTGTGACTTGTTTGAACCTCATCTGAACCTGGGCTGGATTTCCGGAGCAGTATCTGGCATGAATAAGTCCATGAGATGTCCCGGGAGCACCGGAGGGCTACACCAGGTTGTTGGAAAGTCTTTGCTGATTCTCAAACTCTTCCTCGAGATCTGCGCTGTATGCGTCACCTGGGGAGAGACAGAGACCGGCTTAGATGGAGAGACCTTCACTGGGGTGATTATGTCACATTGTAACAGTAGGATACAACTGATATATTGATATGATACATTATTACTATTATATGAGACACATATCACTAATTAAAGCAAAGCTAAACTGCATCTGAGCACCAAAAACTAAAAACGCTGTTTAATTCATTATTAAGTCACCTTGATAAAGGGGGCCACGCCTCAGAAACGCGTTGTCATAACAACCTATACTTGCTGTCTCTTTCCCTTATTGCGGGCTTTCGACATCGGAGTGCAGCGCAGTCTGGGAGCCGTCAGTTGGCCAGATGGTGTCCAGCTGTCTCCAAGTGAGATCTTGCAGGAACGATCCAGGAGAAGTGGATAAAGCGATGTACATGCTCTTTTACTAGTCATCTAATGTAAGTGTATTGATTTAGAGCAGGGATATGCAATTAGCGGACCTCCAGCTGTTGCCAAACTACAAGTCCCATGAGGCATAGCGAGACTCTGACAGCATCAAGCATGACACCCAGAGGCAGAGGCATGATGGGACTTGTAGTTTGGCAACAGCTGGAGGTCCGCTAATTGCATATCCCTGATTTAGAGTCTTTATTCGTGAAGCGTAATAAACAGTATCACACTAGGGGCGGACATGCCCTCTCTTTTTCCCTTTCTTCCGTTTGTCACCATCAGGCTCTGCCCAATGAAGCATCCCTGGTTGGTAAGAGGCTGTGAAGCCAACAGCATCCTTAAAGTTGAAGTTAACAACACTTTTGAACTTGTACCTACAGGTAAGCCTATAATAAGGCTTACCTGTAGGCAGGGCTTTCTTTCAGCAGGAACACGGGGGAACGCAGTTCCGGCACCTCCAGAAGTGAATGTATGTAATGGCAAGAGGTGCTGGGGTGTGCTGGATGGTCTACTGACTGGGGAACATATTGTTGCTGGAGGGGATATATTTTTGCGAAGGAAGGGGGTGTATTGTTGGTGGGGAGTTCTTCTGTTGCTCGTGGGGGATCTATTGTTGCTGGGGTGGGTCTTATGTTGCTGGGGGGGTCAGTCTTTGCATGGAAAGCTGTACTGTTGAGGGAGGAGTCTTTGTTGCTGGCTGCTGGAGGGTCTATTGATGCTGGCTACTGGAGAATCTATTGTTGCTGGAGGGGATCTATTTTGCAGGGGGTCTATTGTTGCTGGGGTGGGTCTTAAGTTGCTGGGGGGTCAGTCATTGCTGGGAAAGATGTACTGTTGAGGGCGTTTTTTTTTTGCTGGCTTCTGGATGGTCTATTGATGCTGGCTACTGGGGAATCTATTGTTGCTGGAGGGGATCTATTGTTGGTGGGGAGTTCTTCTGTTGCTCATGAAGGATCTATTGTTGCTGGGGTGGGTCTTATGTTGCTGGGGGGTCAGTCTTTGCGTGCGAAGATGTACTGTTGAGGGAGGGGTCTTTGTTGCTGGCTGCTGGAGGATCTATTAATGCTGGCTACTGGGAAATCTATTGTTGCTGGAGGGGATATATTTTGCAGGGGGGGTCTATTGTTGCTGGGGGGGTCAGTCGTTGCTGGGAAAAATGTACTGTTGAGGGAGGGTTTTTTGTTGCTGGCTGCTGGAGGGTCTATTGATGCTGGCTACTGGGGAATCTATTGTTGCTGGAGGGGTCTATTGTTGCTGGAGGGGTCTATTGTTACTGGGGGTGGGTCTTATGTTGCAGGGGGTCAGTTGTTCCTGGGAGGGATCTACTGTTGAGGGAGGGGTCTAATGTTGCTGGAGGGTCTATTGATGCTGGCTATTAGGAGTCCATTATTGCTGGGGTGGATCTATTGTCTCTGGGGTGTCCACTGTTCCTAGATCTATTTTACTGCCTTTCTTGTTATTATTAACAAATTTTACATAAAATACTTCGCACAAAGAAATGATACTTGGTTCTGTATTCTCTAAAAGGGGTGGTACTGGGAGGTGAGTAAGGGGTGGAACCAAGGAACGGTGCTCGGAGGTGGGTAGGTGGTGAAGTCAAGTAGGGAGGTGTTCCTGCCCCTACGCTCTGAGAAAAAAAAGCCCTGCCTGTAGGTACACTGAATATCTCCTAAACTTGTACCGTTTAGGAGATATTCACAAGCTATGCTGCCGGTAACGTCAGCGGCAAATGCTTTCTAAAAGGACGACATACTAGTGCCGTACCTTCAGAGCTCTGTGCCGGAGCTGAGGGCTCCCGCGTGCATGTGCGGAAGTGATGTCACCAAGGCCCCAGCCATTGATACAGCCGGAGTTTGCGAATCCAGAAGAAAGACCAGGTGAAGATGGCATCACCGGGGATCCGCTTTACGGGTAAGTTTGTCATAATATTCTAGTATGCGGTGCACACCAATACATTATGACTTAAAGGGGTTGTACACCCTCGTGTTTTTTCACCTTAATGCATGCTATGCATTAAGGTGAAAAAAACGTTTTCTAGTGACCAGCCCCCCCATTTTACTCACCTGAGCCCTGGAATTTCCCACGGCGGAGACGCGCTCTTCCTCTGCCTGGGGTTCTCGGTTCTTGATTGGATAGATTGATAGCAGCGCAGCCATTGGCTCCTGCTGCTGTCAATCAAATCCAATGACGCGGGGGCGAGTCCTATATTCAGCGTCTATGGACGCCAAATGCTGGACTTGGGAGCGCACCCGCAAGGTAACCCCCCCGGGAGAGCGTTTCTGCTAGGGGGTTATACGATGTGGGGAGGAGCCATGAGAGCCGCTGGGGGACCCCAGAAGACGAGGTGCAGAGTGGAGGTAAGTATGACATGTTTGTTATTTAAAAAACAAAAAAAAACAAAGCTTTACAATCACTTTAACTCTGCAGGGGGGCCCACTTTATTTTTATTTCAATGGTACTTTACTATCACTTTAACAACCAGTGACAGGGAGTGGCAGCAACTATGCTGTTTTGCTACTCTGAGTACAGGGACAGGCACTCTGCCTGTCTCTGTACTCCACCTTACACTTGGTCTTAATTACCTCCAGTTTTGTTATCTATGAACTGAAGTTAATTACCGTATTTATTGGCGTATAACACGCACTTTTGTCATCTTAAAATCAGGGGAAAATCGTGGGTGCGTGTTATACGCGGAACGGCTGCCTCAGAGGGGAAGGAGGGAACGAGCGCCGCCGAAATAGACAGAGCCGAATCTCCTGTGTACTCGGCTCTGCTCGCAGTCACGCCCAGTCCCGCCTCCTAGCATTTATGTCCCATCATTGGACCGGTGTTATGTCCATCATAGGATCCGGGCCAAGGGGCGGGACTGGGCGGGACTGCGAGACGAGCCGAGTACACAGGACATCCGGCTCTGTCTATCTCTGCGGCGCTTGTTCCCTCCTCGGCAGGCAGATGGACACTGATCATGCTACAATTTTGGGCAAGGCTGCAGATGGACACTGATCATGCTGCAATGATGGACAAGGCTGCAGGTGGACACTGATAAGGCTGCATTGATGGGCATTTAAAATTTAAGTTTTTTTCCTTAAACTTCCCTCCTAAAAGATTTTTTCCTTAAACTTCCCTCCTAAACGTGGGGTGCGTGTTATACGCCGATAGGCAATTTTTTTAATTTAACGCATTAATAGCAGCATTTAAAAAAAAATTATAATAGCACTATTAGGAACTATCTGAATCTGCCACATGTGTGGGTAACATTACCGAAAGGGGCCATAACCCCATAAAACTGTTAGTAGTGCTTTACTGAAGTCCTCTGATTGTTGGTGCCCCTTGTTCTGAAAGCAGACGCAATCAGCTAAGACACGGCTTGTATCACTTCTTATAACAGCAATTTTATCAGCAAGGGGGGAGGCAGTGCATTACCATCCAACAAACAAAAGACGAAATGCGGCATTGATGATCCGTCACGAAGAGTGTCGCTGTGATGTCAATGCGCCAACAAGTGATTACAGGGAACCCGCCATGGGGGAAATACTTCAGCTGTCACTGTAAAGCTTCTGGGGTTGGAAAACCTTTCCAGTCTATGTACAGCCTATAATTTACACAAGGGTCGGTACAAAGTGAACGTCACATTTAAAGTTGGCTTCAGTTTTATACTGAATAATCCAAATTTAAAGCTGAATACATATTTGTAAGCTGTTTTACCAGCCAAAGGATTTGTATTTTTGTCTGAGATGTATACAGGTCAGGAGAGGAGACCAGATTTCTCTCTGCTGCAGTTCGGTAACAGGTTTGTTCCTCCCCCAGCCTGTAATTGGACAGTGAAAAGAGAAGCGGCAGACAGATGAGCTCATCTCTCTGTTACTCTGCTTTCTACTCCTATCAGCATGTCCGTTATTAGCACACGAGCACTGCAACACAACTGATTGGCTTCTTGTGCTGCTTTGCTTCTCCCATTCTGAGCTCTGCTGTTTAGAGGATTGCATGAGGCCGATACCAGGTCACATTCAGGTACTTACACTTATTGCATTTAAAAAAACATACAATTAAACCACCAAGTATTAGAATGAGGCCAGCACGCTGTTGATGTTAACCACCGCAAGGAAAATCCACAGACTGGCTTTAGCTCAATCTCTTTCCTATGAGATACACCCCTCTAATGCATTTCACCCGAAAGGGCTTAGTCATAGACCTCTACCACTAAGCCCTTTTAGACAACCCTAGTTAAAGGGTTGTGTCTCCTGGGGGGAGATTGAGGTGAAGCCAGTCTGTGGATTTCCCTTACGGTGGTTTGGTTTCAGTGCCACACCACAGTCCCTGTCGGTAAGAAGCTCCATTCCAGGCTGGTTGGCCAACAGTTGGAGGATCCTCCCCACCCCCTCCCCCCGTGACGGCTGATCTTGTCGTCAGGTCTCTGACAAAAAGACAGACTCTGCATCATCCTCAGGGGCCCCTACAACTGGACTTTCCGGCAACATTCATATGGAGATATCTCTATTAATTCTTATATATATACCCGGGTATATGTGCACCATTCCACCAGGACTCCTATCCGGTTCTTTGCTGATAATATCTGTTTTTATATTGGATGTAGTTATTAATCTCTTTTTATATAAAGCTTGCATTATTTCTATACGGGCGTGCATCTATATGCTCATGATTCATGTTATATGCTGGCTGCAGTAATTTCTCTGCTCCTGATGACTTTGATTAGATTTCTGAGGAAGGGAATCCCCTCTGTTCACAGAGGCCCTGTCCTGGGTGGAAGACCCTGTCCTGGGTGGAAGGCCCTGTCTTGGGTGGAAGGCCCTGTCTTGGGTGGAAGGCCCTGTCTTGGGTGGAAGGCCTGTCCTGGGTGGAAGGTTCTGTCTTAGGTGGAAGCCTTGTCTTGGGTGGGGACCCTTTCCTGGATAGAGGCCCTTGTACCGGATAGAGGCCCTGTCCTGGGTGGGAGGGCCTGTCCTAGGTGGGAGGGCCTGTCCTGGGTGGGAGGCCCTTTACAAGGTGGAAGGCCTGTCGAGGGTGGAAGGTTCTGTCCTGGGTGGAAGGTTCTGTCCTGGGTGGAAGGTTCTCTCCTGGGTGGAAGGTTCTGTCCTGGGTAGAAGGTTCTGTCCTAGGTGGAAGCCTTGTCTTGGGTGGGGGCCCCGTCCTGGATGGAGTCCCTTGTACTGGATATAGGCCCTGTCCTGGGTGGGAGGGCCTGTCCTGGGTGGGAGGGCCTGTCCTGGGTGGGAGGCCCTTTCCAAGGTGGGAGGCCCTGTCAAGGGTGGAAGGCCCTGTCGAGGGTGGAAGGCCCTGTCGAGGGTGGGAGGCCCTGTCCTAGGTGAAGGCACTGTCCTGGGTGGCAGGCCCTGTCCTAGGTGGAGGCACTGTCCTGGATGGGAAGCCCTGTCCTAGATGAAGACACTGTCCTGGGTGGGAGGCCCTGTCCTAGATGAAGACACTGTCCTGGGTGGGAGACCCTGTCCTAGATGAAGGCACTGTCCTGGGTGGGAGGCCCTGTCCTAGATGAAGGCACTGTCCTGGGTGGGAGGCACTGTCCTGGGTGGGAAGCCCTATCCTAGATGAAGGCACTGTCCTGGGTGGGAGGCCCTGTCCTACATGAAGGCACTGTCCTGGGTGGGAGGCCCTGTCCTAGATGAAGGCACTGTCCTGGGTGGGAGGCCATGTCCTAGGTGGATGCACTGTCCTGGGTGGGAAGCCCTGTCCTAGATGAAGGCACTGTCCTGGCTGGGAGGCCATGTCCTAGGTGGAGGCACTGTCCTGGATGGTTTATTATCAATCCCACTCTTCCACTCAGCTAAGATTCTGGTTCTCCTATTTACCTACAGGTTTAGCACAATATCCTGTTTGAGGAGGGCCATTTCTCATACCCTCAAAAAGAGGGCTACAGATGAAGACAGGTTCACTTTAAATGGAAATGTATTACATTTGCAGTGCACAGATTAGAGTGTATAAAACAAGCCATTGTAAATGGGTATCTAAGTATCACAGAATTTATGCAGAGTATACAACATTTTGGAAAAATCAGCTTACACATGTAGCACCCTCCTAGATAGGTTGCTGAATTGCTATCCTGCTAGGATGTCAGGCAAATTTTGTTATTTTTGGCTCCTCTGTTTTGTAGCTGGAGCAGCTATTAATTTCTTTGAGCTGTTCTAGATCTCACAGGTTGCAGTCTTGATTCCTTCCCCCTGTGTTCTGGAAGTTTCTAGAACGTAGGGCTGGGAGAGTCAAATGAGCAGCTTGAATATGTATTGTGCTGTAGCCAATCCCAGAGGAGATGTGCCCAGTAGGTTTCTGGGGAGAGCATAAACATTTTGGGATCTGGGGCAGCCAGATTGTATCCAGGGGGGACAAAGTTTCACCACCATAGGGGCTGCTGCCCCTTTGATGCAGTTCTGCTGGAGTATGCTGAATGATCATCGAGGTCCCAGCTATGGTAGAGCTGGAGAGCCTATTCTTCAGCATCTTGGAGCTAGCTAAGGGATTTCACCTAAGGATCTAGTCTAGAGAGCTCACTGAAGGGTGCTCGGTAGAAGCTGAAACCTGTGTGGCTGTCCTGTGGCATTGTATTCACCCCTCCCTGACTGAAGAGTGTCCAGTGGAAGTTAGAAGTGTGTAGCTTTCCTGCAGCCAAAGAGAGCTTGGAGAAAGCTATGATCGATGCAGCTGTTCTGTGACATTGTAAGTACTGACCTGGGCTTCAAGATCCTGGTGACTGTCTGCTGTTTCTCTTTGGGGCAATAAGTACCAGTGGTAGTTCTCACTGAGAGGGCTCTTACAAGGTCTCAGTTCTGGCCACGCCCCTCTGTCCCTGGCAAAAAGACTGTCCAGAGAAGCCTAGAGTAATGAAGTGTGTCCTCCTGTTACTACTCAGTGTTCTTGGAGTATCCCGGAGTATCCCATACCACCCCAACCTCTCTCCTGTTATCAGTTCTACAAGCAATAAATCTTAAAAAGACATCCCCAGACCAGAGGTCTCCAAACTTTCTAAACAAGGGGCCAATTTACTGTCCTTCAAACTTTAGGGGGGCTGGACTGTGGCCAGTGGGAGAGGAACATGTCCTGGCATCAGGGGGAGTAATGGTTCCCCATCATTGGTATCAATGGGAGGAATTGTGTCCCATTGTTGGCGTCAGTGGGAGGAATAGTGCCCCATCATTGGTGTCAGTGGAAGGAGTAATGCCCCATCATTGGTGTCAGTGGGGGAAATAGTACCACATCATTGGTATTAGTGGGAGGAACAGTACTCCATCATTGGTATCAGTGGTAGGAACAGTACTCCATCATTGGTATCAGTGGGAGGAATAGTGTCCCATTGTTGGTGTCAGTGGGAGGAATAGTGTCCCATCATTGGTGTCAGTGGGAGGAATAGTGTCCCGTCATTGGTGTCAGTGGGAGGAATAGATTCCCGTCATTGGTGTCAGTCGGAGGAATAATGTCCCATTTTTGGTATCAGTGGGAGGAATAGTACCCCATCATTGGTGTTAGTGGAAGGAGTAGTGCCCCGTCATTGGTGTCAGTGGGAGGAATAGTGTCCCGTCATTGGTGTCAGTGGGAGGAATAGTGTCCCGTCATTGGTGTCAGTTGGAGGAATAATGTCCCATTTTTGGTATCAGTGGGAGGAATAGTACCCCACCATTGGTGTCAGTGGAAGGAGTAGTGCCCCATCATTGGTGTCAGTGGAAGGAGTAGTGCCCCATCATTGGTGTCAGTGGAAGGAATAGTACCCCATCATTGGTATCAGTGGGAGAATTAGTGTCCCATTTTTGGTATCAGTTTCAAGGAATAGTACCCCACCATTGATATCTGTGGGATGAATAGTGTGCCATAGTTGGTGTCAGTGAGAGGTCTAGTGACCCATTGTCGGTGTCACTGGCAAGAACTATGCTCCACTATTGCTGACAGAGGGGGTGATAATGCCCCAAGGACCAGATAAAAACAAGTGTAGCGCACCCACCCCAGCCTTTACCTGCTTTTCTATTATGTTGGCTCCTGCGCAGGAAAGACTGAGGCACACCGCACCACAAGCCCGTACCCTCCTGGATGGGGAGGTTGAGCGGTGTTCGTTTTCTCGGGCCTGCCTGCAGCCAGTGTTTAAAACCTCCAGAGCTGACCTCGTTTCTGGGGTAGCCAGAAACAAGTCCTTAGTTCTCCCCAGTAAGCAACTGTCCACGCCAACTGAAAAGTCCAACTTCTTATTTATTCTTTAGGGCAACAAATAGTCTCTTTGAAAGCAGACAGGTTGAGACAAACACGGGTCAGATAAGGTGGGAGGAGGTCCAGGCACAAACTGAATTTAGGGTTTCTCCTAATCTGGTTTGCACGAACAGGCTTGGTGCACGGTCCCTGCCACGGACCATGAGGTTGGTCACTGCCACTGACCGGGTGAATAGTTGCAAGTCACTACCACTGACCTGGTGTGCGTAGAGTCACTGCCACTGTGACATAAAGAACCCGCACTTCCTTACTTGAGTAACTTAGCCCTTTTTAAGATAAGAAAATCCCTCCAGAGAGTTACCAGAGGCCCTCTCTGTCACCACGACTCTGCGCTGGGTCTTCAGAAAGGGTCACCTCCCTGGCCTCCTCGTCCTGGATACGGGTCCCCTCGCAAGGCAGATATCTGGAAGCCTCGATCCTTAGCGGACCCCAGCCGAAGGCTGCTGGGTTCCGGGCCCTCACCAAAGTACCTCACCCCAGACTGAAGGTGTCTGGGATGGAACAGCAGCTCCGTCTCCGGGCCTAGGGCACCCGAAGACAACCCACCCGCACCCAGGCCTAAGGTGCCTGAGCGCGGAACCGACCAGACCTCCGGGCCTAGGGCACCCGGAAGCGACACACACACCCAGGCCTAAGGTGCCTGGGCGTGGACGAAACGAAGACCCCTCTGGAAGACGGCAGCCCCCTCCTATATCCTCTCCCGACAGGCACAACAGGTTTCCCGCCCGCCATACTGCTGTCGAGAGGGGACAAGAAAAGGCACAACCACGTACTGCGGCCCAACCCAAGCCCATGGCAACAGCGCCACCCATAGGCTCCAGGGAACTACACACCAGCACCACCTCTCAGGGACAGAAATGGCCCACGAAACCCAACAACCAGTGCATCTGAACCTAGTTACCACTCAGATGCTCCCCCCAAATATGACACCCCGCTACACAAGCAAAGGACCGGAGTTTGGAGACCACTGCCCTAGACTGTTTATTGGAGCCGGAGGGAATGGACTGTTGCTTGGGTGACTGGCGGCCTCTGTACTATTTGGAAAAGAGCCAGCTAAATTCAGCCGGCTCTTGTGGGGGTAGCGCTGCACACATTAAATAACATCCATGTAGGTTTTCTCTTCCAATCACGCTCTTAACTGTGAGTCGTCCTCCCTCACCTGTGTGACAGCCGTGCATCCAGATCTTCTTCCCGTCATACTTACACCGACACCTCATCACATTGTTCCTGAAATCCGATTCTGCCACTTCAAATTTTGGGTTCAGAATGACCTATATATATATGTATATTTTAAGGAATAGATATGAGAAATACATTATTCATTTTACAACTCCTGAAAGTTGCCAGAACATAAAATTCCAAAAGTCTAATAGACTCTATAGAGGCTTTTCATTCACACAATCTGCTGGATGCACCGAATGAGCTAATAAGACTGTAAACCTTCGACCCAAGGTCAGCGTGTACAGCATTCCGCTAATGTGCCAGTTATATATCAAACAGCCGCACCATGAATTGTATCTTTACCCCGGTGACATTGTAGGTAATGACTATAGATTTATGAAGAGTTATGTGCTGCTGGGGACACAGCCGGTAAAATAAGGTTTTGGTCATATTTATTTGATCTAACTTGCAAACTAACAGAAAAAAAAAACGCTACATCGTCATAAAATGGGATGATTTATTGGTGTATTGGGAAATAGGTAAAATGTTGGATCTGGACTCCGAGTCCAGCTGTGCAGAATGGATTTTACAAAATGCATCCTATATATTAATACTTTCTCTCTTTTTTTAAAATAATTTATTGCAAAGGTCTCCCGATCGTCCTCCATCACAATTGTCCTATTTTTTAAAAGTCAAGTTTGTAAAGCTGACCGCGTTTTTGCTGAAAAAGCTTGGACTGTTGTCTGATATTTGTGCATACGCTATATTGTCAAAAGTATTGGGACACCTTCCTTTACACGCACATGAACTTTAATGGCATCCCAGTCTTAAGCCTCGTACACACGGTCGGACTTCCATCGGACTTTTCCGTGGATTTTTGTCCGAACGGAGTTGGCCGGGAACACCCATAGCATACACATCACAGGACTTTTCTGCAAACTTTCCCAAAACTTTTTCCAACATCACATGGTTTTTCTGCTCTTTACCGCCACCCTTTGGTCAACTTCTGCTATTGTTGGTTGATTTTAACATTATTTGTTTTGTCCATCGGACAAAAGTCCGATGGTTTTCTGTACAAACGGTCGGACTTTGCTCCATCGGACTTTTGTTGGCCAAAAGTTTGTCCGTTTGCAGACCGAACTTTTGTCCGATGAAAACCAAAAAAGTTTGTCCGATGGAGCGTACACACGGTCGGATTTTTTGTCAAACTTGCTCAAAATTAAGTTTGTTGGCAAAAAGTCAGACCGTGTGTACGAGGCTTAAGTCCGTAGGGTTCAATATTGAGTTGGCCCACCCTTTGCAGCTATAACAGCTTCAACTCCTCTGGGAAGGCCGTCCACAAGGTTTAGGAGGGTGTCTATGGGAATGTTTGACCATTCTACCAGAAGCACATTTGTGAGGCCAGGCACTGATGTGGAGGAGAAGGCCTGGCTCACAGTCTCTGCTCTAAATCATCCTCAAGGTGTCCTATCGGGTTGAGGTCAAGACTCTGTGCAGGCCAGTCAAGTTCCCCCACCCCAAACTCGCTCATCCATGTCTTTATGGACCTTGCTTTGTGCACTGGTCCAAATCATTTGGTGGAGGGGGGATTATGGTGTGGGGGTTGTTCTTCAGGGGTTGGGTTTGGCCCCTTAGTTCAGGTGAAGGGAACTCTTAAGGCATCTACATACCAAGACATTTTGGACAATTTCCTGCTCCCAACTTTGTAGGAACAGTTTGGGGACGGCCCCTTCCTGTTCCAACATGACTGAGCACCAGTGCACAAAGCAAGGTCCATAAAGACATAGATGAGCAAATTTGGGGTGGAGGAACTTGACTAGCCTGCACAGAGTCCTGACTTCAACCCGGTGTGGGGCTTCATTATGGTGTAGGGTTGTTTTTCAGGCATCGGGCTTTGCCCCTTAGTTCCAGTGAAGGGAAATCTTAAGGTGTCAGCACACCAAGACATTTTGGACAATTTTTTTTTTTTTGTAACCAGATTTTATTGTCACTTTAATCAATTTTTTATTTATTTTTTCACAATCTTTTCTTTCAAAATTTAACATTAACAGAGAAGGAAAATAAATAACAACATCTTCTTAACTAGTACCAACGTAAATTAACAAAGAAATTCATTTCCAAGCTCTGATCTATCCCAACCCTATAACCCCCCCCCCCTAACCCTATAACCCCCTTTCACCGACTCCTCCCTCCCCCAGTCCCCCTCCCAATGCTCCATTGCAAGTAGGAGAAGGGAGGGGAAAAGGGAGAGAGAGAGAAAGAGAGAAGAAGAAAAAAAGGGAGATACAAAGAGAGAGGAGAAGCAGATTTCTATTGTGACTTTTTTTTTTTCCCCTTCCTTTCCGAAACTATTAAACTTTTTTAACTATTTAACTCTCATTTTCTTATTCTACTCCTTCTTCTAGTAGTCTCTTCCCTTTCTCTGAATTCCTAAATATATTCCAACGCCGCCAGGTTTGATCATATTGGTCTCTCTTATTCCTAGATGAAAGGACCAAGTCCTCCATAGCCTCTATATCAGTGTTTCTCAACTCCAGTCCTCAAGGCGCCCCAACAGGTCATGTTTTCAGGCTCTCCATTATTTTGTACAGGTGATTTGATCAGTTTCACTGCCTTCGTAATACCAAAGCTGTTTCATCTGAGGGAAATCCTGAAAACATGACCTGTTGGGGCGCCTTGAGGACTGGAGTTGAGAAACACTGATCTATATCTCTAATCTTATTTAGCCATTCAGGGATTGATGGAGGTCGAGAGTCCCTCCAATGCAGTGGGATCCCAGCTTTAGCTGCATTAATCATAGGACACACTACTGAACTTTTATAAGACTGAACCGGGATCTGTGTGCAGCGAAGGAGAAAGAGAGGACTGGACAATATTTTATGCTCCCAACTTTGTGGAAACAGTTTGGGGACGGCCCCTTCCTGTTCCAACATGACTGCGCACCGGTGCACAAAGCAAGGTCCATAAAGACATCGATGAGAATATTTGGGGTGGAGGAACTTCACTGGCCTGCACAGAGTCCTGACTTCAACCTGATAGAACACCTTTGGGATGAATTAGAGCGGAGACTGTGATCCAGGCCTTCTGGTCCAACATCAGTGCCTCACCTCACAAATGCGTTTCTGGAAGAATGGTCAAAAATTCCCATAGACACCCTCCTAAACCTTGTGGACGGCCTTCCCAGAAGAGTTGAAGCTGTTATAGCTGTAAAGGGCGGGGCCAACTAAATATTGAATCCTAAGGACTAAGACTGGGATGCCATTAAAGTTCATGTGCGTGTAAAGGTAGGTGTCCCAATACTTTTGGTTATATAGTGTGTAAAGACAGGGGTTAACGTCGTTTAGATATATTCCATTTCCGAACACACAGCAGCTACCAGACACTCCACAGTCAGGCGACCGCTTCCCATAGGAATAATCCTCCCAGATGTACGAGACAAACACTCTGTATGAAGTTTCCAGCCGGTCTCACATTCTTTATTGACAAAGACCAAAAATTGCCGCTCCAGGCAGATTACGTTTTGGAAAGATGTTTCTCTCTCAGAGACCAAGGGTGCCGGCAATGCACATAGCAATGAAAACAAAAATGGTGAGGACAGCCGCACTCCAATCCAACGTATGTTTATTGAAGAAAGACAGGCACTACAAAAACCAGCATAAACCAGGACAGCTGACGCGTTTCACACTTGTTCAGTGTTTACTCATAGCTCATGCATTGGATTGGAGAGCGGCTGTCCTCACCATTTTTGTATTCATTCTTTATTGACAAACTTCAAGTTTTAAACACACAGAGAGGAGGTTCTTACATTCCTCATTTTCCTCTGACAATACACCTTTGACCAGACCTAATTTACATGAGCTAATTAACTACAGCTGATGACTCAGACACATGACCTTTAGGCTAGCCTCACTGTCTTTTAAACTACAGTACCCAGTATCAAAGGACTTCACACAATAGTTACATAACCAGCTCCCAATACACATCTGACAGTTCTAAGCAGACAACAGGTGGGTTTATTAGCTAATCCCTTTACATCTTAAATGACTATGCATAACCTTTATGTTCCTCAGACTGTCTGTCTGCTAGTTTATAATACCTATAATTACAGACTTAATTACCACAAGCCACAATAGACAATAGAATGCAATCACACCCTACCCCATCACAGCAATTAGTACACAGCAGCCAACACACAATATACACACAATATATACAATGTATATACAGCATTGAACCTGACTAGCACAGATCATAGTGGGGTTCTCATTCACCCTGTGCCCAAAGTGACCCCTGTCACATAGTGTATGTGTTATGCCATTGTCGGAGGTGCCATCCTTTGACGGCACCCTGGTTCAGAAAAACTGGTCTAGAAAAGCATTTGGAAAAAGCATGATATTTGGATACAATAATGCAATAAATCAATGATGGAAACGCCCACAGTACCCCCACACATTCCATGTATCCATTTTCTGCTACGATAATGAAACAAAAGAAAACATTTCTGGGGTCCGAAAACACTTCTAGCCCCGTACGTTCCCCATAAACTCATGCAGCATTCTCTTTGTTGGAAGTCCTTTTGGCTTTTTCTCACCTGGAAAATATAGTCCCCGGGGCCGACGTCCGTGATATCTATCCACTGGCAGTCGATGTCATGGCGGTAGGTATCCCAGCAGCCCACTGTTATTCCTTGCTCACCAAAGTTGGCGCACTCATAGCGCTTCTGGATTCCTGCACATTGAACATCATTACTTGGAAACATAATTTAAAAAAGGGTACAATCACTTTTTTGTTATACTACATTGTATTATGGCATACTGTATACATATTATGACATTTGTTACATCTTTACACTGTATTATGACATATTGAGGGGGATTTACCAACACTGGAGCACACTGAATCTAACCAATCAGCTTACAGGTTTTATTGTCAAAGCCTAATTGAACAAGCTGAAGTTAGAAGCTGATTGGTTACTATGCACAGCTGCACCAGATTCTGTGTGCTCCAGTTTTAGTAAATCTCTCTACATACACGATATTACCAAAAGTATTGGGACGCCTGCCTTTACACGTACATGAACTTTAATGGCATCCCAGTCTCAAGCCTCGTACACACGGCCGGGAATCTCGCCAGGAAAAAACACGTCGTTTTTCCTGACGAGATTCTTGACAAGAATCTTGTCCCGGCCGAGTGTACACACGCTCGATTCAAAAGAACCGCCGTTCTTTTGAATGGAACGAACGCGGTGACGTCATCGACTACGACGAGCGTGCGCTCGTCAAATTCGATGCCGCCGCCGCCATCTTGCTACACCCTACCTATGACTAGGAAGCTACCGCACATGCGTCAAAGTCATTTGGAGCATGCGCGGGTTTCTATGGCGACAGGTAAGCGTACACACTCTCGGGTTTCTCGTCTGGAAACAGGCCGGCGAGAAAATAGAGAGCAGGTTCTCTATTTTTCTCTTCGAGATTCTGGCCAGTTTTCTTGACGAGAAACCTGAAAGCCTCGTACAGACGGCCGGTTTTCTCGGCAAGAAAGCTCTCCCGGCAGTTTTCTTGTCGTCTCTTGACGAGAAAACCGGCCGTGTGTACGAGGCCTTAGTCCGTAGGGTTCAATATTGAGTTGGCCCGCCCTTTGCAGCTATAACAGCTTCAGCTCTTCTGGGAAGGCCGTCCACAAGGTTTAGGAGGGTGTCTATGGGAATGTTTGGCCATTCTTCCAGAAGCACAATTGTGAGGTCAGGCACTGATGTTGGACAAGAAGGCCTGGCTCGCAGTCCCCACTCTAATTCAACAGAAAGGTGTTCTATCGGGTTGAGGTCAGGACTCTGTGCAGACCAGTCAAGATCTTCCACCCAAAACTCGCTCATCCACACTATATTGCCATAAGTATTGGGCCACCCCTCCAAATTATGTGGCGGAGGGGGGTAATGGTGTGGGGTTGTTTTTCAGGGGTTGGGCTTGGCCTCTTAGTTCCAGTGAAGGGAACTTTTAAGGCGTCAGCATACCAAGACATTTTGGGCAATTTTATGCTCCCAACTTTGTGGGAACAGTTTGGGGACGGACCCTTCCTGTTCCAACATGACTGCGCACCAGTGCACAAAGCAAGGTCCATAAAGACACAGATGAGCGAGTTTGGGGTGAAGGAACTTGACTGGTCTGCACAGAGTCCTGACCTCAACCCGATAGAACACCTTTGGGATGAATTAGAGAGGAGACTGCGAGCCAGGCCTTCTCGTCCAACATCAGTGCCTGACCTCACAAATTTGCTTCTGAAAGAATGGTCAAACTTTACCATAGACACATTCCTGAACCTTGTGGACGGCCTTCACAGAAGAGTTGAAACTGTTATAGCTGCAAAGGGTGGACCAACTTAATATTGAACCCTATGGACTAAGACTGGGATGCCATTAAAGTTCATGCGTGTTTAAAGGCAGGCGTCCCAATACTTTTGGTAATATAGTGTATAACATTTTTAAAAGAGTAACAGCTTGGGTTGGTACATTTAGAGAGGAAGAGATCTACCTTAAATTTGCTGAAGAACCTAAAAATCTCTTCTGAGTGAAATACATAGGTGGATATTGCTGAGCTCCCTCTGGAAATATTAGTTGCCTGGCTGTATCTGGCTTCAGTCCCTTTAGAGTTATTGACCCAGAACGTCTTACTTTTTGTGCTTCTTCCAGGTCAGTACATACCAAAGCCATGGGATTACCACGACAGCCAACCAATGTTCTGATATGCAGAGCTCAGCAGTATCAGTCATCATATTTCCTTTCAGTAATGCCAACCGTTTATTGGTAGCCAGTAAAAAACAGGCACCTGCAAGTAAATGCCAGTGACAGGAAAAGGTTGCCAGTAAAAAATATGGCTGTGATGCACATCCAAGTGCCTGCTACAGCTAGGGTGACCACATTTCCAAACTGCCATTCAGGGACAGCCGCCCGCCCAAAAAATGATGATTTTTGATACTTTTTTTTAATTAAGTCACTTAATGACAGCGGCATACTTTGTACTTCAAATACTGCCAGTGTGCCCATCAATTGTCGCTACTGTGCCCCATCAAATGCTGCCAGTGTGCCAATCAATTGCCGCTACTATGCCCCATCAGATGCTGCCAGTGTGCCCATCAATTGTCGCTACTGAGCCCTATCAAATGCTGCCAGTGTGCCGATCAATTGCCGCTACTATGCCCCATCAAATGCTGCCAGTGTGCCGATCAATTGCCGCTACTATGCCCCATCAGATGCTGCCAGTGTGCCCATCAATTGTCGCTACTGAGCCCTATCAAATGCTGCCAGTGTGCCGATCAATTGCCGCTACTATGCCCCATCAAATGCTGCCAGTGTGCCGATCAATTGCCGCTACTATGCCCCATCAGATGCTGCCAGTGTGCCCATCAATTATCGCTACTGAGCCCCATCAAATGCTGCCAGTGTGCCGATCAATTGCCGCTACTATGCCCCATCAAATGCTGCCAGTGTGCCGATCAATTGCCGCTACTGTGCCCCATCATATGTATATATGTGTGTACAACTGTGTGTCCCAAGCGTTTCGAGATCCTACGGGGTAAAATGACCTCACCAGCCAAGCAGACACTGGCTGCAAAAAGCGCCTAGAGGCGATTCAGTTTGCATGTGTAGCGCTATACAAGTCACTCATTCATTCATTCATTCCATCAGATGCTGGCAGTGTGCCAATCAATTGCCGCTACTGTGCCCCATGATCAAATGCTGCCAGTGTGCTCATCAATTGCCACGACTGTGCCCCATGATCAAATGCTGCCAGTGTGCCCATCAATTGCCGCGACTGTGGCACTGTGCCCCATCAGAAGCTGCCAGTGTCAATTGCCGCTATTTGTCACCTGATCTGCTCCGGTTCCATTTGCTCACCTTTTAATCTGGACTAGTCTCGGTCTGGTCTGGTGGTGTGGTAAGCAGACTTCAGCGCTGGTCTTCTCTTCACTCATTCCCTGGTCCAGGCAGGCAGTCGGGCCGCTCGGGCGGGAGGAGGAGGAGCCTGGAGGAGGTCGGGGATGTCGCGGGCTGCAGCCTGCAATGCACTGCGGGAGGTTGGGACCGAGAACAGCCGAGCCGTGGATCTAAGGCTAGCCAGCACTGGCACTGCAGAATGCCGCCGCCCGCCGACCCAGCCGAGAGGTCACTGGAGGTGGAGGTCGGAGGAGTCAGGAATGACAGACGCTGCCGCGGCCGGAGGAGGTGGGTGAAGTCGGAGAGAGCAGTGCAGCATTGGGTAAAGGCCTTGTTCCCTTGGCCGGCCGCCTCCCTCTGCTCTGATACTGAGTCACTCTGCAAATGTGACGTCACTGGTTGCTACATGCCAGGCAGGGCGGCCCTAGCAACCAGTTGGGTAATCTTTTATTACGGTGGCAGTGAGTCCTTTTTTCATTCCGGGACACTGTATTGTCCCAGAATGAAGGTGCCCGGGACACGGGACACAAATATAAATTACGGGATAATCCCAGGCAATCCGGGACACGTGGTCACCCTAGCTACAGCGTGTTTGGGCAGGTCTGGTAGAGACGGTGCCTGAGTGTGTCATGTGATGTCATGGTGCAAAGGAGCTAAGCGGAGCGGCCGGAGCCTCGTGTGCGAGTCTGCGTGACGGGAGAAAGGCAAGCCGGGAGTGGGACTGTCAGTGCTGTTTGGACTGAAGGGACAATCTGGCATGGAGAGAGACCGTCACTGTGACTTAGGAAGGGACGTGTTGGTAAGGTGTCATTATTATCTGTGTTCAGTGACGGCCGCTCCATTAGGGGCCCCCCTAATCCATGCGCCCGGCCCCTAATCTACATGCAGGGCACCGGACGCATGGATTTCAATGTTTTTTTTTTCTGAAGCACATGATTAGAGGCTGAGGCCTCGTACACACGACCGAGTTTCTCGGCAAGAACCAGCAAGAAACTTGCTGGCAGAGATGTCTTGCCGAGAAATTCGTTCGTGTGTATGGTTTCTCGTCAAGAAAACCGACAAGTAATCTCGACGAGAAAATAGAGAACCTGCTCTCTATTTTCTCGTCGAGATTCTCGTCAGCCTGTTTCTCGACGAGAAAAGTGAGTGTGTGTACACTTACCTGTCCTCCGGGAAGCCCGCGCATGTTCGAAATGAATTTGACGCATGCGCGGTAGCTTCCTAGGCATAGGTAGGGTATACCAAGATCGCGGCGACGGCATTGAATGTGACGAGCGCATGCTCGTCGTAGTCGATGACGTCACCGCGTACGCTCCATTCAAAGAACCGCGGGTTCTTTGAATCGAGCGTGTGTACACTCGGCCGGGACAAGTTTCTTGTCCAAGAATCTCGTCGAAAAAAACGACATGTTTTTTTCGACGAGAATCTCGGCCGTGTGTACGAGGCTTGAGGCTCCAATTGGCTTAAAAAAAGGGTGGGCTCGGGGCGCAGAGCACTGCGCCCCAAGCCCACCCAGTTGTGTGACATTAGCAAATTAATATTCGCTAATGCCTTCCTGTTTCTCCTCCCGATCATGAAGCGGGTCCTGAGACCCGATTGGCCAGAAGTCCTAAGATTCCATTGGCTGGGAGCCCGATACCCGATTGGAAGGGAGGAGAAGCAGTGACCGCCTGGAGATGGAGGGGGAAGCCAAAGCTGCGACCTGGATGGGGTAAGTGCCAAGCAAGCGAGCCGGCGACCGGAGGGGGGGGGGGGCTGGTGTAGGGTGGTGGGCTAAAGCGACCGGGGGGTAGATGTCTCAGGCTTGTTTGCCACCCCCCCCCTCGACCGCTGGAGCATCAGCCGCCACTGTCTGTCAGTGTCACTGTGAGAGTCAGTTCCATGTGTGTGTGACGCCCATTCTAACTTCTTTCCCTCCTGAGTTCTGTCCCTGAGCTTCTTACTTACTATATCGAAAATAAAGTAAGAATATAGGATTTTTTAATACAGCTTACCTGTAAAATCCTTTTCTTGAGAGTACATCACAGGACCCAGAGACTTAGATAATTACTTAGTGGGTTAGATAGTCACCATCAGGTGATTGGACACTGGCAACTCTAATTACAAGACGAGTTCCTCCCCTATATAACCCCTCCCATATGGAGAGGTCCTCAGTTTTGTAGCAAAGCAATAAGTGCCCAACGTATAATCCCGAAGAGGGACGGGAGCTCTGTGTCCTGTGATGTACTCTCAAGAAAAGGATTTTACAGGTAAGCTGTATTAAAGAATCCTATTTTCTTGTTCATACATCACAGGACACAGAGACTAAGATAATTACTTAGTGGGATGTCCCATAGCAATGCCCAAATTGAGGGGAGGGAGACACAGATCAGAATCACAGACCGCCATTGGACAAGAGGACCTACACTGCTGCCCGCAGTATACTGCGCCCGAAGGCGGCATCCTCATGCCCTCTCACATCCACCTGGTAAAATCTAGTGAATGTATGCACCGAAGACCAAGTAGCAGCCTTGCAGATCTGAGCCATGGAGGCCTGGTGATGCACTGCCCATGAAGCACTAACTGCCCTGGTCGAGTGCGCTTTAACCTGTAAAGGAGGAATCTTCTTTTGTGAAGCATAGACCTGAATAATGACTTGTCGAAACCACTTTGAAATAGGCTTTAAGCAAAGATTCCAGCTTTTATCCATTGGATCTTTGAAGCCCTGAGCATCGTCCACAGGACAGGTCAGGCTTTTAATTTGCACAAGAAATAGCCGCGTTTATAGTTGGCACCATCATTTCTTGGTGAATTCTTCCTCCACTGGGTAAGGAGGGAAAACCTCTTAGGAGGAGAAAACAGTTTATCTGGGTGAGCCCAGTTGTCATATAGGAACTTCTCCAACAAGGGATGAATTGGGAAGGTATATGCAGCCTGTGGGGATTTCTGGGATCCCAAGGAGGAAACAGAGAAGCTTCAGCAGAATGCAAATTGTATGTGGTACGCACCATCTCTGTATAACATTGCACCTGCATTTTAGGCACCTAGGTAGAAGAGATCTTCTTCTCATACTCTGAATCCTCAGACCGCTTCTGATTCCCATCCCCAGATAGGCATATCTCATCATCCGAAATGTTCATCTGATAAGGAACCCAGAGCAGAGGAAGGGGATCTACCCCGCTTTCTGCCATTTTTTTAAGGAAGTTGCGATTAATGTAACAATCCTTCCTTTCAAGCCATCCAAAGCAGCTTACATAGGGGGTTATTTACAAAAGGCAAATCCACTTTGCACTACAAGTAAAAACTACAGGTGCAACGTGCACTTGAAATTGCACTGAAAGTGCCCTTGGAAGTGCAGTCGCTGTAGATCCGAGGGGGACATGCAAGGAAAATAAAAAACAGCATTTTAGCTTGCACATGATTGGATGATAAAATCAGCAGAGCTTCCCCTCATTTCAGATCTACCCCTTAGATTTACAGCGACTGCACTTCCAAGTGCACTTGTAGTGCAATTTCAAGTGCACTTTGCACTTGTAGTTTGCGCTTGTAGTGCAAAGTGGATTTGCCTTTCGTAAATAACCCCCATAGTGTCTTCAGTGACATATACAGGAGCTGCAACATTAGGAGAGGCTGCCTGACAGGGGTACAGACTCATCCTGTCAGGCTGTTACCAGTCTATCAGGGGGGATGGTAATCTGCAGGCATGTCCAGAATCCCAAGCTCTTAGGCAGGGATTTCTTAGTGCCTCTTTACCTGCCCCTGAAACCCTCTTACCGGGAGACATAGCCCTAAGCTATAAGCAGAGGTACTAGTACAAGTGCAACCACTGTTGTGCTCTAGTCTTACAATACATACATATATTAGCTTACTGCACAACCTGATACAGAGTAGGTGTCTTAGGTATGCTTAGATCTGATCCACTGAGATGCTTACAGCCCACAGCTCTGTGTCCCACCGCTTACAGAAGGCTCTGGCGTGCTGGGTTTTTAAAAACATGCTGCTTTGGCGCCTGCGTACTGATGCGCCATGCACGCGCGCACTCACGTGCAACCACATCTCCCCCTGCATTTTCCTACACACCTGAACAGTCAAAAAAGCGCGCGACTGTCATGGCGGCAGCCAGGAGTGAGACGGAGAGAGAAGACCACTCGAAGACTTCATGGAACCTGTGAACTACGTGGGCTCTCTCTATTATGAGTTGTGGCAGAGCCTGCAGCGGAGGAGTTGAGCGGTTTTTATATAATAGACCAACTTCACTGAGCGTGTTCCTGGACGGCATGTAAGTATACACCAGGTATGTTACTTACTCCCTCTGGTGGCGGAAACCAGGTAAGACATACAACTACTCATAGAAGATAATACTTAAAAAAATTATCTTCACTTACCTTATCCCCTCCGCAGGAAAACTGTTGAGAACAACAGATCCAGCCCTCACCCATCACGGCGGGTAGTGTTGTGTTAACCTTCAGGGTTCTGGGTCACTATTTAAAATAACCTCTTCCCTTGACCTGTAGAAGACTCTGCCAGGAGCTTTTTGTGCCACTTAGATTAGTACACCAAAGATTGGATCCCAGAGCCCTGACCTCCGAAGAGAGACATTACAGGCAAACCTCATTTCTCCTTTACACGAGGCCCGGGTACCATCCATTTTAGGCGTTTAGTAATAGCCCGAGGCATGGATCCGGTTGCATAGCTCCTAGGCTTTCGCAGAGACCATCAAACAGAACTTTCTTCTTAGCACATGTTCAACGTGACCAACCACCTTAGACACTGGCAAAAAAACTGAGGAGCTCTCCATATGGGAGGGGTTATATAGGGGAGGAACTTGTCTTGTAATTAGAGTTGCCAATGTCCAATCACCTGATGGTGACTATCTAACCCACTAAGTAATTATCTAAGTCTCTGGGTCCTGTGATGTATGAACAAGAAATACGTTTTTTGCCTTAATATCTACTAATATCTACTTGAAGGTACTTCAATCACATTGCTAATTGCATATTGTGCTTGTTTGTAGCCTAAATACTGAAATTTGCACTTAAAACTGACATTTTGTAACTTCTGGAAATGGCAGTAAAAACTTGGCTGTGCCAGTAAATTTTCATTGTTGTGTCAGTAAATTTCAATCTGGTAGGTTGGCAACATCGCTTCTTTTACCTCAATTTTCCTTGTAATCAGCATGATGTGCATTGTGAACCTTTTACAGGTTGGGTGGCATTAACTTACCTTTTCCACAACGTGTGTCTTCCAGGCAGAAGCTAGCTTTGTGTCCTTCAGCTACTTTGGAGCCGTTCATATTGAGGAGGTCATAGTGGGTGAAGACTTCAATACTGTGGTAATGTCTGAACAGGGAAAAAATAGAACAAAATGATAACCTACAAGGACCATGATGATGATGGCCTCACATAGTCATGTATGGAAAGAGACACTGCGGTGAGGCTGTAAGATGGATAAAAAAAAAACATAATTGAAGCTCTTCTTCGGCAATGTATGTGCTAATTACTGGGCGAATCCAAGAGATCACTTTACAAGGATCTGTGCTGGGGGGCAGGCCGGGGGGATTTAAAGGAACAACCAAGGAAATGTAAAGACACCACCCATAGCTCTGAAATATTTCATCATCATCCTACTCTCTATATATTCATTCAGTTCATGGGAAATAAAACAAGAAACCAACAACAGTAGAAACTATAACAAACCTTAAACTGATACTAAACAGACAGTTTGATTTACTATTGTCCCTTCCAGGGCAGAGGCGGCTCTAGGCTTTGTGAGGCCTTAAGCAAAACTTAGACACGGGGGCCCCACCATGCCCAAAATGGGTAAAAAATTTCAAGCAAATAAAAATGGCTGCATAAAGTTGCACGGATCTATCACACAGTGATTGAGCAGAGGCAAATTAGGCGGCCGCGAGGCCCCTGTGAGTGCGAGGCCTTAGGCGACCGCCTAATTTGCCTAATTAAAGAGCCGCCTCTGTTCCAGGGCTTTTGTTCTCAGAAAATTGGTGCAGGAACTCCTCTCTTCCGGGTCACTGCTTGACTCCGCCCCCCTACCCACCTCTGAGCACCGTTCCTTGGTTCCACCCCTTACCCTCTGCCAGTACCACCCCTTTTTTTAGAGAATACAGAAACAAGTATTATTTTGCGGTGCTATGTATTTTGTATGGAATTTGTTAATGAGCAAAGTAACAATGGATTTCCAACAGCCGGCATCAATAGACCCTGCAGCAGCCAGCAACATTAGACCTCTCTCTCAACAGTAGATCCCTCCAAGCAACAAACAGCAACCAACCCCCTGCAACATAAGACCCTCCCCCATTAACAATACATCCCCCAGCAGCAACAATAGACCTCCCCAGCAACAAAAGACCGCCCCCCACCCTGCAAAAATAGATCTCCAGCAACAATAGATTCCCCAGAAGCCAGCATCAATAGACCCTCCAGCAGCCAGCAACAAAAACCCTCTCCCCCCAAACAGTAGATCCCCCCCAGCAACGATTGAGCCCCCAGCAACAATAGATCACCTACGAGCGACAGAAGATCTCCTCAGCAACAATAGACCCTCTTCCTGCGCAAAAATAGATCCCCTCCAGCAACAATAGATCCCCCAGCAACCAGCATCAATAGATCCTCCAGCACTCCTTGACATTACATACATTCAGTTCTGGAGGTGCCCCCCCCCCCCCCTGTGTTCCTGCTGAAAAATCCCCTGGTCCCTTCTATTTCTGTATGTGGATGATGGCTCTGTATTTATTTTTATTTTTAAAAAACATCTAAGTACCTTTTCCCTAATCGATATACAGCTGTCACATGACCCGGCTCTCCCCCAGCCTGTCTGCAGGGAAACATAAGCAGGAGGAGCTTCTAGTCCTCTGCTGCTGGTCACATATTCAAAATTATCAGATTTGTTTTTTAAATCATACTTACCTAGGTGGAAGCAGCATCTGTCCCCTACCAGCTGTAAGACCCCTTTCACACTGGGGCAGTTTGCAGGCGCTATTGCGCTAAAAATAGCGCCTGCAAACCGACCCTAAACAGCGGCTGCTGTTTCTCCAGTGTGAAAACCCCGAGGGCTTCCACACTGGAGCGGTGCGCTAGCAGGACATGAAAAAAAGTCCTGCTAGCCGCATCTTTGGAGCGGTGAAGGAGCGGTGTGTTTACTGCTCCTCCACCGCTCCTGCCCATTGAAATCAATGGGACACCGCGGCTATTCCGCCGGCAATGCGGGCGGTATTAACCCCTTTTTCGGCTCCTAGCGGGGGTTAAAACCACACCGCTAGCTGCCGAATACCGCCACAATCCCGCTCCAGTGTGAAAGGGGCCTAAGGCTGAGTACCAAGCGATCAAACACCGCTGATTGCTCAGTTCTAGGTGCTCCCCGAGCAGAAAGCTCTCTGCTCTGCCCCCCCCCCCCCCGAGCTCACTGGAGCGCTGGGCTGTGGATGGGGCAGGAGCGGCAGCTCTTAGTGGCTCACTGAGAGGCTGAGCCACGTGCCGGTCCATACCTCGACCATATGGTCACAATCTTTCCCAAGCCTGGACCGTCTCTGTGACGTCAGCCGACAGCAAGCTTCAGCCCGATGTCTGCTGAAAACGGGTCACAGGAGTGCAGAACGAACTGCCCCAAGCCCCAAGCCCCAATTCAATATGTTAACCCCTTTGCACTGGCCCTTTAAGAGGTTTCAAATGGCGGGAGGCGGGGCAGGGTTTATGATCATGAATACCACCCCACCCCATGAATACCACTCCATTCCATGAATACCACCTCGCCCCATAAATACCACCCCACTCCATGAATATCACTCCACTCCATGAATACCACATCCCCCCCCATCAATACCACCCCACCACAAGAATACTACCACACCCCAGGAATACCACCCCACTCCATGAATACCACCCACCCCATGAATACCACTCCATTCCATGAATACCACCCCACTCCATGAATACCACCCACCCCATGAATACCACTCCATTCCATGAATACCACCTCGCCCCATAAATACCACCCCATCCCATGAATACCACTCCATTCCATGAATACCACCTCGCCCCATAAATACCACCCCACCCCATGAATACCACTCCATTCCATGAATACCACCTCACCCCATAAATACCACCCCACTCCATGAATATCACTCCACTCCATGAATACCACATCCCCCCCCATCAATACCACCCCACCACAAGAATACTACCACACCCCAGGAATACCACCCCACTCCATGAATACCACCCACCCCATGAATACCACTCCATTCCATGAATACCACCCCACTCCATGAATACCACCCACCCCATGAATACCACTCCATTCCATGAATACCACCTCGCCCCATAAATACCACCCCACCCCATGAATACCACTCCATTCCATGAATACCACCTCACCCCATAAATACCACCCCACTCCATGAATATCACTCCACTCCATGAATACCACATCCCCCCCCATCAATACCACCCCACCACAAGAATACTACCACACCCCAGGAATACCACCCCACTCCATGAATACCACCCACCCCATGAATACCACTCCATTCCATGAATACCACCCCACTCCATGAATACCACCCACCCCATGAATACCACTCCATTCCATGAATACCACCTCGCCCCATAAATACCACCCCACCCCATGAATACCACTCCATTCCATGAATACCACCTCGCCCCATAAATACCACCCCACCCCATGAATACCACTCCATTCCATGAATACCACCTCACCCCATAAATAGCACCCCACCCCATGAATACCACTCCATTCCATGAATACCACCTCACCCCATAAATACCACCCCACCCCATGAATATCACTCCACTCCATGAATACCACCAAACCCCAAGAATACCACCCCACTCCATGAATACCACATCCCCCCCCCATCAATACCACCCCACCACAAGAATACTACCACACCCCAGGAATACCACCCCACTCCATGAATACCACCCACCCCATGAACCCCCCCCCAAATACCACATCCCCCCCATGAATGCTACCCCACTCCATGAATACCACACCCTCCCCATAAATACAACCCCACTTCATGAATACCACTCCACCCCATGAATATCACATCCCCCCATCAATACCACCCCGCCCCATGAATAAACCCCCCCCCCTATGACTACCACTCCACTCCATGAATACCCCCACACCCCATGAATAGCACCACACCCCATGACTACCACTCCACTCCATAAATACCACCACACCCCAGGAAAACCACCCCACTCCACGAATACCACCCACCCCATGAAAACCACCCCCCAAATACCACATCCCCCCATGAATGCTACCCCACTCCATGAATACCACACCCTCCCCATAAATACAACCCCGCTTCATGAATACCACTCCACTCCATGAATACCACACCTTCCTCATAAATACCACCCCACTTCATGAATACCACTCCACCCCATAAATATCACATCCCCCCATCAATACCACCCCGCCCCATGAATAGCACCACACCCCATGACTACCACTCCACTCCATGAATACCACCACACCCCATGAATAACACCACACCCCATGACTACCACTCCACTCCATAAATACCACCACACCCCAGGAATACATCCCACTCCATGAATACCACCCACCCCATGAATACCACATACCCCCATGAATGCTACCCCACTCCATGAATACCATCCCACTCAAAAAATGCTACTTCCCCCCATGAATATCACCCTACCCCATGAATATCACATCACCCCCATAAATACCACCCCACTCCATGAATACCACTTTCCCTGATGGAATACCACCCCACCATGAATACCACTTCCCCCAATGAATTCCACCCCACTCCAGGAATACCACCCCACCCCAGGAATACCACCCCACCATGAATACCACTTCCCCCAATGAATTCCACCCCACTCCAGGAATACCACCACACCCCAGGAATACCACCTCACCATGAATACCACTTCCCCCAATGAATTCCACCCCACTCCAGGAATACCACCACACCCCAGGAATACCACCTCACCATGAATACCACTTCCCCCAATGAACACCACCCCACTCCATGATTACCACATCACCTCAATGAATACCACCCACTCCATGAATACCACCACCCCATGACTACCACATCCCCCTTAAATGCTGCCTTTCACCTACTTGTATATTTTGCACCAACTATACTGGTCTGCAGTCTGAGGACTGTGATGAAAAAACACTTCCCTTCCTATCATCAGCAGAAGGGGCCAAATTTTCTAAAACCCCGCTATGATTTCTATGAAGACATTAACTCATTAAAGTCATTATCCTCAGTTACTTTTGTTGTTCTGACAATAATGGCGATTCTGGAGCTACCCTCCTCCGGCTAACCTCGGACCACACTTCAAGTTGACTTGCCTTTTAAATGATTGGTCTATTGCTCCTGTCGTTTGGGCCATTATAATTTAATATTTTAAATACAATGAAATATGAAGCTCATATCCCTGCATTTTTACTATTGGCTGATTCACTTAATAAAGGTAAAAAGTAATGTGCAGCAACCATGGCAACCAACTATTATCCCCCCATTATTCTGACTTCTTGTAGGGTGTATTCTGAACAATGTAAGGGGAATTTAAAGTAGAACTAAGCTCACTCCATCAACATTGTTTTATGTGATCCCTCTCCCCTCCCCCCCTCTCTCTCTCTCTTACACAAAAACTAAAACTTTGTATTTTTATTTTTTTATCTTTTTCTTTCTGTGCTACAAAGCAGCTCTTCTGCAAATACGGCCTTGGCCGGGCCCCCCGATGCCTCCTGGGATAGACGTCACAGCTATACCAAGAGACTGTGTATTACTGAGCCGCAACCGTGCGTTGTATGTACATACGGGCGACGCATTTGTGTGCAGGTATACAAACTCCGCCGGGCGGTATAGTGGCAATCTGGCAGTGTTTCAGCTTTTACGTCAATTTCTAAAAATGGCCCCCGTTGTATTGCTGATCGCTGCCATTACTAGTATAAAAATAAATAAATTAAAAAAAATTCTGGTATATACAATATTCCACAGTATGTAGGCGTTATAATTTTTTTAAACATACGCTAATCAATATACACTTATTGGGATTTTTTTTATTTTTTATCAGACATGTAGCAGAATCCATTTTGGCCAAAATTTTAGAAGAAATTCGATTTTTTTAACCACTTAAGCACCAAGCCTCTTTCTGAGATTTGGTGTTTACAAGTTAAAAACAATTTTTTTTGCTAGAAAATTTACTTAGAACCCACAAACATTATACATTTTTTTCTAACACCCTAGAGAATAAAATGGGGGTCGTTGCAATACTTTATGTCACACTGTATTTGCGTAGCGGTCTTACAAGCACACTTTTTTGGGAAAAAAATATACTTTTTTGACCAAAAAAATAAGACAACAGTAAAGTCAGCCCAATTTTTTTTTTATATTGTGAAAGATAATGTTATGCCGGATAAATTGATACCCAACATGTCACGCTTAAAAATTACGCCCGCTCGTGGAATGGCGACAAACTTTTACCCTTAAAAATCTCCATAGGTGACGTTTAAAAAATTCTACAGGTTGCATGTTTTGGGGTACAGGGGAGGTCTAGGGCTAGAATTATTGCTCTTGCTCTACCGATCGCGGCGACACCTCACATGTGTGGTTTGAACACAGTTTTCATATGCGGGTGCTGCTCACGTATGCGTTCGCTTCTGCATGCGAGCTCGTCGGGACGGGGCACGTTTACATTTTTTTTCTTATTTATTTTACCTTTTATTTTTATTTTTTACACTGTTCTTTTAAAAAAAAAATTGTGTCACTTTTATTCCTATTACAAGGAATGTAAACATTCCTTGTAATAGAAAAAAGCATGACAGGTCCTCTTAAATATGAGATCTGGGGTCAAAAAAGACCTCAAGCCTCGTACACACGACCGGTTTTCTCGGCAAGAAACAACAAGAGAACTGCCGGGAGAGCTTTCTTGCCGAGAAAACCAGCCGTGTGTACGAGGCTTTCAAGTTTCTCGTCAAGAAAACTGCCCAGAAAAAAAGAAGACCTGCTTTCTTTTTTCTCGTCGGGAGCCTAATTTTTCTCGTCGTGATTCTCGTCAGACTGTATTTGGACGAGAAAACCGGTTGTGTGTAGGCTTTTCCGAGTCTTCAAAAACCGTGCATGCTCAGAATCAAGTATGAGACGGGAGCGCACCTTCTTGTAAATTTAGCGTTCGTAATAGAGATAGCACATTCGTCACGCTAAAACTAACTGAAAGCACGAAGACTGAAAAGCGCAAATCGTCTCTCACTAAACTTTTACTAACACGCGGTAACACAAGATTAGCAAAAGCAGCCCAAGGGGTGGCGCCATGAGAATGGAACTTCCCCTTTATACTGCCATCGTACGTGTTGTACGTCACCGCGCTTTACAACGACGAGATTTTGGATTGACAGTGTGTATGCAACGAAAGCTTGACAAGAAACCCGTCGGGAAAAACAACGTTTTTTTTGCAACGAGATTCTCGGCGGTGTGTACGAGGCTTCAGATCTCATATTTGGACTTAAATGCAATAATAAAAAAAAATTGTCATTTGAAAAAAAAAAAAAATTTTATAAAAAATTGCCCTTTAAGTTATGGGCGGAAGTGACGTTTTGACATCGCTTCCGCCCTGCTATGGTATGGAGACGGCTCTGGTAAGCGGCGGAGGGCACGGGAGAGTGGCGGGAGAGGGGGGCCCTCTCCCGCCGCCGATAACAGTGATCTCGCGCCGAATCTGCCGCAGAGACCACCATTATCGGAAACCGGACAGCCGGCTGAAGACGAGGATACCGGGGTTATGGTAGCTAGCTGTTGCCATTACAGAGATATCCCTCTTCAAACAGCCGACGTATATCGGCGTGCGGCGGTCCGGAAGTGGTTAAAAACTAATTTCATTGAACATGTTATATAGCAAAAAGAAACAAACATTTAAAACATTTTGGTCTTTTTTGTGTATATCGGAAAAAATAAAAAATCCCAGTGCTGATCAAATACCACCAAAAGAAAGCTCTACTACTGGGAAAAAAATGACACATTTTGTTTGGGTACAGCGTCGCATGGCCAATTGTCAGCTAAATGTATAGTATTATCACTGATCACTGTATTAGTGTCACTGGTGATGTCAGTGACAGTTCAGTCAGTTCCTCCCCAGCATCAGTTAGTGTAAGATTGGCCGCCACACTATCACAGTTCCATTATAAGTCGCGGATCGCCGCCATTACTAGTATAAAGAAAGAAAACAATAAAAAGTCCAGTATATATACCACAGTTTGTAGCCGCTATAACTTTCGCACAAACCAAACAATATATAGTTATTGGGAATTTTTTTTTTTTTTACCAAAGAACAATTCCAGAACAAAATAGAAAGACAATTTTCCCATGGGACTTTTAGGAGTGGTAGTAGGTAAAAAAAATGCATCAAATGTGTTTAAAAAAAAGATACAAAATTTATTTAAATTTACATAAAAAAACACTTTCGCATTAAATTGGATCAAAATAAAAGTACAGTATTTGCAGAAGCTGTAATCTCTTTGATTACAGCTTCTGCAAATAAACAAAGAATTAACCGATTACGTTGGCATTTATAATGTACATTGGCGAAACGTTCTTGCTACAATTTAATGTGGAAGTGTTTTTTATGTAAATTGAAATACATTTTGAATCTTTTTTTTTTTTACACTTTTGATGCATTGTTTTCCTAGCACTACTCCTAAAAGTCCCATGGGCAAATTGTCTGCTTTGTTCTGGTTTATTAGGGACTAAGCAGTGACAGCCCCTCATTAGGGGCGCAGGGGCGACGCCCCCCTAATCCATGCGCCCGGCCCCCTAATCTACATGTAGGGCGCCAGACGCATGGATTTCAATGGTTTTTTTTGTTTTTTTTTAACCACATGATAAGTGCCCGAAGCCCTGTACACACGGGCGAGAATCCCGTCTGAAAAAAACCGTTGGCTTTCTCGACGGGATTTCTGGCAAGCTTGTCTTGCCAAGCCCTGTGTACACACGCAACCATTCAAAAGAACTGCTGTTCTTTTGAATGGCAAGAACGCGGTGATGTCATCGACTAAGACAAGCCGCCGCTCGTCACATTCGATGCCGTTGCCGCCATGTTGCTACACCCCACACTGCCCTTGTATGGTACCGCGCATGTGTCGAAGTAAGCATACAGACGACCGGTTTTCTCGGCAGGAAAACTCTGCCCAGAATCCGGACGAGAAAAATAGAGAGCAGGTTTTCAATTTTTCTTGTCGAGATTCCCGGCAGTTTTCCTGCCCAGAAACCATACACACAAACGTTTTTCTCTGCAAAAAGCTCTCCCATCAGTTTTCTTGCCCAGAAAACCGGTCGTGTGTACGAGGCTTAAGGCTCTAAATGGCTTCAAAAAAGGTGGGCTTGGGGTGTAGAGCACTGCGCCCCGGGCCCACCCACTTGTGTGACATTGGCGCATTAATATGCGCTAATGTCTTCCTGCTTCTCCTCCCGGTCAATCAAGAAGTGGGTCCTGAGATCCGATTGGTGGGGAGTGCTAAGACCTGATCGGCCGGAAGTCCTAAGACCCGATTGTCCAGAAGTCCTGGATGAGATAAGTGCGGGGCTGGCGGGGCGACCAAAGCGGCGATCAATCGTGCGACGGGGTGGGTGGGGGGCGGGAGTGAGGGTGCCAGGTTTGTCGCCCTCCCAAAAAAATTGAGCCTCAGCCGCCACTGGGACTGAGTGCTGCTTAGGTCTGAGCATAGGTGGTCTTTTTCTCTCTATATGTAGAAGAATACATTTTGGCCAAAATTTATGAAGAAATTCGATTTTTCTTTGTTTTTTTTGGGATATGTAGCGGATAGTTGCTACTAGTTACTAACATCCACCATGTTCACCCTTCTGCCAGACCTCCATACATCACTCGCCAGTAGACAATAAACAGTAATTTGCTTTTGTTTTGTTTTTGTTTATTTGGGGAATATAACTTGGTTGGGGAAAGGGTATGGGATGCCCAAAGAACAGATCACTTTTGCCATCGTTATTAAAGAATTGTTGAATCAGTTGCACTTAGAACAAATGATGGACTCTAACATCTACAGTCTCTGACTTTACACTCTCCTCTGCACAACGCCTGCAGACTGTTACTCCCAGGACTCTTCTCCTCCTGCACAAACTTCACTGTACAATGTTATTCTTTCCGCCCCATCATCTTTACACTGCACCAGGGATCACCCTGAATAATCCGTGATGGTTGCTGAACTTTGCTGAATTCTGATAGGCCAGGGGCCTGCAGTACCCCTTCTTGATGGCCTAGTTGTTTAGCGGCATTAGATAGTTGGTGGACTACTGATCCCAGCCAGTCCTTCTCGCAAACCCTGTGCCCTCAGGCCACAGCGATTTGACACAAACCCCCACAGTCTCTCCTCTGGCCTTGCACCCAGCTCCCCTGGCATGCCTCCTCCAGATATCCACTGTGTCTCACTCACCGAACTTCTCCTGCCCTGAGTCCTTGATGAAGAATTTACCCGGACATGCGTACCGACTGCTTCTCCAGCTCCTCTGTTCCAGGACATCTCCTCCATGACCGTGTAAGGAGAGGCTCCCTCCCAGCTCCCGAGCTCCTCCGCCAAGGCCTGCACCCCCCCTAGACGGGGATGGGACTCTTGCTTCAGTCTAACACTCCATTCTTCACTTCACCCAGCCGACAACTCCCCTCCAGTGGGCTGGACCTGAACTTAAGTAGGAGGTCTGCCAATTCCAGTTGGGGATTTGTCAGGTCTCCTCACATGAGCTCCCTGTCACTCCAATTCCCAGCCCTACCCCTCTTCCAGAACATTCTTCCTGGAAGTAGGGGAGGCACCCAAGAACTGAAGGAAAGGTAGTCACACCCGCTGCTACACTAACCACTCCCTCCCCCCCAGATCAAAACAAGCAGCCCTAGCATGCAGCATAGGCCTGCCTAAATTTACCTTCCTGACAGCTATCACAAAAAAAACCTTACCTAGCACCTACCTATGGTAGAGGGCGCTACAGATATGTTTTATAGCAGAAATTTTTGGCCTTCTTCGTTTATATAATAAAAAATAAATAAATGCTGAGGTGATCAATTACCACCAAAAAAAACTCTATTTGTGTGAATTTTTTTTTTATAAAATAAACTATACATTTTGTTTTGGTACAGCGTTGCATGACCGCGCAATTACCAGTTAAAATAGAGCAGTGCTGAAAAGGAAAGAATGTCCTGGTCATGAAGGGGGTAAAACCTTCTGGAGCTGAAGTGGTTAAACATGTGTACAAGAACGGCATTGGCAGCGAAACCGTTAAAGCCAAGGAGTTGGCCCTCTGATCTCTAGTTGCCCCAAAGCTGCACGTGATCCAATATTACACCAGCCATTTGATGGCTTTACAGTAGGGATGGTCCCAATGTTCGAATCGAATGTAAGTTCGACTCAAACATCCGGTGTTCAGTTGTTCACAAACGAATCACAAATATGGGGTGTTCGTGGTAAATTTGAGTGCCGCAGAGAGCCCCATAATGCACTGCGAGATCGCAGTGCATTGACAGCTGCTGATTGGCCACAGCATGCACCTGACCTGCATTCTTTGGCCAATCACAGCGCAATCTGCTGTGAGAGCCATGATTGGCCAAAGACAGGGTGCCTTTGGCCAATTATGGCTCAGGGGGCTAAGTCCACGCCCCACAGCCCCACATTATATAAGGCTGCTTACAGGGCGGCCGTATGTAGTGTGATAATGTGGAGGAGACAGAGAACTTGAGCTAGATTAGGCAGGTTAGTTAGTGGCATGCAGGCAGTTTAGCATATATATATACACACAGTGCATTCAGTGTAGAATATATTTACAGTGCTGGCAGTCTAGTATATATACAGTGCAAGGATCTGGTATGGATTTTGGCGTGAAGTTCCCCTTAAAACCCATACCAGGCCCCAAGTGCCTGGTATGGACTGGGGGGGGGGGGCCCACGCTGATTTTTTCATTGGTTTTTCGTCTGTTGCCAGAAGCCGGCAATACATTGCAGCCGCGAGCAAGTTTAAATGAAATGTTTTCCTTTACAAATGTCATTTTGCTGGGGAACTGTTCTACACATTGCAGAGATGCACCACTTTACAGGCAGAGTAAGGGGACCCCCCCCCCAGACATGATATTTAAAGGAATCTATCATTTTTATTGTTTCACTTTAAGCATTATTAAAATCACTGCTCCTGTCCTGAAATAAAGTTGTTTTGAAAACCTTTATTGCATTGATACATGTCCCCTGGGGCAGGACTCAGGTCCCCAAGCACTTTTTATGACAATAACTTGCATATTAGCCTTTAAAATTAACACTTTTAATTTTTCATGTTCGTGTCCCATAGACTTTAATGGTGTTCGCGTGTTCAACAAACTTTTTGCCTGTTCGCATGTCCTGGTGCAACCCGAACCGGGGATTGTTCGGCCCATCCGTACTTAACAGTATGGTTAGAAGCACAAGCAACTGTAGCGGTCCTCATTCATAGCTTGCCTTGTACAGTATGTGACTGTTTTGGGGTTGGATCTGATCACATTTACTTCTATATAATAAAAAATGTTTAGAAAATGTATTGGTTTCCTTTAAAAGCTTTTATATGCTCTGCACTTCGCCCCCGCTACTCCGTCACAACATTTCCAGCTTTGGAGAATCAGCGGAATGGAAGAGCTGCAGATTTTTGGGAGGGGGAGCGTATATTAGCGCGGTATGTTTTTTTCTGCTTCTAGAAATCACTTTAGCGGCACTGAGATGTTACCTGCTGCTCCTGACAAGGTAGCTCTGCGAGAGCCGGCTCGTTAGAATCAAGCTCATCTGGTGTTATCACAACGTCCTATTATTCTCTTCTGTCTCGGCTCCTTCTGTCGATGGAAATTCAATGGAATCAAAGAAAATCTAATTTGGCCCGAACACCGCTTCTGTAATTCGTTCCTCGTGACTGAAATCTTCCACGGAGGAAGTTTCCCTTTTCATGCAGAATGCGGGAGAGCGCGGGAAGAGTTAATAAGACGCCAAATACAGATTTCATTGCAGAATAAACAAAATGCTTCATAGGAGAAGTCCATGGAAACTCAACTGAATGATAAATAGTTGGCTAAAGAACTTTTTTTTTTTAATTGGCAAAAAAGTAAAATAGAATAGAATTTTTTATTTTTACTTTTTTGGATCCTTTGTTACTTCTTAGTAATGCTGATCTACTGCTGTCACTTTGCCGCCACCTCCTGTCTCTAATGATGGTTAGGTGACATTTATTAGGATTTCCTGATGGTGACAACAGCGGACCATGTCTGCGTAATGTGTGTTCTGATGTGTGTCGTGGCTTATTTGGTAAATGTTAGAAATCATGATTTTAATGCGTTTTCCTTATTTTTTTTATTTTTTTTGGCTAATAGGAAAGTCGGACAATTCTGTTCATGGAGTGTGACTTTGATGCAACTTTCCACTCTCTGGCACTCAATTTGCATCAAAGTCGCATCAAAGTAGTACAGGAACCTTGGAATGTTAGGGTTAGGGCTAAGGGCAAGGATTAACGTTCTAAAACTCTAACTCTAACTCTAACTCCAACCCTAACTGTAACCTTAACTCTAAACCCTAACTGTAACCTTAACTCTAAGCCCTAACTCTAAGCCCTAACTCTAAGCCCTAACCCTAACCCTAACTCCAACCCTAACTCTAAACTTAACTCTAAGCCCTAACTGTAACCTTAACTCTAACCCTAACTCTAAACTTAACTCTAACCCTAACTCTAACCCTAACTCTAACCCTAACTCTAACCCTAACTCTAAGCCCTAACTCTAACCTTAACTCTAACCCTAGCTCTAAACTTAACTTTAACTCTAACCCTAATTCTAACTTTATCTCTTACCCTAACTCTAACCCTAACTCTAAACTTAACTCTAAACTTAACTCTAACCCTAACTCTAAACTTAACTCTAAGCCCTAACTGTAACCTTAACTCTAACCCTAACTCTAACCCTAACCCTAACTCTAACCCTAACTCTAACTTTATCTCTTACCCTAACTCTAACCTTAACTCTAACCTTAACTCTAACCCTAGCTCTAACCCTAACTCTAAACTTACCTTTATCTCTAACCCTAACTCTAACCCTATCCCTAATTCTAACCCTATCCCTAACCCTATCTATAACCCTAACTCTAACCCCAACACTAACTGTAACCCTAACTCCAACCCTAACTCCAACCCTAACTCCAACCCTAACTCCAAGCCCTAACTCCAAGCCCTAACTCCAACCCTAACAACTACCGCTAACCCTAACTGTAACTCTAACCCTAACCCTTAAACCTAACTTTGGAAACATAAAGGTTCCTGCACTACTTTGACGTAACATTGATGCGACTTGAACTAACTTTAACTCTAATCCTAACTTTAACCCTAAGGCAGGTCATACATGGGTCGAATTTCGAAAGAATTTTCTTTCAAAAAACGTATCTAAGAATTTCCGTTTGAATTTCGCACCATTAGTGGGGTGCAGCAGCAGCCGATTTTCGTGCGGCCATTGAATTTGAGTAATCGGGCAAGTTGGAAATTTTGGTAAAAACAAACTATTTTCTAATCAATGATGGGACAATCGTACGAGAAATGTAATCGAAAAAGAAATGTGCATGTGCAAGAAAAGAAAATTCCTGGAAACAAAAGAAGATTCCCAGACACGAAAATTCTTTTCTGTAGCAACAGGAGGTGAAATTGAAGGCTTGGTTGGTCAAATTTCAAAATCAATGGTGGCACCATTGGATCACAAAACGCACAAAATTTCTGATTTTCAAAAAAAAAAATCTTTCGAAATCCGACCATGTATGGCCAGCCTAACCCTTACTCTAATGCCGCGTACACACGATCTAAAATTCCGACAATAAAAGTCCGATGTGAGCTTTTTGTCGGAAATTCCGACTATGTGTAGGCTCCATCTGACTTTTTCTGTCAGAATTTCCGCCAACAAAAGATTGAGAGCAGGTTCTCTATTTTTCAGACGGAAAAAGTTTCTATCGGAAAATCCGCTTGTCTGTAGCGATTCCGACACGTAAAAAAATCACGCATGCTCAGAATCAAGCAGAAGAGCCGAACTGCCTATTGAACTTCTGCTGTGTTCCTGTTAAAGACTTGCCTGGCTGACATCCCTTCTGGTTCCTGATCCTGTCTGCTGCCTCCGACTACGCTGATCTCTGGCTTCCTGATTTCCTGGCTTGTTCTGACTACCCGATTTGGCTATTGAACCCTGGCTATGTTTTGAGTACCAGTTGTACCATTTTTAAAATTTTATTAAAAGGTATGATTTTTACTGCATTGTCTGTCTCCGTCTGTTTCATGGTTTCTGACAACTGTCCTGGCGTTTTCAGACCTCAATAATTGAGAATGGGCGTCAGTACATCAGGATTGATCAATTTTCAAATTTACTGTATATACCAGTGTTTCTCAACTCCAGTCCTCAAGGCGCCCCAACAGGTCATGTTTTCAGGATTTCCATTATTTTGCACAGGTGATTTGATCAGTTTTACTGCCTTAGTAATCACTACAGCTGTTTCATCTGAGGGAAATCCGGAAAACATGACCTGTTGGGGCGCCTTGAGGACTGGAGTTGAGAAACACTGGTATATATCATAGTTTGCAGACTCTATAACTTTCCTACAGACCAAATATATACACTGATTAGCTTTTTTTTTTTCTTTACCAAAGACATGTAGCAGAATACATTTTGGCCTAATTTTTTGAAGAAATCAGATTTGATTGAATATGTTTTATAACAGAAAGTAGAAAATATTGTTTTTTTTTTTTTTTCGAAAGTTTTGCTCATTTATATAATAAAAAGTAAAAAACCCAGTGGTGATCAAATGTCACCAAAAGAAAAGCTCTATTTTTGTGATTTTTTTTAAATTTAAATTACATTTCCGTACAGTGTTGCATGACCGCGCAATTACCAGTTTAAATTAGCGCAGTGCTGAATAGCAAAAAATGTCCTAGTTGTGAAGGGGGTCAAACCTTCTGGAGTTCAAGTGGTTAATAACATTTAATTACAATATGACTTGTGTAGCAATTGTATATGATATATTTATTTTTTATCTGCTTTTTTTCCCCCCATTGATAGTGGAGTTATCCTTTAAACTGATTATTGCCTCTTTAGCCTGGGTTCACACCGCAGCACGCTTCGGCTCACAGCAGGAGTCCGGTGTGTCTCCATTCAGTTTCAGGTCCAATTTCAGCCCGAATTTTTGGTTGAATTTGGACCTGAAAACGGGCCAAAAGATGCCTAAGGTCGTTCACAATCTCCTGCTATGTGAATTGGATGCGGGGAAAACCCACATTCAATTCGCATAGGTGTGAACCCAGCCGTAAACCCACCAAATATTCCTAAACATTTCCCAGCATAACACCCCAAGCTCAGGATTAGACATGTGCACTGCCGAAAAATGTGTTTGTTTTAGTTTCATTCGTTTTTTGTTTTTATTTTCGTTTTTCGGGTCATTCGTTATGATCGAATTTCGTAAGTTTGTAAATTCGAAAATTCAAAAATGCGTAATTTTTTTAATTTGGTAATTTGATAATCTGGAAATTCTAAATAATAACGAACTAATAATCACAACTAACTCAATTAAATTATAGGTATTGGAATTTCCTTTCAAATGTTAGTGAACATAACGAATACAAATTTATCCGAAGTTACGAATGATCCGAAATAACGAATCTACACAAATGGAACGGAGCAAATTAATAATTAATAATAATAATAATAAAAAGGTTTTATTATTATTATTATTGTTATTTATTATTATGAATTCGTTGCGTTCCATTCGTTTAGATACGGCATTCGTTATTTCGGAAAATTCTTAACTTTGGATAAATTCGTACTCGTTGCGTTCACCAACAGCCAAATTTGAAAGGAAATTCCAATACCTATAATTTAAACGTTAGTAATAGTTAAGTTATTGTTAGTTAGTTAACATTTCAGATTTTCGAATTTTCGTTGTTGTTTTCAGATTTTCCTTCTTTAAAATTTTTGTTTATTTTCGGATTTCCAAATTTTTAAATTTACGAATTTACGAATATTCGGAAAAATTTGTTAAACGGGTTTTCGTTAATTCGGATATTTACGAATGTACGAATTTGTCTGAATTCGTTAAACGAATTCGGAACTAAACGAATTTCACATGTCTACTCAGCATATGTTGATAAACATTACCCCTGTAAGAACCTCCAGCCAAGACCGTTGCGCGGCCAGTGGCTCTCAATCCTGACTGTCAGACACCCGAGGTGCCCACTGGCCATCGGGAACCAATAACAATGGCTCTCAGCAATGTGATGATCACTATAAGAATAGAAAAGCCTTCAGCCCGGCTAATGAACACTGCCACCTTCAGGGTGCAATGGTATCTACAACGCGACATGTTTAATAATTGTAATTGTCAGCTGCAATTACAGTACTAAAAGAAGAAAAAAGAAAACAGTTTAAAATCAGTTTTTCCATTTTTGAGCTTTTGTCAGTCTGTTTTTTCTTCTTTTTTTTTTAACAGTGCATGAAATAAAAAGCGTGTATGTACTTATAAGGAGGGGGGAGGACGAGAACTTCTTCTAAAGTCCAAATTGAAGACATACAATTATCTGCGGTCGGGCTCAGTCTAATCAGCTTCCTATTCATGATCTATTTTATAAGAAAATCGCAGGTATTGTAATAGAGCCACAAATATCCTATTGAATGGGTTGTGAATATCTCCGACGTACAGCCAATGAGACCAGAACCCGACTCTCTGTACAGCAAGGACAGACGGGTTACAATTCTGCAGAGATCCGGAGTTCCCAATCTCCAGCTGTATATGGATGATGTCTATGAAGAACAATGGCGTCTGTGCCCGTGTCTGATACTCTGCACTTCTATGTGGTGCCGGGAGAAGATCATACAATGCCCAGGGCCTTAGGATCCTCCTGCGTACCTCCCTCCTTCTGCACCCAACAACCTCCCCCCTATTGGACACCCCAACCCCCCCCTCCCCCATTGGATGGAGGAGGGGATGGGCCAAAAATGTTGGTGATGTTTGTGGTACACTGCAGCAAATGGAAAAAGTTTAAGATTAGTGGACAAATTTTGGGCGAAGGAAAAAATGTCCCTGGGTCGGTGGTGTCACCCTAAGAAAAAGTGTCCCTGCATGGGTGGTGTCACTGAAAAAAAAAAAAATGCCAATCAGTGGTGTCACTGGAAGAAGAAATGTCCCTCACTGAAAAGAAAAAATGTCAGTCAGTGGTGTCACCAGAAGAACAAACGCCCAAGTCAGTGGTGTTACCAGAAGAAAAGGTGTCCATTGGTCTGTGGTGTCACTGTAGGAAAAAATGTTCCTGCATCAGTGGTTTCACTGAATGGGAAAAAAATGCCTTAGTCAGTGGCGGCTGGTGCTCAAAATGTTTGGGGGGGCGCAAACAAACTGAAAAAATAAAAAATCAATTGCAGCCACTGTGCGCATCAAACGCAGCCACTGTGCCCATCAAACGCAGTCACTGTGACCATCAAACGCAGCTACTGTGCCAATCAAACGCAGCTTCTGTGCCCATCAAATGCACTCACTGTGCCCATCAAACGCAGCCACTATGCCCATCAAACGCAGCTACTGTGCCCATCAAAGTCACTGTGACCATCAAACGCAGTTACTGTGCCCATCAAACGCAGCTACTGTGCCCATCAAACGCAGTCACAGTGCCCATCAAACGCAGCCACTGTGCCCATCAAACACAGCCACTGTGCCCATCAAACACAGCCACTGTGCCATCAAACGCAGCCACTGTGCCATCAAATGCAGTCACTGTGCCCATCAAACGCAGCCACTGTGCCCATCAAACGCCGCCACTGTGCCCATCAAACGCCACCACTGTGCCATCAAACGCAGCCACTGTGCCATCAATTGCCGCCACTGTGCCATCAATTGCTGCCACTGTGCCATCAAATGCAGCCACTGTGCCCATCAAACGCAGCCACTGTGCCATCAAACGCAGCCACTGTGCCATTAAACGCAGCCACTGTGCCCATCAAACGCAGCCACTGTGCCCATCAAACGCAGCCACTGTGATGATCAAATGCAGCCACTGTGCCATCAAATGCAGCCACTGTGCCATCAATTGCCACCACTGTGCCATCAAATGCAGCCAGTGTGCTCATCAAACGCAGCCACTGTACCCATAAATTGCCACCACTGTGCCATCAAACGCAGCTACTGTACCCATCAATTGCTGACAATGTGCCCATAAATTGCTGACACTGTGCCCATCAATTGCCGCTACTGTGCCCATCAATTGCTGACACTGTGCCCATCAATTGCTGCCAGTGTGCCCATCAATTGCCGCCAGTGAGCCCATCAAGTGCCTCTACTGTGCCCATCAACTGCTGCCAGTGTGCATCTCCCGCCCGCCCGGCACTTACCTTGTCTCGTTGGGGCAGCGGGTCACGGTGATGTATTCCACGCTCCTCGATCTCTTCTCCTGCCCTCTCTTCCTGTCCTCTGCTATGATTGGACGCCTGATAGGTGGCGTCCATTCACAGCACCTGTCGTTTCAGCCAATCAGGTGACAGGTAACAGACCCGAGCACCTGATTGGCCGAGAGGCGGTTCAGTGTTAGGAAAGCGATTCATTCGCTTTAGTAACACAACGCTGAGTGAACAGTGAGCGCCCAGCATTGCGCCCGCTGTTCACCTTTTTGGACGCCTATTAGAGCCTATGGCTCTAATCAGGTGCTTCCAAAAAAGACCCCGCTGCTGTATTTCAGGTGCCCGGCGCCCGACAAGGGGCCGGGCTCCTGAATAGGGGGTAGCAGCGGCGACCATAGATAGATTCATGCAATGCATGAATCTATCTATTGTGTGATAGAGCGGTGCCAGGAGAGAGGGGGCGGCGCCCATGCGCCCCTTATAGACGCACCGCCACTGGTCAGTGGTGTCACTACAGGAAAAAATGTTCCTGCATTGGAGGTGTCACTGAAAGGAAAAATGTCCCTGCATCAGTAGTGTCACTAAAAGGAAAAAATGCCTGAGTCAGTGGTGTCAAAGTAAGAAAAAAATTTCCTTGTATAGGTGGTGTCACTGAAAGCAAAAAAAACCCCAAGTCAATGGTGTCACTGGAAGAAAAAATGCCTTAGTCAGTGGTGTCACCATAAGAAAAAAAAAAGTCCCTGGCTTTGCGGTGTCACTGTAAGAAAAAATGTCCCTGCATTGGCCCTTCAGCCTTTGGCAATTTATGAGTATGGTATTGGCACTCTTTTATTCTAATAAAGTGGTAATTGGGTAAAGCACTACTAGGCCTTTGCACCCTTTTTGCTTTTGTCTCACTGTACGCTGTAGTGCGCCCCCTGTGGACAGGGCCTTAAAGGGGTTTTAAAGGTTGATGTTTTTCACCTTAATGCAGCCTATGCATTAAGGTGAAAAAAACATCTGACAATACCGGCCCCCCCCCCCCCCTTGTTTTACTTACCTGAGCCCTGGAAAGTCCCACGTCGCAAACGCGCTCGATTTTTGCCCCGGCTCTTCATTGGATAGATTGAAAGCAGCACAGCCATTGGCTCACACTGCTGTCAATCAAATCCAATGATGCGGGCGCCGGGACCGAGTCATACACTCGGCGACTATGGACGTCGACTGTATGACAGGGGAGCGCCCCCGCAAGGTAACCCCCTCGGGAGAGAGCTTCCCAGAGGGGGTTATCTAATGCGGGGAGGAGCCGAGAGCCGCCGTGGGACCCCAGAAAACGGCATTCGGGGCCACTCTGTGCAAAACGAACCGCACAGTGGAAGTAAGTATAACATGTTTGTTATTTTTAACCACTTAAGGACCACCTAACGCCAATATACGTCGGCAGAATGGCACGGCTGGGCATAAGCACGTACAGGTACGTCCCCTTTAAGATGCCCAGCCATGGGTCGAGCGCGCGCTGCCGGCGGCGCACTCGCGACCTGGTCTGAAGCTCCGTGACCGCGCCCGTGGGACCCGATTGCCGCCAGTGTCCCGCGATCACAGAGCTGAAGAACGGGGAGAGATAAGTGTAAACAAACCCTTCCCTGTTCTCCCTAGTGAGAGTGTCACTGATCGTCTGTTCCCTGTCATAGGGAATGACGATCAGTGACGTCACACGCCAAGCCACGCCCCCACACAGTAAGAATCACTCCCTAGGACACACTTAACCCCTTCAGCGCCCCTTACAGGTTAACCCATTCACTGCCAGTGTCATTTTCACAGTAATCAGTGCATTTTTATAGCACTGATCGCTGTAAAAATGACAATGGTCCCAAAATGGTGTCAAAAGTGCTATAAAAATGCCATAAAACTATCCCCTATATTGTAGACGCTATAACTTTTGCGCAAACCAATCAATAAATGCTTACCAAAAATATGTAGAAGAATACGCATCGGCCTAAACTGAGGAAAAAAAATGTTTTTTTTATATATTTTTTGGGGATATTTATTATAGCAAAAAGTAAAGAATATTGCATTTTTTTTCAAAATTGTCGCTGTATTTTTGTTTATAGCGCAAAAAATTAAAACCGCAGAGGTGATCAAATACCACCAAAAGAAAGCTCTATTTGTGGGGAAAAAAAGGGACGTCAATTTTGTTTGGGAACCACGTCGCAGGACCGCGCAATTGTCAGTTAAATCGACGCAGTGCCAAATCGCAAAAAGTGGCCTGGTCTTTCACCAGCAAAATGGTCCGGGGCTGAAGTGGTTAAATAATAAATATTTGAACCTTTAGTATCACTTTAAGGTTTACATCCACTTCACAACCAAAGTTGTGCATTTATAAGGTGCAGAGGTCGGCTTTTTTGTGCAACAAAAATCAAATAAATAAACAAATATAATGTAAATAAATCAAATAAATAAATAAATAATATAAATAAATAAAGATACAATACATTTTTCCTTCACTCCTCTAACTCTGCTGAGCCAATCGGGATCCAGCGCTATCTCAATATTTCCCCCCCCCCCCCCAATATGTATTCTTCCTCACCTGCAGTTGTGTTTGTTCAGTAATTAGCGCATTTTTTATGGCGTACCTTTGGGAACAGCTGAGCCTGCGATTCTGTTATTTATGAGATCACTGCTTTATTCTATTCTCTCTTTTTTTTGTAAAGAAATATTTCTTGAATTAACCCTTTATATGTATATTTGGGTTCAATAAAACCAAACAAAAAAAATGAAGATTTATGAATCACTTTTATCTAATACCAGCAGGTGTGACGGAACCCATTTGGTCTTATAGAACCCAAATCTCTCCATAAAGAGGACCTGTCACTGCCTGTTGCTGTCACTTATGATGTTTACATTCCTTGTGACAACAATAAAAGTAATAAAAAAAAAAAAAAAAAAATTGAAAGCGTCAGAGTAAATAAATAAATGAATTTTTTTTTTTTTAAATGCCACCGTCCAGCCATGCCTGCGCACACGTGCTTTGATCCCGCAGGCACACAAGCAGCGTTCGTCCCACAGACATCATTTGTACATCTAAAGTGGTAGCTTGTAAGACTTTTAAAGTGCCGCCTATGGATAGTATGTGGGTTATGTATTGGGGTTTTTTTTTTTTGGCGTTAAAATTAAAAAAAAAAAAAGTATTTTTTCCAACAAAATGCGTTTGAAAAATCATTGCGGAAATCCGGTGTGACATAAAAAAATTGCAAAACCCACCATTTTTTTCTCTAGGACCTCTGCTTTCAAAAAAAAAAAATGTATAATGTTTGGGGGTTCTAAGTAATTTTCTATCAGAAAATACTGATTTGTGAACAAAAGGTGTCAGAAAAGGCCCGATCTGGAAGTGGGGGTTTTGTCGTGTAAGTAATTTGTATGGAATTTGTTAAGGATAATATAAAAAGCAGTAAAATAGATCCCCTGCAGCCATCAACAATAGTCCCCCCTAAGCAACAATAGATCCTTCTCCCCACCCCAGGAACAATAGACTCCCACCAGCAATAATAGATCTCCCAACAGCTAGCAATAAAGTGGAGTTCCACCCCGATTTTTTTTTCCTAAAAATCCTAAAAAAAATAGGAAAAAAAAATTTATACTCACTAGAAAGGGCGGTTGCTATGCAGAAGTAGCTCTTCTGCCTCTTCATCCACCGCAGTGGTCTTCTTCCTTGTCCGCGGTGTGTTCTGGTGAATGGGGCGCGCTGCCTTCTGGGAACTGTGTGTATCCCAGGAGGCAGCCGCCCATTCACAAAGCGCTGTGCAAGTCGCGCATGCTTCACTGCGCAGGCTTCACTGCCTGTTTCCCTTAGTCAGGATGGAGGCGCCAGGACCGAGCGATCGCCGTCGGGGGCCCATCATCGCAGGCGCCTAGGACAGGTAAGTGTCCTTATTAAAATTCAGCAGCTACAGTGTTTGTAGCTGCTGACTTAAAAAAAAAAAAAATTGCGGGTGGAACTCCGCTTTAATACACCCTCCAGCAGCCAGCAACAATAGACCCCTCCCTCAACAGTAGATCCCTCCCAGCAACAATAGACCCCTCCCTCAACAGTAGATCCCTCCCAGCAACAATAGACCCCTCCCTCAACAGTAGATCCCTCCCAGCAACAATAGACCCCTCCCTCAACAGTAGATCCCTCCCAGCAACAATAGACACCTCCCTCAAAAATAGATCCGTCCCAGCAAAAATAGACACCGCCCTCAACAATAGATCCTCCAGCAGTCAGCATCAATGGACCCTCCAGAACATCCCAGCACCCCTTGCTATTACATACATTCGCTGCTGGAGGTGCAGGAACTTCTTTCCCCTGCAGCTGAAAAAAAGCTCCGTATACAATGTAACCTTTTCTGACATAATGTGGTTATGATACAATCTATTTTATAGGAAAAAAATGTTTATAATCTTTGTAACTAAGTGAGAAACGTATGGCCTTTTGCATGCATTTATGAATAGGCAATATATTTAAAACAAAAAAGTTACTGTTGTGTCTCAAAAATATGACTTTTTGATATATTGATGTTGCTATATTATGGGGACAAACTGGTTTGCTGGGGTACAGTCTTGTATTGTTCCGGGGGGGGGGGGGGGAGGGAACCCCACATAATTTTTTACGTTTTTTTTGCACAGCCTCATTTGAAACATGGAAGAGTGATGGCAGAAAAAAAGACTGGGCCATCGGGTCTGCCTCATTTTTTGTGTTTATTTTTTTATTTTTATGTTTTTATATAGATCTAGAATTAAAGTTGAAGAAAAAAAAAAACAAGAAAATAAACTTGGATATAAGTATAATTAAAGTAATATTAAAGGCTTTTTTTTTAATGACAAACATGTCATACTCACCTTCTCTGTGCCCTGGTTTTGCACAGGGCAGCCCCGATCCTCTTCTTCTGGGGTCCCCAGCCAGCGCTCTTGGCCCCTCCTCCTGCCGAGTGCCCCCCAGAGCAAGCAGCTTGCAATGGGAACACCCAAGCCGCGGCTCTGTGTGTCCATTCACACACACAGAGCCACGGCTCTGCCCCGCCCCCTCTCATTATGAGGTGCACCATAACAACCAGCGACTGTGCAGCCTGAAACGCCCTAGCAACCAGTGATGTAATTGGTTGCTGGCCCACACAGTGTGCTTGGTTGCTAGGTCGCAGGTGGCTGCCAGCATCCTAGTAACATACAAGAAGGGGGGTTGAGGCACGTCGCTGAGCAGGAAGCTGTCACATTTACCAGTAGTAGTAATATTGCCACTGAATATATGACTACTTCCTGCTCCATTTCTACAAGTGGGAAAGCAGGTTGTTTCAGCGTACAGTGACCAGCCAGAGTTCATGGTGAACTCTGTGTTATCACCATCTACAACCAGGGCCGTCGGAACAAGACAGGCAAAACAAGCAATTGCTTGGGGCCCCGAGCTGGCCTGGGGCCCCAGCCTAGGGTACCTGCCTGCTGCCTGTCACTGTCCTGGATTTCCGCCCTGAGCCGATCCGCGGATTGCGGCCATAGGAAAGGCCGCGGCTTCGGCCTAGCTCCGGCCATCTTGGTACACCCGGCGGCAGCGGCCGAGGTGAGATGTGGGGAGATGTGGACATTACAGGGGGGGAGATGTGGACATTACAGGGGGGAGACCCCCTGTCCATCCCACGGTCCCCCTGTCCTTCCCACTGTCCTCCTGTCCATCCCGCGGTCCCCCTGTCCATCCCACGGTCCCCCTGTCCATCCCACGGTCCCCCTGTCCATCCCACTGTCCCCCTGTCCATCCCACGGTCCCCCTGTCCATCCCAATGTCCATAAACAGTATGTTGGATTATATGCAACAGCAGTATTTGCACTGTAAACCTTTTTTATTTATATAAAGTGTGGGTGAGTTTAAACTGTATCGCTATGCTGTGGTTCCTGTAGGCTTTGCATGAGTGCAGGGGGGGGGGGCCTCCATGTCCATTTTGCTTGGGGCCCTCAAATTCCTTCAAACGGCCCTGGGGATGGGTTGTAGACAGGGCCATTTGAAGGAATTTGAGGGCCCCAAGCAAAATGGACATGGAGGCCCCCCCCCTGCACTCACGCAAAGCCTACAGGAACCACAGCATAGCGATACAGTTTAAACTCACCCACACTTTATATAAATAAAAAAGGTTTACAGTGCAAATACTGCTGTTGCATATAATCCAACATACTGTTTATGGACATTGGGATGGACAGAGGGACCGTGGGATGGACAGGGGGACAGTGGGATGGACAGGGGGACCGTGGGATGGACAGGGGGACCTTGGGATGGACAGGGGGACCGCGGGATGGACAGGAGGACAGTGGGAAGGACAGGGGGACCGTGGGATGGACAGGGGGTCTCCCCCCTGTAATGTCCACATCTCCCCCCCTGTAATGTCCACATCTCCCCACATCTCACCTCGGCCGCTGCCGCCGGGTGTACCAAGATGGCCGCCGCTCCGGAGCTAGGCCGAAGCCGCGGCCTTTCCTATGGCCGCAATCCGCGGATCGGCTCAGGGCGGAAATCCAGGACAGTGACAGGCAGCAGGCAGGTACCCTAGGCTGGGGCCCCAGGCCAGCTCGGGGCCCCAAGCAATTGCTTGTTTTGCCTGTCCTGTTCCGACGGCCCTGCCCATCCCTATCTGTTAGGAGGAAGCAGTAGTTCCATCCAGCATTATGTTCATGGTAGTCTTCCATTGCACATCTGTAGCCAGGTCTTACCTGTGACATTCATGCCAGACCCAGGTGTGCCTCCCATTTCTTGGGGTGAAGTCAGACCTCCCAATATTGTGTATCTCCGATGAGAAGCGGAGCAGTCTTCGGTGTCCATATGGCCAGGACATGTCATCTGCTGATTTGGACAGACACTCCTCTTCGTGGGCACATTCCAGCATGTGAAGGGGACGGTCCTCCAGGTAGGCTGACTCCTGAGCCAGCTGTGCATTCAGTATTAGGTCTGGAGCATCTAGAACAGGACATAAAACCCGGTTACGTCAACCACTCTGCTGGGATGTGATTAGCTTTAGAAATCTTGGGTATGAAAAACATGAGCACACTGCACATGCCCACCAAACGCTTCCTATTTTTGCACAGATACACTCTAAATAAAGAGCCATGATGGGTTAAGGGTTGGTATTCAGGACTTACGGTCTGTACAGCTAACACCTGCCGATCGATGACCCCCTCCTCGAGGACAATGAACAACACTGTGGTGACGACACTGCTGAATCGACAACTCTGTGCCAGAGCAACGCACGCCACTCATGACGATGTCCTCTGCACCCTGAGTACCCCGCCAATACCACGTCTCCTGCAGAACAGAAATAATGTGTTTGGATTCTTTATTGGTAGTCATACAGATTCAGAACATATTATTTAATGAAATAATCAGCTATGTGTAAATACTGATAAAAAAGAATTTGTGAGGACTTTAAATGAGCAGGAACCTAGTCATGCCTCCATCCCTACTGATAGGAGTTTGTCACATACACCGGTTATATATATATTCATTTTTAATTTGGCAGTCTCTCAAGACTATCATAGGACATAATTATGGTCACCATCTGGAGATTGTCCTGTTGGGTATCCTGCGCTTCTGGTTGTCACCTTGTATCGGTTGTTCCACGGTTCTCGCAACCACAGCTCCAGGACAAGACGCCCCATCACAGGGGGTTTCCAGCCATGAACCTTCCACAGACAGCGTTTTTGTGAGTACACCTCAGGTGGTTTTTCCCCCCATTTGGCCTTCTTTTTTGAGACAGTTATCCAAGGACGTTTATATAATTGATACATTTCTTATGTTTACTCCATTACAGATTTACACACGTTTGCTCCTGAAGAATGGATGTAATTCCATGAAACGGGTCGGGCTTTTGTATCATGTTTTAATTGATCATGTGTTTTTACTATTTCATCAAAATCATGTACACTCTGTAACTAATTAACATGGTGTGTCTTTTTTTGTGTAAAAATTTGGTATTTAGTCCTTAAAATAATGGGAAGTTAAGAGGTAATATACCCATAATTTCTTCCCCATGGATATGTGTCATTCATGCTCTCTATGTATGTATATAGAAGGTATATTGTGTTAATAATCATGATTACGTATTATTGCTCAAAATTGACACATAATAAATACCAACCCTTATTAATCACTTGGACTGCGTACCTCATTTAAAGTCCCACTCCGCTCTCTACGTGTAAGTACTGGCTAATAATGGATAGTAATGGCGCCTAGAGCACAGGTCACTGCCCCGTTTCTTCTTGCTACCAGAAAAGCAACCCTCCTGCTCGAGGTTTTAACCCTCCGCCATCTTGTGCCCATCTCTATGCCAAAGGAAATATTGTCACCACCACACCAGGATCTCCAAAAATGGGTCCAAAACTTTAATCAGCGATCACATAATTACAGCAGAAAGCAATGTTTCGGAGCCACGCAGGATGCCTTCATCAGGGGTCATGCCAGAGGCCTCCTCACAACATTCGCGGCCATTGACATTATATCCAGGGAAAGGGATGTCCACACAGATAGTTAGTATGGCTGCACTTTACTGATATTACTTTAAGATGGTATTCCAGTCCCATCACATAGGCATACTAACCGGGGTCACTTGACAGCATTTTGTCAACCTTATATAGCGAACGACCTGCAGCAGTCACATGTGAAAGCAGCACACAGTACATTTTAGTAATCCATCTTCCCTACTGTTTCTCTTTCTCTCGGGGGTCATCAGGTGAAAATACAGGAAAGGAAGCTTGACTATAAGGGCGTACCTACAGGCAGGCCCGGACTGGCCATAGGGCATACCGGGCATATGCCCCACGGGCCGCATGTCACGTCTCCCCCCAGTGCACTCTCAGCTGTGAGTCGGAGCCGCTCTCGAGTGACACCCGTCGTCACATCAGGGGGCCGGGACCCGCAACGATCCCCAACGGCACTGATGATCTGATCAGTCTCGGCTCGGCTGTCTCACACAGCCGAGCAGAGTGAAGCCGCCTCCCCCTCCTCCTTTATGTCCACACAGGGGGAGGGGACCCGACATGCAGTCCTGCGCTGATCTGAGGTACATTATGGGTCTGAAGGGGGGGGGTCTGTATTGAAGGGGGGGTTCTGTAATGTAAAGGAGTCCAGGGTGCTGTGTAATGTAAAGGGGTCCAGAGGTACAAGGTGCTGGAACCCCACATCCCATCATTAACCGCCGCCACGAAGTGCCGCCGCCGCGCCCCCCCCCCCCCCCCGGCTGCTCAGTCTAAAATGCCCGGGCCTATTTTTTGTCCCAGTCCAGGTCTGCCTACAGGGGTCACAGGGGGTCACAATTTGCGGCCCCCGTGTACACCTGGACAGGAGGAGCTGCGGGGACAGCTGCATATAGAAGAACCGATCTCACCATTTTCCTCCTGCAGCCGCCTAATAACCGCTTCTTCCAACTTTCCCTCCCTTGGCATTCAGCCTGGAGGAAAATAGAGAGATTGGTTCCTCTATATGCAGCCGCCCGCTCCGCTCCTCTTATCCAGCTTCTTTCTGCTTACCCCCTGTGTGCCCGCCCTCATATTCTCCCGGGTTCCCCCCTCCCCTATCCTGCCGGCTGCTGCGGGGGTTCTGTCAGGATGGATGGAGAGTCTGTGATCTGTACCGATCACTGACTCTATCCATTCACAACTGAGGCATAGCAAACTGTGATTCCTATGCTTCAGTTTGTGAATGAACAGGAAGCCTCTTTACAGAACTATCCCTGGACATTCATTCTGTGTAGCTGTGGCTGCAGAGATGGAGATTGAGGGCTGTGTCCTCAATCTCCTTTCTCTGTCTCAAAGGTGAGATGTCAGCGGTTTCACCAAAGCCCCCCAACAGAGCTCCTAAAAAAAGTGTAAAAAATTATTTTAAAAGTAATATTGTAAAAAAAAAAAAAAAAATGTAAAAAAGAATAAAAAAAAACATAACAAAAATAAAATACTACTGACACCAGTGACGAAACTACAAAAATCACACTTTCGACCGGGCCCTGGTGTTCCACCACCGGGCTTCCCTTCATAGTTTCTTGCACCGGAGCCCTGAAGGTTCTAGTTACGCCACTGCCAAGGACTAGTATTCTGCATTACAGGCCATTTTTGGTTTTGGGTTTAGATAAACTTTAATACCTGTATCGCATGATTGGCAAAGCCGAGCCCCAGCTGTCGACAAGCGACCATGGCTTCATTCATGCCCCAGAGCTCTCCGCACATCGCTCCCCACTTCTTCACACCTTTAACGACCATCTGCACCTCCACCTTCCCCTCTTCACTTGACCTTCCTCCAACCAGCCGAATCTGAAACAGAAGAAGGACAAAAGCATGTCTTACAGAGGAGCTTTCATTTTAGCCAGGAGCTAATTATTCTCTTGTGTGAGCTCTTCTCCTGATCACCGCCAATCATTACCGCATTATTCAAGCAATCAGAGAAGGTTGAGGCCGACCGGCTATCACTTTCTGATTAAATACATTTTCATATACTGTATGCTGTAAAGTGTTTCATCATTACAGGCTGAATCTCATCATCACCTGTAGAATTCTGCACCATTACTTTAATTATCACTGATATATATATATGTCAAAAGTATTGGGACACCTGCCTTTACACACACACATGAACTTTAATGGCATCCCATTCTTAAAGCGGAGCTCCACCCTAAAGTGGAGCTTCCACTCATTGGAACCCCCCCCCCCCCTCCGGTGTCACATTTGGCACCTTTCAGGGGGGAGGGGGGTGCAGATACCTGTCTAAGACAGGTATTTGCACCCACTTCCGGGAGTCCTCTCTGCGGGTATTCTGCAGGTAATACGTCACTTCCCGCAGAATACCCGTTGTGTTCTGGGAAACACTCGGCTCCCAGAACACAACGGGGACCAGTGAGAACGGCGCAGCGCGACTCGCGCATGCGCCGTAGGGAACCGGGTAGTGAAGCCGCAAGGCTTCACTTCCTGGTTCCCTCACCGAGGATGGCGGTGGGGGGCAGCAGAGTGACGAGCGATTGCTCGTCTTCTGCTGCCGACGTCGCTGGACTCCAGGACAGGTAAGTGTCCTAATATTAAAAGTCAGCAGCTGCAGTATTTGTAGCTGCTGGCTTTTAATATTTTTTTTTTCGGCGGAGCTCCGCTTTAAGGCCCATACACACGATACGAAAATCGGAAGGAAAAATTTCGCCCAACAAACGATCTGCCGATTTTTGGATCGTTAGTACGGTGCTTTCCCCAGCCGATTCCGGTTTTTCGTCTGACAAAAGCTGGATGTGCAGACTAAAAAATTTATGTCGTACGTGAACTCAAAGTCCGATTTTCGTTTAATTAGTACGGTTTTCGTACGAAAAAAAAAACGTAAGCGCAAGACTGCGCATGCTCAGAAACGAAAGAAAACATAGAAAACTATTCAACACATTACGTCACTTCTGAAGTTGTATTCTGTCGTATGAGAATTTTTTATATTGTGAGTTACCTCTTCACTTTCGACAGAAGACTAGCATGCCGCAAAAAATGGACGTTCGGTCGTCCGAAAATCTGATCGCGTGTACGAGGCTTAAAGTGGAGGTTCACCCAAAATGGAACCTCCGCTTTTCGGAACCCTCCCCCCCTCTGGTGTCACATTTGACACCTTTTAGGGGGGAGGGGGTGCAGATACCTGTATAAAACAGGTATTTGCACCACTTCTGGGTATAGACTCCCGCGGGAGTCCCGCCCCTTCGCGTCACCCCCCCCCCCCCGCTGTGTTCTGGGAAACACTCGGCTCCCAGGACACAGCAGGGACCTGTTAGGACGTGCAGCAGGACTCGCGCATGCGCAGTAGGGAACCGGGCAGTGAAGCAGCAGCGCTTCACTGCCCGATTCCCTCACTGAGGATGGCAGCGGGGGAAGCCGAGAGCTGAGCAGTAGCTCAGCTTCGGCTGCCGACGTCGCGGGCGACCTGGACAGGTAAGTGTCCATTTTTTTAAAAGTCAGCAGCTGCTGTATTTGTAGCTGCTGGCTTTTAAAAAAAATAAAAATTCCCGGTGAACCTCCGCTTTAAGTCCGTAGGGTTCAATATTGAGTTGGCCCACCCTTTGCAGCTATAACAGCTTCAACTCTTCTGGGAAGGCCGTCCACAAGGTTTAGGAGGGTGTTTACGGGAACGTTTGACCGTTCTTCCAGAATCACATTTTTGAGGTCAGGCACTGATATGGATGAGAAGGCCTGACTCGCAGTCTCCACTCTAATTCATCCCAAAGGTGTTCTATCAGGTTGAGGTCAGGACTCTGTGCAGGCCAGACAAGTTCCTTCACCCCAAACTCGCTCATCTGTGTCTTTATGGACCTTGCTTTGTGCACTGGTGCTCAGTCATGTTGGAACAGGAAGGGGCCGTCCCCAAACTGTTCCCACAAAGTTGGGAGCATGAAATTGTCCAAAATCTTTTGGTATGCTGACGCCTTAAGAGTTCCCTTCACTGGAACTAAGGGGCCAAGCCCAACCCCTGAAAAACAACCCCAAACCATAATCCCCCCTCCACCAAATGATTTATATATATAATATATATATATATATATATATATATATATATATCTCCTGGTAAGCGGTGATATGTGGTACATACTGGGATCACCAAGGGAGGGAGCACATAATAAGATCTCAGTGTTAGGAGAGCACATACTGGGATTACCATGGAAGGAGAGGACATACTGGGATCGCTATGGGAGGGGAGCACATACTGGGATCACGATACGAGGAAAGCACATACTGGGATCACTATGGGAAGAGAGCATATACTGGGTTCAGTATGGGAGAGGAGCACAAACTGGGATCACCATAGGAGGAGAACACATACTGGGATTACTATATGAGGAAAGTACATACTGGGGTCACCATGGGAGGGGAGGATATACTGGGTTTATTATGGGTAGGGAACACATACTGGAATCACCATAAGAGGAACGCACATACTTGGATCACCATGGGAGGGGAGCATACTGTATACTGGGTTCTGTATGGGAGGATAGCACATACTGGGATCACCATAGGAGGAGAGCACAAACTGGGATCACCATAGGAGGAGAGCACAAACTGGGATCACCATAAGAGGAGAGCACAAGCTGGGATCACTATGGGAGGGGAGCATATATTGGTATCACTATGTTAGAAGAGCACATACTGGTATCACCATGGTAAAAGAGCACATACTGGTATCACCATGGTAGAAGAGCACATACTGGTATCACTATGGTAGAAGAGCACATACGGTATCACAATGGTAGAAGAGCACATACTGGTATCACCATGGTAAAAGAACACATACTGGTATCACCATGGTAGAAGAGCACATACTGGTATCACCATGGTAGAAGAGCACATACGGTATCACTATGGTAGAAGAGCACATACTGGTATCACGATGGTAGAAGAGCACATACGGTATCACCATGGTAGAAGAGCACATACTGGTATCACTATGGTAGAAGAGCACATACTGGTATCACCATGGTAGAAGAGCACATACTGGTATCACCATGGTAGAAGAGCACATACGGTATCACTATGGTAGAAGAGCACATACGGTATCACCATGGTAGAAGAGCACATACTGGTATCACTATGGTAGAAGAGCACATACTGGTATCACTATGGTAGAAGAGCACATACTGGTATCACCATGGTAGAAGAGCACATACTGGCATCACTATGGTAGAAGAGCACATACTGGCATCACTATGGTAGAAGAGCACATACTGGTATCACTATGGTAGAAGAGCACATACTGGTATCACCATGGTAGAAGAGCACATACTGGTATCACTATGGTAGAAGAGCACATACTGGCATCACTATGGTAGAAGAGCACATACTGGCATCACTATGGTAGAAGAGCACATACTGGTATCACTATGGTAGAAGAGCACATACTGGTATCACTATGGTAGAAGAGCACATACTGGTATCACTATGGTAGAAGAGCACATACTAGTATCACCATGGTAGAAGAGCACATACTGGTATCACTATGGTAGAAGAGCACATACTGGTATCACCATGGTAGAAGAGCACATACTGGCATCACTATGGTAGAAGAGCACATACTGGCATCACTATGGTAGAAGAGCACATACTGGTATCACCATGGTAGAAGAGCACATACTGGTATCACCATGGTAGAAGAGCACATACTGGTATCACGATGGTAGAAGAGCACATACTGGTATCACTATGGTAGAAGAGCACATACTGGTATCACTATGGTAGAAGAACACATACTGGTATCACCATGGTAGAAGAGCACATACTGGTATCACGATGGTAGAAGAGCACATACTGGTATCACGATGGTAGAAGAGCACATACTGGTATCATGATGGTAGAAGAGCACATACTGGTATCACTATGGTAGAAGAGCACATACTGGTATCACCATGGTAGAAGAGCACATACTGGTATCACCATGGTAGAAGAGCACATACTGGTATCACGATGGTAGAAGAGCACATACTGGTATCACTATGGTAGAAGAGCACATACTGGTATCACTATGGTAGAAGAACACATACTGGTATCACCATGGTAGAAGAGCACATACTGGTATCACGATGGTAGAAGAGCACATACTGGTATCATGATGGTAGAAGAGCACATACTGGTATCACGATGGTAGAAGAGCACATACTGGTATCTCTGGGTTTAATCCATTCCTAGACACCCATTAATATTAACAATGCTGTGCAGATCTCTAACTAGGAAATGTATTCTTGTTTTTGGCATTCTGCAGATAAAGTCATTGCTCAGCGTATTTTATGGTCTGTTAAGTTTACAGAAAGATGCGTTCAGCGAACAGCCAATTTATTTAATGTTCTCAATGTATTCGGTTGCTAAATGTGTTTCACTGTCATTCATATCACAAGTTTCTGTGTTTTGTAAGAAATCTGCTTCACAGTACGATTCTGTTTCTCCATAAAATCAAAGTGAAAAATAACGAAGTCGTCTGCAGGAAGAACTGAGACTGTATCCCATATATCATTCTAATGTACATCGTACTCACATTACAGTTCATCAACTGCCACTGAGGATGGAATGAATGGGCCTCCAAGGTGTCTGAACGTTCCTTCATAGGGCAAGTCTGAAATTCCCAAGAGGAAGAGCTGAGAGGGGATTCTGTAGCCAGAGAATACAGAGGCCTCTGCTTCTAAAAATGCACTTTCACCTAGCAGCAAAAGAGTCGCTGGTTCGAATCCCGACCACGACACCATCTGCCTGGAGTTTGCATGTTCTCCCTGTGCATGTGTGGGATTCCTCTAGGTACACTGGTTTCCACCCACACTCCAAAGACATGCTGGTAGGTTAACTGGATCTTGTCCAAATTGGCCCTAGTATATGTACGAATGTGTGTCCCAGCGCGTCAGGATCCTATAGGGTAAATGACCGTACTATATCAAGATGCAACTCAACTCATTCACTTTCTGAAGCACTTATCTGGTTTATGTATAATCAGGTATTTCTGAACTCACTCTGACTTTCTAATTTGAATGCAGTGGCTGAGAAATTTGTAGGCAGAGGTTGGTAGCCTTTAAGGCAGTGGCAGTGCGTCCATAGAGGGCACCGGAGCGCCGCCCCCTCTCGCTCCTGCACCGCCACTGAAAGACAATACACAGATTCATGCATTGCATGAATCTGTGTATTTTCGCCGCTGCCGCGCTGCCCACTATTCATATGGCCGGCCTCCTGGTGAGCGCAGGCCATATGAATTAGAGCAGTGGCCGGCGGTGGGTGTGACTTGGAAGTGTCTATCAGAGCCAGCGGTCACGCTGTAATCGGCTTCCAAAAACTCCTCCAAGGTACGCACGGGGTGCGTTCCTTGGAGAAGACTGTGGGGGTTTCAGCCAATCAGGTTCACCGGATCTGGTTACCGGTAACCTGATTGGCTGAAGCGACATCGAGGGCGGGAGAAGACATCGAGGAGGGCGCGGACCCGAGGAAGGTAAGTGCAGGGCTGGGGGGGGGGGGACAGGCTGCATTTGGGGGACAAACTGGCTGTATATGGGGACAAACTGGCTGCATTTGGGAACAAACTGGCTGTATATGGGGACACACTGGCTGTATATGGGAACAAACTGGCTGTATATGGGGGACACACTGGCTGTATATGGGAACAAACTGGCTGTATATGGGGTACACACTGGCTGTATATGGGAACAAATTGGCTGTATATGGGGGACACACTGGCTGTATTTGGGGACAAACTGGCTGTATATGGGGACAAACTGGCTGTATATGGGGACAAACTGGCTACATTTGGGAACAAACTGGCTGTATATAGGGACACACTGGCTGTATTTGGGGGACAAACTGGCTGTATATGGGGACACACTGGCTGTATATGGGGACAAACTGGCTGTATATGGGGACACACTGGCTGTATTTGGGGGACAAACTGGCTGTATAATGGGGATACACTGGCTGTATATGGGGACACACTGGCTGTATATGGGGACACACTGGCTGTATAATGGGGACACACTGGCTGTATATGGGGACAAACTGGCTGTATAATGGGGACAAACTGGCTGTATATGGGGGACACACTGGCTGTATATGGGGACAAACTGGCTGTATAATGGGGACACACTGGCTGTATATGGGGACACACTGGCTGTATATGGGGACAAACTGGCTGTATAATGGGGACACACTGGCTGTATATGGGGACAAACTGGCTGTATAATGGGGACACACTGGCTGTATATGGGGACACACTGGCTGTATATGGGGACAAACTGGCTGTATAATGGGGACACACTGGCTGTATATGGGGAAAAACTGGCTGTATAATGGGGACAAACTGGCTGTATATGGGGGACACACTGGCTGTATATGGGGACTGTGACAGGAGGGTCACTTTGGACACAGGGTGAGCCAGGAAATAATGGACATTAAGAAATATATCTTGGGCTACCTAAAATGGGTCTGTAATATTTATCCACCATATCCCCAAGGATATCTGTAAAGGACTATTTACTGTTTCTGAACTCAACAGGTTAATTGAGAGATACTGAGGTGTTCAGCCTCAATCACCTGTCTAGTGTAATGTTAATGAATTCCAGCTTCTAAAAGACCTGTTCATTGTTTGTGGTGATGTGGATTGGGGAAATTAAGTCTGTCCTTGTGTGTATTGTAAAGTATCAGACAGTCTGGTGACTATAAAGGTCATGCATAGTCATTCAAACATAAAGGGGATTATTAAAGTCTGTTGTCTCCTAACAGACGTCAAAATAATGTGTTGAGCCTTGTAATGTGTGGGTGGAGCTGGGCCATTGTTCATGTTAAACTACTGTGTATTAGATGTATATAAAAGTTACAATGTTTCTCAATAAAAGTCATTCGATCTTAGGAAGATACAGAGCGTGTGTCTCGTTCTTCCAGAAGGATTAATTCCTATGGGAAAGGGTCGCCTGGCTGTGGAAGATTGGTTCTTGAATGGGTGTCCAGGAGAGGGAACATCGTAAACGGCGGTAACCCCTTCGTATTTGGGGTGCCGTTACAGGGACAATCTGGCTGTATTATGGGGGACAAACTGGCTGTATTTGGGGACAAACTGGCTGTATATGGGGACACACTGGCTGTATATGGGGACAAACTGGCTGTATATGGGGGACAAACTGGCTGTATATGGGAACAAACTGGCTGTATATGGGGGACACACTGGCTGTATTTGGGGACAAACTGGCTGTATATGGGGACAAACTGGCTGTATATGGGGGACAAACTGGCTGTATATGGGAACAAACTGGCTGTATATGGGGACAAACTGGCTGTATATGGGGACAAACTGGCTGTATATGGGAACAAACTTGCTGTATATGGAAACAAACTGGCTGTATATGGAAACAAACTGGCTGTATATGGAAACAAACTGGCTGTATTTGGGGACAAACTGGCTGCATTTGGGGACAAACTGGCTGCATTTGAGGGTACAAACTGGTGGCGTTTGGGCACAGTGGCTGCGTTTAATGGGCACAGTGGCGGCAATTGATGTTTTTTTTTTCAGTTTGTTTGCGCCCCCCAAATATTTTGAGCACCAGCCGCCACTGCTTTAAGGGACACTCTGCTCCTGGGTGTATAATGTGTGCCACCCCTGATCGTAAAATGTGTGCCTCCTTCTATTATAAATGTTTGGGCTATGTAAGATAGCATCAAAAGGTTGATGGGAAGTGATAAGCTGCTATGAGCTACCATCTACGTTGTAGGCTACTGCCCCCTTGCAGCAGCTGTCCATAGTTGACATGGAGTGTGAACTGCACATTCATAGCCATTTTTTTTGATTTGCACATCAGTAGCTCTCAAACCAGACATGCAGCTACAGCCTGGCCCTGTTCTAGAGCTTGGGTGCAGTAAGGCTCCCCCCCCCATTCACCCCTTGTCCCGACCCTGCTTGGGACATTCCTTAACAAAGATTACAATGAGCCTTGTTCCCTCTAGTGCCTAGCATGGGGATTATGTCTAAATAACCTGATTGCAGAGAGAGAGAGACCACTACTGAATGCAGAGGATTGTGGGATATATAGTCCAGAGGGCTGGGACTTCTATGGACCTGCTGCTGCAAACTACAAGTTCTAGCTGGCTGGAGAGAGGAGGAATTCTGGGTGAGGAGATACATAGAACAGTCCGGGAGGGGCTTGTTCTCTTGGCTCCCCGGGCCTACATGCTGCAGAGCAGGGACCAGACTGCTCCAGTGGCCTGGACAGCGCTGTGTGCTTTTTGTGAGTGAGCCTTATCCCTGGAGGCAGACCCTCAGCTACCTGGCTTCCATCGGCAGTGTCGCTATCTGGGGCCACTTTAAACTACATAGACGCCGCTGAATCCCTGGGTTGTCTGGGGACCAGTCGGGCACCTCTCATCTGACTGCAGTTCTTACAAATGCCTGTTCTGGACGTCCTCTACCCAAGAGCTTTGATATCTTCAGGAGTGGTGAGCGTAGGGTTGCCACCTCATCCCTTTAAAACGGAATACATATAAATTACACAGGTTCTGTGGCTGATTAAGGTGGTAATTAAATTTACTTGGTGCCTTATCTGCATTAAATCAGCCTCAGAACCTGTGTAATTCGTATGTTTTTGGGTTTAAAAGGATGAGGTGGCAACCCTAGGTGAGCGGGCAGAAGACCACCATTAAGATTATTTTCAGAGACACTGCACACAGACACCTTTACCCTTTACTTCCTACACCCAAGGCTTTCCCTGAGAGACACCTTGCTTGTTACATCCACCGTTGTTGGTCGCCATTGCACAGCAATATTTTGGGCCCCTTGATAGCTAGCTGAAGATCTTGGACAACTTACATCAAGGACTCCTTCCCCCAAAAAGCATAAAACGCTTTTTACATATTGTGTGGTCATATATTGTGACGTCTATTCCGTTTGGCATGTGGCATCAGGGTTTAGAGGGATCTGTTTGACAAAAGTATTTTTTCTCCCTCTTATACTGGGGGGTCCTAGGTTCTCCTAGGGCCTGTTGGTCATTACTGCCTGATTTATTGTTCTTGCCATTTCATTGCATATTCTCTGTAATCCTGTTTAGTGCTAAAGTTCGTATCTACATTTACAATCTTCTTTCTTTGGTTGATTCAAGAACATCTAGTAAAATACCCATTTGCCATTTCTACTGTTTCTCTGGTGTCTCTTTCAAGTGTATTCTCTCTTCGAATTATGTCAGAACCCAGGGTGTCAGAGGTGTCGGGAGGCTTGCAAGGTCACGGCAACCTTTGGGGACAGTCCTCTTCCAGTGGCCCTTACGGGGCTGACACTACACGGGGATGAGAGCAGGACCCATTTTAGGAAAAGAGAACCTATAAAAGAGGGAATCCGGGGGTGCTGTCGAACCAGAAGAAACAATGTTGCGGTTGAACGGCTTATAAAAAGTCTTACCTTTAGTACCTTGGAAAAAGCCTAAATTTGGTGCCGTTTAGTAGATATGCACAACAGCTCCAGCTGATGATATCACCAGCACATGTGCAGTACACTCTGCGTTCAGGGCACACTAAATGTTCGGTGAATTTCATCCTGCTTTAATGTGTCCATGTATTTTGGTCTTATAGGGACTGCAAGTTCTGTGGGGGAACCAACAGATGCAAATGCCTCTATGCTTGGGTGTAATTACAGACCATGGGGCCCCCAGACTGCAGCCTCTCTCTGTGGCACCTGCAGTGTTCGCGGTGATAATACTGTCACTGATTTTAGCGTGGAGAGCCATCAGCATAGTCCGGAGCAGTAGGGAGCATAGGGAGCAGTACTAGAGATAGACGTTGTCAGAGAACAGCAGTCCTCATGCACACTGGGAGTTGAGCTGCATTACCACCACCAACGCCAGGAAAAAGCGGCTGTAGAAACACGCTTTTAGTAACTTTTTGCATTGGCATTAATGCGTGTTTAGCCGCCCTAGCTTTTAGCAGTGTTTCTCTGCTTCTATTCAAAATAAATGGTTCCCTATGAGAGCCGTCTTAACTAATCCAACTTTCAGCCCATTGATTTTAATAGAAGTCGCATCCAAGACGCATCATGATGACCCGATTTGTGGTGCGTCTTGTGCTCTGAGGAGCTTGAAGGGGAATCCCATGCCAAAATGAAAAAAAAAAAAACAGCGTCGGGTCATACCCAAGATCCCTACCATGCCATTTAAGTCTGGTATGGATCTTGAAAGGAAACCCCATGCCAAAATGAAAAAAAAAATCCCCCCCCCCAAGACCATACCCTTTGGTATGGTATGGATTTTGAGGGGAACCACACGCCAAAAAAACAGTGTGGGGTCCCCCCAAAATCCATACCAGATTACCTTGTTGATGGGAGCAAGGGCTTCTTCCCCCGCAACCCTGGGCCGTGGTTGTGGGGGTCTGCAGGCAGGGGGCTTATCAGAATCTGGAAGCCCCCTTTAAGAAGGGTGCCCCCAGATCCTGGCCCCCCACCATATGTGAATGAGTAAGAGGTACATTGTACCCCGACTCATTCACCCAAAAAGGTATCAAAAATAAATAAAAACAGTACACAGGCTTTTGACATAGTCCTTTTTAAAGCAGCTCCGACGTGTCTTCTCCCTCAGGTCTTCTCCCTTCTCTGGTGATGTCTTCTTCCTCCGGTTCTTCTCCCTCCTCCGCTAATGTCTTCTCTCTCTGATTCTTCTCCCTCCACTGTCTTCTTCCTTCGGTTCTTCTCCCTCCTCCGCTAATGTCTTCTCTCTCTGATTCTTCTCCCTCCACTGTCTTCTTCCTCCGGTTCTTCTCCCTCCTCCGCTAATGTCTTCTCTCTCTGATTCTTCTCCCTCCACTGTCTTCTTCCTCCGGTTCTTCTCCCTCCTCCGCTAATGTCTTCTCTCTCTGATTCTTCTCCCTCCACTGTCTTCTTCCTCCGGTTCTTCTCCCTCCTCCGCTGATGTCTTCTCCCTCTGATTCTTCTCCCTCCACTGTTTTCTTCCTCCGGTTCTTCTCCCTCCTCCGCTGATGTCTTCTCCCTCTGATTCTTCTCCCTCCACTGTTTTCTTCCTCCGGTTCTTCTCCCTCCTCCGCTGATGTCTTCTCCCTCCTCTGCTAATGTCTTCTCCCTCCTCTGCTAATGTCTTCTCCCTCCTCTGCTAATGTCTTCTCCCTGCTCTGCTAATGTCTTCTCCCTCCTCCGCTAATGTCTTCTCCCTCCTCCGCTAATGTCTTCTCCCTCTGATTCTTCTCCCTACACTGTCTTCTTCCTCCGGTTCTTCTCCCTCCTCCGATGATGTCTTCTCCCTCCTCTGCTGATGTCTTCTCCCTCTGATTCTTCTCCCTACACTGTCTTCTTCCTCCGGTTCTTCTCCCTCCTCCGCTAATGTCTTCTCCCTCCTCCGCTAATGTCTTCTCCCTCTGATTCTTCTCCCTACACTGTCTTCTTCCTCCGGTTCTTCTCCCTCCTCCGATGATGTCTTCTCCCTCCTCTGCTGATGTCTTCTCCCTCTGATTCTTCTCCCTACACTGTCTTCTTCCTCCGGTTCTTCTCCCTCCTCCGCTAATGTCTTCTCCCTCCTCCGCTAATGTCTTCTCCCTCTGATTCTTCTCCCTACACTGTCTTCTTCCTCCGGTTCTTCTCCCTCCTCCGCTGATGTCTTCTCTCTCCTCCGCAGATGTCTTCTCCCTCCTCCGCTGATGTCTTCTCTCTCCTCCGCAGATGTCTTCTCCCTCCTCCGCTAATGTCTTCTCCCTCTGATTCTTCTCCCTACACTGTCTTCTTCCTCCGGTTCTTCTCCCTCCTCCGATGATGTCTTCTCCCTCCTCTGCTGATGTCTTCTCCCTCTGATTCTTCTCCCTACACTGTCTTCTTCCTCCGGTTCTTCTCCCTCCTCCGCTAATGTCTTCTCCCTCCTCCGCTAATGTCTTCTCCCTCTGATTCTTCTCCCTACACTGTCTTCTTCCTCCGGTTCTTCTCCCTCCTCCGATGATGTCTTCTCCCTCCTCTGCTGATGTCTTCTCCCTCTGATTCTTCTCCCTACACTGTCTTCTTCCTCCGGTTCTTCTCCCTCCTCCGCTAATGTCTTCTCCCTCCTCCGCTAATGTCTTCTCCCTCTAATTCTTCTCCCTACACTGTCTTCTTCCTCCGGTTCTTCTCCCTCCTCCGCTGATGTCTTCTCTCTCCTCCGCAGATGTCTTCTCCCTCCTCCGCTGATGTCTTCTCTCTCCTCCGCAGATGTCTTCTCCCTCCTCCGCTAATGTCTTCTCCCTCTGATTCTTCTCCCTACACTGTCTTCTTCCTCCGGTTCTTCTCCCTCCTCCGATGATGTCTTCTCCCTCCTCTGCTGATGTCTTCTCCCTCTGATTCTTCTCCCTACACTGTCTTCTTCCTCCGGTTCTTCTCCCTCCTCCGCTGATGTCTTCTCTCTCCTCCGCAGATGTCTTCTCCCTCCTCCGCTGATGTCTTCTCTCTCCTCCGCAGATGTCTTCTCCCTCCTCCGCTGATGTCTTCTCCCTCCTCCGCTGATGTCTTCTCCCTCCTCCGCTGATGTCTTCTCCCTCCTCCGCTGATGTCTTCTCCCTCCGTTTTTTCTCCCTCTGCTGTCTTCTTCCTCTGGTTCTTCTGCTGCCTCCGGTTCTTCTACCTCCTTGAAAAAGCCTATGCCACTTACATCTCCTAAAAGCCTGTATGTACATGAAGCCATAGAATAGCATGAGAGCATTTTTAAGCTGCAAAAAAAAAACAACAACGTCTGACGTTGGTAAAAGCAGCTGTAAAAACAACCTGTGTGCATGGGGATTTAATGTTACAAGTAGTGTTGAGCGGACCCGAACTGTAAAGTTCGGGTCCGTACTGAATTTTGGCATTTTCCCGACCCCGGACCCGGATTTTGCGCTAAAGTCCGGGTTCGGGTCCGGATTCGGGAATTTAATGGCGCAGTTAGAAATGCTTCAGGGGCCAGCCAATCACCATTTGATTAGCTGGTGTGCCCTTAGAAGCCATCATAGCCATGCCTACTAATGGCATGGCTGTGATTGGTCAGTGCAACATGTGACCCAGCATGTGACCAGCTTCTATATAAGCAAGAGGCACACAGCACAGATCGTCACTCTGCTTTTAGACAGTGTAGGGAAAGGATCCTGGCTGCTGTTGCTGTGAGGGAGAGAATTATATGATAGGAGTTAGTCCTGATTCTGCAATCTACTGATAGAAAAGATAGAGAGACAGTGTAGTGTAGTGTAGGGGCAGGATCCTGTTTGTGCTTTCAGGGAGAGAGATTTAGATAGGAGTCCAGATTGAGAGATATAATAGCTCAGCGATCTGCATAGGTTTATCTGTTTGTGTTGCAAGCTCAGTGCACCAGCACTGCATTACGTTGAGTGATACACCTATTCCATACTGTGGCTGTATTGTGCTCTTGCTAAAAGACCCATTTCGGGCAGAAAAAAAAAAAAAAGGCACTTTATTGTGCTTTTGCTAAAAAGACCCATTTTTGGGCCCCAAAAAATAAAAAAGGCACTTTATTGTGCTGTTGCAAAAAAAAAAAAAAAGGCACTTTGTTGTGCGCAAAAAAGACCTATTTTTGGGCAAAAAAAATATTTTGCAGTGTATATCTCTAGTTGTGTGAAATAACCAATTTCTATATATTTTTCTTGTACTATGCTATACTAAAAAAAAACAAAAAACTTTTTTTTGAATAGCATTCTCTGCAGCTGTGCGATTCAGCGGTTATATACTGTGGGTGTGTTGTGCTCTTCCAAAAAACGCCATTTAGGGCCACAGAAAATATTTTACAGTGTGAAATACACATCTGGAGGTGTGTGAAAAAACAACATTATTTTTGAATAGCATTCTCTGGCCTCTGCAGCTGTGCGATTCAGCGGTTATATACTGTTGGGATTGTTGTGCTCTTCCAAAAAACGCCATTTAGGGCCACAGAAAATAAATTGCAGTGTGAAATACACATGTGGAGGTGTGTAAAATAAACAATTTCTATATATTGTACAGTGCTATACTAAAAAAACACAACATTTTTTTTGAATAGCATTCTCTGCACTTCTATAGCTGTGCGATTCAGTGGTTAAATACTGTGGTTGTGTTGTGCTCTTCCAAAAAACGCCATTTAGGGCCACAGAAAATATTTTGCAGTGTGAAATACACATCTGGAGGTGTGTGAAAAAACAACATTATTTTTAAAAAGCATTCTCTGGCCTCTGCAGCTGTGCGATTCAGCGGTTATATACTGTTGGGGTTGTTGTGCTCTTGCAAAAAACGCCATTTAGGGCCACAGAAAATATTTTGCAGTGTGAAATACACATCTGGAGGTGTGTGAAAAAACAACATTATTTTTGAATAGCATTCTCTGGCCTCTGCAGCTGTGCGATTCAGCGGTTATATACTGTTGGGGTTGTTGTGCTCTTGCAAAAAACGCCATTTAGGGCCACAGAAAATATTTTGCAGTGTGAAATACACATCTGGAGGTGTGTGAAAAAACAACATTATTTTTGAATAGCATTCTCTGGCCTCTGCAGCTGTGCGATTCAGCGGTTATATACTGTTGGGGTTGTTGTGCTCTTGCAAAAAACGCCATTTAGGGCCACAGAAAATATTTTGCAGTGTGAAATACACATCTGGAGGTGTGTGAAAAAATAACATTATTTTTGAATAGCATTCTCTGGCCTCTGCAGCTGTGCGATTCAGCGGTTATATACTGTTGGGGTTGTTGTGCTCTTCCAAAAAACGCCATTTAGGGCCACAGAAAATAAATTGCAGTGTGAAATACACATGTAGAGGTGTGTAAAATAAACAATTTCTATATATTGTACAGTGCTATACTAAAAAAAAAAACATTTTTTTTGAATAGCATTCTCTGCACTTCTATAGCTGTGCGATTCAGTGGTTAAATACTGTGGTTGTGTTGTGCTCTTCCAAAAAACGCCATTTAGGGCCACAGAAAATATTTTGCAGTGTGAAATACACATCTGGAGGTGTGTGAAAAAACAACATTATTTTTAAAAAGCATTCTCTGGCCTCTGCAGCTGTGCGATTCAGCGGTTATATACTGTTGGGGTTGTTGTGCTCTTGCAAAAAACGCCATTTAGGGCCACAGAAAATATTTTGCAGTGTGAAATACACATCTGGAGGTGTGTGAAAAAACAACATTATTTTTGAATAGCATTCTCTGGCCTCTGCAGCTGTGCGATTCAGCGGTTATATACTGTTGGGGTTGTTGTGCTCTTGCAAAAAACGCCATTTAGGGCCACAGAAAATATTTTGCAGTGTGAAATACACATCTGGAGGTGTGTGAAAAAACAACATTATTTTTGAATAGCATTCTCTGGCCTCTGCAGCTGTGCGATTCAGCGGTTATATACTGTTGGGGTTGTTGTGCTCTTCCAAAAAACGCCATTTAGGGCCACAGAAAATAAATTGCAGTGTGAAATACACATGTGGAGGTGTGTAAAATAAACAATTTCTATATATTGTACAGTGCTATACTAAAAAAAACAACATTTTTTTTGAATAGCATTCTCTGCACTTCTATAGCTGTGCGATTCAGTGGTTAAATACTGTGGGTGTGTTGTGCTCTTCCAAAAAACGCCATTTAGGGCCACAGAAAATATTTTGCAGTGTGAAATACACATCTGGAGGTGTGTAAAATAAACAATTTCTATATATTCTTCTTGTACAGTGCTATACTAAAAAAACCAACCTTTTTTTTTGAATAGCATTTTCTGTAGCTGTGCGATTCAGCGGTTACGTGCTGTGGGTGTGTTGTGGTCTGGCAAAAAACGCCATTTAGGGCCACAGAAAATATTTTGCAGTGTGAAATACACATCTGGAGGTGTGTAAAATAAACAATTTCTATATATTGTACAGTGCTATACTAAAAAAAACAACATTTTTTTTGAATAGCATTCTCTGCACTTCTATAGCTGTGTGATTCAGTGGTTAAATACTGTGGTTGTGTTGTGCTCTTCCAAAAAACGCCATTTAGGGCCACAGAAAATATTTTGCAGTGTGAAATACACATCTGGAGGTGTGTGAAAAAACAACATTATTTTTAAAAAGCATTCTCTGGCCTCTGCAGCTGTGCGATTCAGCGGTTATATACTGTTGGGGTTGTTGTGCTCTTGTAAAAAACGCCATTTAGGGCCACAGAAAATATTTTGCAGTGTGAAATACACATCTGGAGGTGTGTGAAAAAACAACATTATTTTTGAATAGCATTCTCTGGCCTCTGCAGCTGTGCGATTCAGCGGTTATATACTGTTGGGGTTGTTGTGCTCTTCCAAAAAACGCCATTTAGGGCCACAGAAAATAAATTGCAGTGTGAAATACACATGTGGAGGTGTGTAAAATAAACAATTTCTATATATTGTACAGTGCTATACTAAAAAAAACAACATTTTTTTTGAATAGCATTCTCTGCACTTCTATAGCTGTGCGATTCAGTGGTTAAATACTGTGGTTGTGTTGTGCTCTTCCAAAAAACGCCATTTAGGGCCACAGAAAATATTTTGCAGTGTGAAATACACATCTGGAGGTGTGTGAAAAAACAACATTATTTTTAAAAAGCATTCTCTGGCCTCTGCAGCTGTGCGATTCAGCGGTTATATACTGTTGGGGTTGTTGTGCTCTTGCAAAAAACGCCATTTAGGGCCACAGAAAATATTTTGCAGTGTGAAATACACATCTGGAGGTGTGTGAAAAAACAACATTATTTTTGAATAGCATTCTCTGGCCTCTGCAGCTGTGCGATTCAGCGGTTATATACTGTTGGGGTTGTTGTGCTCTTGCAAAAAACGCCATTTAGGGCCACAGAAAATATTTTGCAGTGTGAAACACACATCTGGAGGTGTGTGAAAAAACAACATTATTTTTGAATAGCATTCTCTGGCCTCTGCAGCTGTGCGATTCAGTGGTTATATACTGTTGGGGTTGTTGTGCTCTTCCAAAAAACGCCATTTAGGGCCACAGAAAATAAATTGCAGTGTGAAATACACATGTGGAGGTGCGTAAAATAAACAATTTCTATATATTGTACAGTGCTATACTAAAAAAAAAACACATTTTTTTTGAATAGCATTCTCTGCACTTCTATAGCTGTGCGATTCAGTGGTTAAATACTGTGGGTGTGTTGTGCTCTTCCAAAAAACGCCATTTAGGGCCACAGAAAATATTTTGCAGTGTGAAATACACATCTGGAGGTGTGTAAAATAAACAATTTCTATATATTCTTCTTGTACAGTGCTATACTAAAAAAAAAAAACCTTTTTTTTTGAATAGCATTTTCTGTAGCTGTGCGATTCAGCGGTTACGTGCTGTGGGTGTGTTGTGGTCTGGCAAAAAACGCCATTTAGGGCCACAGAAAATATTTTGCAGTGTGAAATACACATCTGGAGGTGTGTAAAATAAACAATTTCTATATATTCTTCTTGTACAGTGCTATACTAAAAAAAAACAACCTTTTTTTTTGAATAGCATTTTCTGTAGCTGTGCGATTCAGCGGTTACGTGCTGTGGGTGTGTTGTGGTCTGGCAAAAAACGCCATTTAGGGCCACAGAAAATATTTTGCAGTGTGAAATACACATCTGGAGGTGTGTAAAATAAACAATTTCTATATATTGTACAGTGCTATACTAAAAAAAAAAACATTTTTTTTGAATAGCATTCTCTGCACTTCTATAGCTGTGCGATTCAGTGGTTAAATACTGTGGTTGTGTTGTGCTCTTCCAAAAAACGCCATTTAGGGCCACAGAAAATATTTTGCAGTGTGAAATACACATCTGGAGGTGTGTGAAATAAACAATTTCTATATATTTTCCTTGTACTGTGCTATACTAAAAAAAACAACCTTTTTTTTTTTGAATAGCATTTTCTGCAGTTCTGTAGCTGTGCGTTTCAGCCATTACGTACTGTGGGTGTGTTGTGGTCTTCCAAAAAACGCCATTTAGGGCAAGATCCTAAATTTGGAAAATATGAGGGGAAGGTCAAAGGGACGTGGTGGCCCCGGTCGTGGTGCTGCTGGTGGAGCTCCTGTTGCAGGGAGAGGACGTGGTGGATCTGTGCCAGCTACACGCACAAGTGAAACACCTTCCTCAGGTGCGAGTAGGCGACCGAGCCTGCGGCGGTATTTTGTCGCGCCTAATGAGGCTGTACCAATGTTTAGGCCAGGACAAGTACAGGCGATAGTAGATTGGGTTGCTGACAGTGCCTCGGGTTCCTTCACATTGTCTCCCACCCACTCTTCTGATGAAAGATCAGAGTTGGCACCTGAAGCCCATGTCCATCAGTCTTTCACCTCACCCCCTTGCAAATCAGCCAAGCAGTCTGAGCCCCAAATCATGCAGCAGTCTCTTCTGCTTTTCAATGACTCTGTTAGCAGGGTTTCCCAGGGCCATCCACCTAGCCCTGCCCCAGAAGTGGAAGAGATTGAGTGCACCGATGCCCAACCACTTATGTTTCATGATGGGTACATGGGAGGACCATCGCAGCACGTCTCGGATGATGACGAAACACAGGTGCCAACTGCTGCTGCTTTCGCAATTGTGCAGACAGACATGGAGGGCAGGGGTGAAGACTGGGTGGAAGATGATGTGGAGGACGATGAGGTCCTCGACCCCACATGGAATCAACGTTATGCAGGTGACCAGTGTAGTTCGGAGGAAGAGGCGGTGGTCGCACAGAGCCACCAGCACAGCAGAAGAGGGAGCAGGGTGCAAAAACGGAGCATTCGTCCCCTAGACAGTACATCTGCTACTGCCCAACGCAGCAAGGGACCGAGCACACCAAAGCCAGGTCCAAGGACTTCCCTAGCGTGGCAGTTCTTCACACAGTGTGTTGATGACAAGACACGAGTGGTTTTCACGCTGTGCAATCAGAGCCTGAAGCGAGGCATAAACGTTCTCAACCTGAGCACAAGCTGCATGACCAGGCATCTAAGTGCAAAGCACGAGCTGCAGTGGAGTAGACACCTCAAAAACCAAGAAAGGTCTCTGGCTCCTCCTGCTTCCTCTTCTGCTGCAGTCTCGGCCTCTTCATCCACCTCTGTAGTGACAGTGGCACCTGTCACCCCGCAAACAGAGGATCTGCCAGCAACACTACCACCTGGGTCACCAACCATCTCCACAATGTCCCATGGAAGCGTTCAGCTCTCTATCTCCCAAACATTGGAGCGGAAGAGGAAGTACCCCCCTAGCCACCCGCGATCCCTGGCCCTGAATGCCAGCATTTCAAAATTCCTGGCCTTTGAAATGCTGTCATTCCGTCTGGTGGAGACGCAGAGTTTTAAAAGCCTGATGGCATTGGCTGTCCCGCAGTACGTCGTGCCCAGCCGCCACTACTTTTCCAGGCGAGCCATCCCTTCCCTGCACAACCAGGTGGGGGACAAAATCAGGTGTGCACTGCGCAACGCCATCTGTGGCAAGGTCCACCTAACTACGGATGCGTGGACCAGTAAGCACGGTCAGGGACGTTATATCTCCCTAACAGCACACTGGGTAAATGCAGTGGCGGCTGGGCCTGAGGCAGATAGCGGTTTGGCGCATGTCCTTCCACCACCGAGGATTGCAGGGCGCTTCAGTTTGCCTCCTGTTGCTAACTCCTCCTTCTCCGCTTCCTCATCCTCTACCGCCTCCTCATCCATTCAGCGTAACACCTTCACCACCAACTTCAGCACAGCCAGGGGTAAACGACAGCAGGCAGTTTTAAAACTTTCCTGTTTGGGGGAAAATCCCCACACCGCGCAGGAGTTGTGGAGGGACATGGAACAACAGACCGATGAGTGGTTGCTGTCAGTGAGCCTCAAGCCCGGCCTGGTGGTGTGCGATAATGGGCGAAATCTCGTAGCAGCTCTGGGTCTAGCCGGTTTGACGCACATCCCTTGCCTGGCGCATGTGCTGAACTTGGTGGTCCAGAGGTTCCTTAAAAATTACCCCAATATGCCAGAGCTGCTGCAGAAAGTGCGGGCTGTCTGTGCGCACTTTCGGCGTTCTCACCCTGCTGCTGCTCGCCTGTCAGCGCTGCAGCGTAACTTCGGCCTTCCCGCTCACCGCCTCATATGTGACGTGCCCACAAGGTGGAACTCCACCTTGCACATGCTGGCCAGACTGTGCGAGCAGCAGCAGGCAATAGTGGAGTTTCAGCTGCAGCAATCACGCGTGAGTCGCTCTGCGGAACAGCACCACTTCACCATCAATAACTGGGCCTCCATGCGAGACCTGTGTGCCTTGTTGCGCTGTTTCGAGTACTCCACCAACATGGCCAGTGCCAATGACGCCGTTCTCAGCATTACTATCCCAGTTCTATGCCTCCTTGAAAAAACGCTTTGTGCGATGATGGAAGAGGATGTGGCACAGGAGGATGAGGAGGAGGAGGAGGAAGCGGGATCATTTCAAAGGCTTTCAGGGCAGTCTTTCACAAGTGGCTACGAGGGTGGGTTCCTGCACCAACAAACGCCAGGTACACAATTGTCCGGCAGAAAGGGCACAGTTCTGGAGGATGATGAGGTGGAGGAGGAGATGGAGGAGGAGGAGGAGGAGGAGGAGCCATGTTCACAGCAGGGTGGCACTCAGACCAGCTCGTGGCCATTACTGGTGCGTGGCTGGGGGGATACAGAGGACACAGACGATACACCTCCCACAGAGGACAGCTTTTCTTTGCCTCTGGGCAGCCTGGCACACATGAGCGATTACATGCTGCAGTGTTTCCGCAACGACAGCCGAGTTGCCCACATTTTAACTGGTGCTGATTACTGGGTGGCCACCCTGCTGGATCCCCGTTACAAGGACAACGTACCGTCCTTAATTCCCTCACTGGAGCGGGATCGTAAGATGCGCGAGTACAAGCGCACGCTGGTAGACGCGCTGCTGGTGGCATTCCCACCTGACAGCGGGCGTACGGTGGAAGCACAAGGCGAAGGCAGAGGAGGAGGAAGAGATCGCCAACGCAGCCGGGGCACCGGCAGCACCTCAGAAGGCAGGGTTAGCATGGCCGAAATGTGGAAAAGCTTTGTCAGCACGCCACAACAACCAGCACCACCAGCTGAGATGGAACGTCTTAGCAGGAGGCAGCATTTCACCAACATGGTTGAGCAGTATGTGTCCACAGGCCTACACGTACTGGATGACGGGTCTGCCCCCTTTAACTTCTGGGTCTCCAAATTGGGCACATGGCCTGAGCTTGCCGTTTATGCCTTGGAGGTGCTGGCCTGCCCTGCAGCCAGTGTATTATCTGAACGTGTATTTAGCACGGCAGGGGGCGTTATCACAGACAAGCGCAGCCGCCTGTCCAGAGCCAATGTGGACAAGCTCACGTTCATTAAAATGAACCAGGCATGGATCCCACAGGACTTGTCTGTACCTTGTGCAGAATAGACATGTATACCGGTGTTGTGACAAAAACTGTCCGGCCATCGGATTGTGCCCGGCCCGTACTGCGCAGGCGCAGCGCTTGCGCAGTACAGAGGACAAGGAGATTCACAAAATCTCCGAAGATGAACGGCGCCTGCGCTGTGAGTGCAGGTTCAAGCCCCACCATCCAAGAGGACATACGGTAGCACATAGTAACAGGGCCCCTCACGGGCTCGCTTCGATCGCGGCCTTGCTTGGCTCGGCTTGAACCACGGATGGTGTGGCCTTCACCTGAACTCAACACGCAGGCGCCGTTAGTCTTGGGAGATTTTTGAAATCCCCTTGTCCTACATACTCAGCAAGCGCAGTACAGGGCGGACACTATTCGACAGGGGACAGAATTCGACACATCACCGGCCTTACCCAGCCATTGTTGTATTTTTGAACCAGTGTTGGCTACCTCGTCCTCCTCCACCGCCGCTTCCACCTACACAGCCACATCCACCGCCATCTCAACCTCCTACTCCATATGGACCTCGTCCTGCTAGGCCAAGATTAAAATTTTTATTTTATTTTTTTGTAGCGCACAGATCCTTTCCCCCTTACCTGCCTTTATGTTGTTGGCTCTTCGCAGGAGGGAGAAAGGCACACCGCACTACCAGCCCGTATCCTCCTATATAAAGAGGTTGAGCGGTATACTTGACGGGCCGTGTCCACAGCCGGAGTCAAAACTCCTCCAGAGGATGATTCTCACCTCTACTGTAGGTAGAGGCAAGTCCTTTAATTGCCAGTAAAGTCAATGTCCACACCAGCTGAAACTCCAACTCTTATTCTCTCATGGCAAAATAAACTGTACTCAGATAGAAAAGGTTAGAGCAAAGAAACAGGACAGCTTAAGGTGTGGAGGAGGTCCAGGCACAAACGTAGCACATTCACTTCACTGCTTAGGTTTCTCAAACAGTTTTTGGCGCACGGTCTCTGCCACAGACATTGAGGTTGGTCTCTGCCACAGACCGGGTGTACAAGGCCCCTGCCACGGGCCTGGAGAACTTTGGTCTCAGCCACAGACCAGGGTGTATAAGGCCCCTGCCACGGGCCGGTTGAATAAGGCCTCTGATACAGTCAAGGTGACCTTGAGCTTCTCCTTCTACGAACCTAGCCCATATCAAGGGGAAGACATCTCTCCAGGGAGTCAACAGACCATTCCTTCACCGTGACTCCCGCATCGGTCCATCAGAATGATCCTCCCTTCCCTGGAACAGGGTCCCCTACACGAGGCGGCTCTGGACTCCAGGCTTTACTCCCGCCCCTAGGCCTCCATACCCAGGGCAGCAAGAACTCCAGGATAGTACCTCACCCCGGGCTAAAGGTGCCCGAGATGGAACAGGAACACATGCACCCAGGCCGAAGGCACCTGGGCGCGGACCCCACTGGACATCAGCCCCCAGGCCAAAGGTCTGCCCCTTTTATATGCTCTCCCGGCATGCACAGCAGGTTCCCCGCCCCGCTGTACTACTGCCAAGAGGGGACACAAAAGGCGCCACCTGTAGGCCGCAGGGAACTGCACACCAATACTGTCCCCCGAGGACAAAATGGTCCATGAATCCTACAGAATTAGGGTATTTGAGCCTATTTACCACTCAAACACTTTCCTTAAATTTAGCACCCCGCTACATTTTTATTTCAAAGTATTTTATTTTCCCACTAGCTTATCCATTAAATTAAATAATTTATTCCAGAAAGGGCGTATTCTGGGGCATTCCCACCATATGTGTGGCATCGTGCCGTTGAGTTTCTGAGGTTCTTAATGACTTCCTGTACCTCTTCTGCTGAAAAGGGGGCCTCCAGCATATTTTTTTATTTTTTAATTTTTTTATGTTCTTTTAAGTTATTTCCTATCCACATTTGTTTGCAGAGCACTTGCCATGTTCTTAACAACATTTTGCTGCCATTTGCAGCCCTCTAGCCCTTTCCATTACTTTTTTAGAGCCTTTTTAGTCGTCAGAAGTCCGGGTCCCCATTGACTTCAATGGGGTCCGGGTCCGGGTTCGGGTTAAAGTTCGGTCCCGAATCCGAACTTTTTTCCGAAGTTCGGCCGAACCCGCCGGACCCGAATATCCAGCTACCCGCTCAACTCTAGTTACAAGTAGTAATAATAATATTAATGCACATCAGATTCAGGACATTTCATATAATCACACCATTGTTAGTGCCCTTCCACACAATCCCTCTGATAATTTCATACAAATTTCTGGGATCAATGTTATTTTTTTGCAGGACCTCAAACCTCAGGAGACACTCTGGAATTTTTTATCAGCCTCAGGAAGTCCACATTAGGAATACAGATTTCCTTTTAGAATGTTGGACTGTAGAAGAAATTAGGAAAATACATCTACACTACAAAGACAGCTAAACAGATTCTTCCAGCTACAAATTCTCCTAACCACACGCATTTCACTTACCTCTAGACCGCAGACATTGCTACAATGGCCTCCCTAATAGAGCAAAGACACCTATGTGTAGGAAATGGTATCTTGAGAGATGTAGCTCTTGGGGCATACCAATAGGAACTGAACCCTCAGAAGCTGTCCCTGCCCAACCTATCCCTAAGGACCCATGGCAGTTGCATGGACCAGTATGGCTATTGCTACATCACTGACCAGTGGCGGTGCATCCATAAAGGACGCAGGAGCGTCACCCCCTCTCTCCTACACCGCTCTAACCCCAATAGATAGATTCATGCATTGCGTGAATCTATCTATGGTCGCTGCTGACACCCCCTATTCAGGTGCCCGGTGCCGGGGGTGTTTTTGGAAGCACTTAATGAGAGCCATAGGCTCTAATAGGTGCCAAAAACAGTGATCAGCGGGCGCCATGCTGGCCGTTCGCTGATCACTCAGCTGTGTGTTAGCAAAGCGAAGAAATTCGCTTTGCTAACACTGAACCACCTCTCAGCCAGGTTGCCGGGTCTGTTACTGGTCACCTGATTGGCTGAAACGTCAGGCGCTGTGATTGGACGCCTGAGAGAGGACGGAAGAAGCCATGAGGACGTGCAGGAGACCGCCGCAGACCCACTGCGAGACAGGTAAGTGCCAAGACGCATCTGATGGGGCACAGTAGCGGCAATTGATGGGCACACTGGCAGCATCTGATGGGGCATAGTAGCCGCAATTGATGGGCACACTGGCAGCATTTGATGGGGCACAGTAGCGACAATTGATCAGTGATTATTGCTAACAGCTATAACAGCCGCTGGCAATGATCGCATGTAAAATCCGGCAGGCTGGTTGTATCCAAGTTGGTCGATCGATCAATTAACTTGGGTACATTCAGCCTGCTCACACATGGTTCTAACCTCAGCCAGTTCCTGCTTAAGAATGGAAGAGGGAGAGGCAGAGGCAGCGCAAAGAAGAACCAATTCAAATCACATGTGTTGATGCAGGTAAGCTCATGATCATGCTGCTGCTCATTTACTGTCCAATCACTCGCTGAGGGAATGAAATGTGACCTAGGTGTACTTCTTAAAGCGGAGTTTCCCCCACATTTTTCACTCCTCACCATGCAGCACTAATCTGCATCCTTAAAATAATTGACAATCTTTTTTTTTTTTCTGTTCACTTACCTGATTTATGCCTATATCTAATTTCACTTCCTCTTCTAGTGGGCTGCCACACGGCATTTCTGGTTTTGCATTGGCTCCTGGGAGATCTTGGTCAGCTTGGCATGGCGTCTATGGAAATTCTTGGCCAGCTTGGCATTGCACGGCTCCAGTAACATTTAACATTGGTGTCTATGGAAATTCTTGGCCAGCTTGGCATCGCACGGCTCCAGTAACATTTAACATTGGCGTCTATGGAAATTCTTGGCCAGCTTGGCATTGCACGGCTCCAGTAACATTTAACATTGGCGTCTATGGAAAATCTTGGTAAGCTTAGCATGGCTGTGTCATGCCAAGCTGACCAAAATTTGTACCACACTGCACATGCATGTGATTGGCAGGTGCATGAGATTGGCAGGTGCATATATATATATATATATATATATATATATATATACACATATGTAGCGGGGTCTTCAAAGTTAGTGGGATACACCTGGGGGTAGAGAGACCCAGGTGTGTAATTATGTCAGGGATTAGACCCCTTTTCTTATTCGTGGAGGATTGGGTGGTGTAATATTCTCTTTGACCAGTGGGTGTCAGTGTACCTGCTGGCTCGAGGTAGAATCGCTATCACAGTGTTACCCTTTTTTTTGGTTCCTTCCTGGCGATGGTACGGATGGGGCGGGGAACCCGCCGTGGTGTCGATGGGAGGATATAAAAGGGGGAGACGCCCGCGCCACGAGGTCGTCGTCGCCTGTCTGTTGTTCTTGTGGGAGGGGGTCACCCCTTCACGCACCCAGGCACCTTAGGCCTGGGTGCGGGCGGTTCAAGGTTCCGGCCTAGGCGCCCAAGGCCTGGTCGGAACGAAGATGGAGTCCATCCCGGGCACCTTCAGCCTGGGGTGAGGTACTATTAAGGAGGCCTGGGACCCGGTGACTCCGACTGGGTCCCGCAAGGGTGAAGTTGCTCCAGGGCGCCCCTTGCGAGGGGACCCGCATCTGAGGTGAGGAGGCTGGGGGGGGTCACCCGTCCGAAGACCCGGTGTAGCGTCAACCCGGTGACGGATGGGCCTTCAGTAACTCCCTTGGAGGACATCTTCCCCTGATATGGGCTTCAGCGCAGCGGAGGAGCTTCCATCAAGACTCCTGCAACCCCTGGTCATAGCACAGGGAGTGTAGGGACTAGGAACCTGTACAGTGCCTCGACCTGCTTCCCCATCGTATCATGCCGTTGCATTTGACTGTATGTGGAGATACGCAATAAACCTGAGTTTGGACTTTGATGGGTGTATGGACTCTGTTGATGGGAACAAAGGGAGATTCCGGCACAGAAGGACTGACCCTCATAACCAGCACACATTTGGCCCGAGGAAAAGATTGATATTGGCCTTCACCTCACCCACATGCATGGGGAGGACATGGGCCGTAGCGCACCTCACTCTGTTGCTCGACATACCCCTAGCTAAAGAGGTCGGGGTGAGGAGGCCGCTACACGTGGGGGCTCGTCCGGGATACGAACGTGTGTTAACCCTGAGGTTTGGAACGGCTGTGTTTGAACTTTGCTGCCCGGAGGAGGTCCGAGCAGGTCGGCCATGTGATTGGCCAAAGTGCATCCCTGTGCTCGAAGTCGTGGAAATTTCCCTGAAAAAACTGGGAGAGGCCCATGCAGAAAGAGCGGGAAGAGGGAGGAGTCCAGCCGTGTGACGAACTATATGTGGGGACTTTTGCTGCACTGCGCCACGAGGCACCCCATGACTACGCAATTCATGGGAGGAGACTGAAGGAAGCCCGCGAAAACGTGCAAGTCGTGGGAGGAGTCTGGCCACGTGTGGAGATGCACGTGGAGACTCCGGCGCGAGGTCAGTGTGTGATGGAGCAGCAAGTGGTCGGAGTGAACTCAGGCTCCCCGTGGATGACGGTACCTTATCCTTTCAAGATGACTGCATTTGCTGCATCCATTACAGACACGGGGATAAGGCTCAGGCCCCGAGGACAGTTGGCTTTGTATTCATGCAGAGACACAGAGGCCCTCGGTGTGATCTGTCCCGGATGCTCGGGACTGGTGGTCCAACTAAAGCCATTCGGGCGATGCGAAGCATGCAAGGAGTTTCTTTTTGAGGTTGAACCACACACGGAAAGGCCCCGGGCCCTACGCCTCAACTGCATCACAGGAACCGCCACTCCGGAGGGAGAGATCAAAGCCTTTGCAGAGTTTCCCGTGCGCGCTGACCAGGGCGAAGTGACTGCCCAACCAGAGACTGAGAGAGAAAAATCCGAGGACACTGCTTCGGTCACTACAGACTCCCTGCTCCCACCTCCGAAGAGGAAAGTCGGTCTGGTACAGGCATCTTATGGCCGTGGTCGAGCTTCACCCCGCCGCTTGCCTGGCCTGGATGGCGCCAGTAGAGAAGAGAGTCCCGGACATCCCAGTTCTTCAGAAGGTCCAGGTGAGCCAGGGGCTGGGACTGTGGTGTTGGTTGGAGGTGTCGGGGGTCCCCAGTCGGTGGAGCCCGCAGGGGAGGGTAGCCTTCCGTCTACTAGAGACTACCTTCCCGCTGAGATGTATGACACCTCCGACTTAGAGTCATTGTCAGACTGTGGGGATGACGGAGAGATAGACGAACTGTTTCACCGGAAGGGCTGGGACAGACGCCCACTACCTATGCTGAGTAAACCGCAGGATTCCCCCATGTCCATAGAAGACAGTACGCTCCGGGTGAAGGCCCCGGAGTTCCCGAGGAAATCTAGTCCTCCGACCAACTTTCCGCATTCAACTACATCACCCGCTCTCATGGTGGGGATGCAGCGTGCTTCATTGCGGGCACCAAAGACAAAGAAACCCGAGATGGTAAAGGTACCTCGGCACCCGGAGGCCATCGTACAGCCAGGAGAAGGTGAGCGAGATGTGATGCCGCCTCTAGCCAGGTTGCAGAGACTTTTCTCCCAGAGAGTCGCCCGTGAATATGGGTGGGAGTACCCCTACTTGCCTCGGGACCTATTGTATGAAGTCGAGGTCCTGCGACCAAGGTGGTATGACGAGTTTGTATGGGAAAAGCTTAAAGTACCCCATGCCAGGCGATACCTGTCATGTTCGCCGCCTGTGTCTAAAAAGTTCAAGGACTGCAGAGCTGATTGGAGACTTGGGCGCCATATTCATGCCGATAAGGTGCTCATCTGCAGGAAAGATGGAGAGGATGTTGAGTATTCGGTGGAAGTGTTTGACGGGCACCTGAAGCCCCTGTTTCTGCCGGATCCAAGGTTCTATTTATAGGAAAAGTGAGCTCCTATCTTGTTGCTATTGAAACTTTCTGGAAGAGACATTCCCAGACGCCTAGAACTGTGCCCTACTTTTGTTTTGATTTGGGCTTTTCTTTTACTCACTGGAGATTTGGGAGCTGTTGTTTTTTTCTCCCTTTTCTTCATGTGCCAAAGGCAGAGACTTTTGGGGTAGAGTTAGAGTAGGAAAGCAGGAAGAATGAAGATCTAACCAAGTGTCATTACCGCAGCACTGTCACCAGGTGGCAGTGTTGTGCAACGGTTGTTTGAAAATGTTACACATGCATTACTTACTTATTGGAGTGAGTGGGTCTCTCGGCTGACGGACCCACTCATGCCAAGTTAACACAGAGTGTTAGGATGTTTTTTTTTTGTTTCCCTTCTGCAGGAGATTCGTCGGTCAAGACTACTGAGTATGGGGTGGTTCTTAGACAGTGACGGGAGGGATTATATATGTGTACATGACAGATGTTTTATACAAAAGTTTTAATGTTTTATAGGTTTTTTTTTTGAGCAGGTCTTGGCACATACAGTATCCAAAATATTAGGGATAGCCTCTGGGGCCCACTTCATGTCACCCCTCCTTGGGAGACATGGGTGTGCACCTGACGCTGGGGACCAGCGTCAAATCACCAGGGGGAGTGTGTAGCGGGGTCTTCAAAGTTAGTGGGATACACCTGGGGGTAGAGAGACCCAGGTGTGTAATTATGTCAGGGATTAGACCCCTTTTCTTATTCGTGGAGGATTGGGTGGTGTAATATTCTCTTTGACCAGTGGGTGTCAGTGTACCTGCTGGCTCGAGGTAGAATCGCTATCACAGTGTTACCCTTTTTTTTGGTTCCTTCCTGGCGATGGTACGGCTGGGGCGGGGAACCCGCCGTGGTGTCGATGGGAGGATATAAAAGGGGGAGACGCCCGCGCCACGAGGTCGTCGTCACCTGTCTGTTGTTCTTGTGGGAGGGGGTCACCCCTTCACGCACCCAGGCACCTTAGGCCTGGGTGCGGGCGGTTCAAGGTTCCGGCCTAGGCGCCCAAGGCCTGGTCGGAACGAAGATGGAGTCCATCCCGGGCACCTTCAGCCTGGGGTGAGGTACTATTAAGGAGGCCTGGGACCCGGTGACTCCGACTGGGTCCCGCAAGGGTGAAGTTGCTCCAGGGCGCCCCTTGCGAGGGGACCCGCATCTGAGGTGAGGAGGCTGGGGGGGGGTCACCCGTCCGAAGACCCGGTGTAGCGTCAACCCGGTGACGGATGGGCCTTCAGTAACTCCCTTGGAGGACATCTTCCCCTGATATGGGCTTCAGCGCAGCGGAGGAGCTTCCATCAAGACTCCTGCAACCCCTGGTCATAGCACAGGGTGTGTAGGGACTAGGAACCTGTACAGTGCCTCGACCTGCTTCCCCATCGTATCATGCCGTTGCATTTGACTGTATGTGGAGATACGCAATAAACCTGAGTTTGGACTTTGATGGGTGTATGGACTCTGTTGATGGGAACAAAGGGAGATTCCGGCACGGAAGGACTGACCCTCATAACCAGCACACATTTGGCCCGAGGAAAAGATTGATATTGGCCTTCACCTCACCCACATGCATGGGGAGGACATGGGCCGTAGCGCACCTCACTCTGTCGCTCGACATACCCCTAGCTAAAGAGGTCGGGGTGAGGAGGCCGCTACACATATATACAGTGAATATATATACACATGTCCTCCGAAGGGAGTGGTGATATCTCAGTCATTGCTCCAGCTGCAGCAATGATTGAGGTATCCATTCATAGTTACATAGCTACATAGTTAGTCAGGTTGAAAAAAGACATCCATCTAATTCAACCAAAAAAATCATACAATCCCATATACACAATTCTATACCCACAGTTGATCCAAAGGAAGGAGAAAAACCCCAGCAGAGCATGATCCAATTTGCTACAGCAGGGGAAAAAATTCCTTCCTGATCCCCCGAGAGGCATTCGGATTTTCCCTGGATCAACTTTACCTATAAATGTTAGTACTCAGTTATATTCTGTACATTTAGGAAAGTATCCAGGCCTTTCTTAAAGCAATCTACTGAGCTGGCCAGAACCACCTCTGCAGGGAGTCTATTCCACATTTTCACAGCTCTTACTGTGAAGAAACCTTTCCTTATTTGGAGTCGAAATCTTTTTTCCTCTAGACGTAAAGAGTGCCCCCTTGTCCTCTGTGATGATCTTAAAGTGACTTCAACACCAAATTCGCTATATGGACCCCTTATGTATTTGCACATGTTGATCATATACCCCCTTAATCTCCTCTTCTCAAAAGAGAATAAATTCCATTCCTCTAATCTTTTCTCATAGCTGAGCTCCTCCATGCCTCTTATCAGTTTGGTTGCCCTTCTCTGCACTTTCTCCAGTTCCCCAATATCCTTTTTGAGAACTGGTGCCCAAAACTGAACTGCATATTCCAGATGAGGTCTTACTAATGATTTGTACAGGGGGGCAAAATGATATCTCTCTCTCTGGAGTCCATACCTCTCTTAATACAGGAAAGGACTTTGCTCCGCTTTGGAAACCACAGCTTGGCATTGCATGCCATTATTGAGCTTATGATCTACCAAAACCCCCAGATCCTTCTCCACCATAAAACAAATGGGTGATAGGAGGCACTAACTGATTCTAATAAGTTCCTTATATAAGACCATATGACATGGAATAAAGTGCAATAATTAATAACCATTTGTGGTAAACATATGTAGCGGGTATGTACTTTCCCGGGTGTAATTTTGAATTGGCAGAGACATCAATGATGTGTAATTCCCTGCAGCCCAGGGGGTGGCGCTGTCGCCCTGGGCTGGGGTTGAATCATTGCTGTGTGCTGTGCCTCCTTTTTGTCCTCCCTCGGCAGCGGTATGGTGGGGCGGGGAACCCGCCGTGCTTGCTGGGAGAGGGTATAAAGGGGCCGGCCATCTTTGTCACAGGGTCGAGTCCCAGGCACCTTCAGCCTGTGGGCGGTGGTTCGTGTCGGTCCTCTAGGCGGCCTAGGCGACAACCAGAGGTCGTGTTCCATCCCAGGCACCTTTAGCCTGGGGTGAGGTACTCGGATGGAGGTCTGGAGCTCAATGCCCAACACTGAGTTCCGCTTGGGAAGGAGATCCTAGGGAACCCCGGGAGTGGGTACCCGAATCCGGAAGGCGCAATGGACCGGGGGGAGCTCCTCGCTTGAAGACCCGGTGCAGCATATTGCCGGTGACAGGTGAGCCTCTCACCGGAGACCGCCTGGAAGGAAATTCCCCCTCGTTTGGAGACCGCAACCCACTTTCAGGGAAGAAAGTGGAGAACCAATTGTGTCTGGTCCTACTCGCATCCACACCTCCTTTCCTGTTCTGTTTCTACCAAGGGAGTTCAACTGATTGTGTTCATTCGCAGAAGAATAAAGGAGTGTTGAACTTTAATGGTGTGGGGCTCATTTCCTGACAGACATTGTTCATGGTAACTCTTGGTGGAGGATCCAGGTGCACAGCACTGACCCAAAGGTAAAAGAATAGAACTTTGCTTATACCGCACTGACATCTGTGGTAAAGGCCAGGCGTGGTGTTCCCCGCTCCCTCCCCTCTAAGGTACCCCTAGACAAGAGACAGACGAGCTGATAGAAGAGAGGGGAGAGGGGGTGAGGCCGCTACACGTGGGGGCTCGGGTCCGGTATAGTGTTTGTGCACCACAGTATTGAACGTGTCTGTTGGAAGAGTTAAGCGAATAGGCAGGCCTTCAGTGGCCGAAGTGCATCCCTGCTCGAAGTCGTGGACATGACCCAATGAAGGGAAAGGCACGCGCAGAAGATTGGAAAAAGGGGGAAGCTCAGCCGTGTGAAGTAGTACACGTGGGGGTTTCTATTTGCACTGCGCCACCAGGCACACCCCCACCGCTTAGTTCGTGGGCGTGACTCAGAAACAGAAAAAGAAGAAAAGCCCGCGAACTGGAGCAAAGGGGAGGAGTCCAATACGTGTGAAGGACTACACGTGGGACGTTGGCGCAAAAACTTTGCAGTGTGCGATGGATCAGCAACAGGTCGCCATGTTCGGACATACCTCGTGGATTCCAGTTCACCCTTGCACCACGACATTGACTGCTGCTGCTCCGGTAACAGATACGGGGATCCGGTTAAAGCCAAGGGGTCGATTCGCCCTGTACTCGTGCATGGACGTTGAGGCCCTGGGTGTGATATGTCCCAGCTGTTCGGGACTGGTGTGCCAACTGAAGCCATTCGGGCGATGTGAGGCCTGTGGGGAGTTCCTGTTCGAAGTGGATCCGGCGGTCGAGAGGCCGAGAACCATTTACCCCGGCCGTGCTGCGGGCAACACCACTCAGAGAGGAGGAATCACAGCTTTGACAGCCATCCCTGCACACACTGCAACGACCGCGGAGGAGGTCGTAAAAATTCAACGGGAGAAATCCGAGGATGCCGACTGGGTCACCAATGTCTCGCAGCGTCCACCACCGAAGAGAAAGACCGGTATGGTAGCCCCGACCAGCGGTTGTGGTGGACCATCTCGCCCGCTTACGCCCAGCCCGGATGGATCCGTCGACAAGAGTTCCGGACGTCCCGCTTCAAGTAAAGGCCGAGGTAAGCCAGGCGGAGAGATTTGGTGTGTGGGCGGAGGTGTCGGGAAGTCGTGGCCCAGTAAGTTCTGCGGGAGGTGGTGGCTCCGTTTCTAGAACCGGCTACATACCCACGGAGGAGTGTGACACCTCTGACATGGAGTCGCTCTCGGACATGGGAGACAACGTTGCAATAGATGAGCTGTTTGCAGAAAAGGGCTGGGACAAAGTACCTCTCGCTTCATCTCGGAGGACCAGAGATCCACCCATGTCTACAGGGGAAAGTACACCCAGGGTGGAGGCACCAGCGCCTGAAGAGAGGTCCCGTCCCCAGCCTGCCCCTACATCCCCGGTGCCATCTGTACCGAAGGCCGGGGAAAAGAGACTGCTACTACGGGCACCTATGCCCAGACCAGATGTGGTCAAGGTACCTCGCCACCCGGACTCAATAGTTTTGCCTGGCGAAGGGGACAGAGCTACAATGCCTCCTTTGGCGAGACTACAACGCCTATTTGGCCAGAAGGTTGCTGCAGAGTACGGATGGGAGTATCCGTACTTGTCGAAGGAACTGCTTTATGAGGTGGAAGTGTGCCGGGAGCGCTGGTACAATGAGTTTGTGTGGACCCACCTTCAGGTTCCGCACGCCCGCAGGTACCTGGCATGCTCTCCAAAGGCTTCTCAACGTTTTAAGGACTGCAAGGCAGAATGGATGTTGGGACGGCACATCCATGCAGACAAGGTGTTGATCCGGCGCAAGGAGGGAGAAGATGTGGAGTATCATCTGGAAACAATGGATCAGCACTTAAAGCCACTTGTTCTGCCGCATCCCCGCTTTTACCTGTAGGAGAGAAAAGACTCCGTTTGTTATGCTGCTGAACTTTCTGGGACCCTTGCTTTTGTGCCCAGAGGAATGAAGAACTGTTCCTGTTTTGTTCTTCACCTTTCCCGCAAGAGATTATGGACTCTGGGGTAGATAGGGCCCAAAGAAAAGAGGAAAAGTTCCACGAGTGCAGTTACCGCGATGCTGTCACCATGTGGCAGTGTTGCGCAACGTTAAACACTTTTCACGCATTCACTCCTTGGAGAATAGGGATTTCTTCCCGGAGAAGTTTATTTTCCCCTCACACAAATACATGTGTCAGGGTTATGGGTGTTAATTCTCTTTCTTTTCCCTCTGCAGGAGAGCATCCCATCAAGATCACTGAGAATGGGGTGGATCTTAGTCAGGATGGGTGGGAAAAGTATAATGTGACCATGTGATTCAAAGTTATGGTTAAATGCTGTTGTTTCTTGTTCCCTTTCTGTTTCAGGGCTCAGACACAATTGCTCCAGTAGGGTAGTTTTTCTAAAAGTTTTATTTTTGTACAATTGTTAGTCGGTTTCTGGATTGGATTATGTCAGCCGTTGAGGGCATGGTTTACTCCAGACACTGGGGACCAGTGTCAAACCACCAGGGGGAGAGTGTAGCGGGTATGTACTTTCCCGGGTGTAAATTTGAACTTGGCAGAGACATTAGTGATGTGTAATTCCCTGCAGCCCAGTGGATGGCGCTGTTGCCCTGGGCTGGGGTTGAATCATTGCTGTGTGCTGTGCCTCCTTTTTGTCCTCCCTCGTGATGCGGTATGGTGGGGCGGGGAACCCGCCGTGCTTGCTGGGAGAGGGTATAAAGGGGCCGGCCATCTTTGTCACGGGGTCGAGTCCCAGGCACCTTCAGCCTGTGGGCGGTGGTTCGTGTCGGTTCTCTAGGCGGCCTAGGCCTAGAGGACAACCGGAGGTCATGTTCCATCCCAGGCACCTTTGGCCTGGGGTGAGGTACTCGGATGGAGGTCTGGAGCTCAGTGCCCAACACTGAGTTCCGCGTGGGAAGGAGATCCTAGGGAACCCCGGGAGTGGGTACCCGAATCCGGAAGGTGCAATGGACAGGGGGGAGCTCCTCGCTTGAAGAACCGGTGCAGCATATTGCCGGTGACAGGTGAGCCTCTCACCGGAGACCGCCTGGAAGGAAATTCCCCCTCGCTCAGAGACCGCAACACACTTTCAGGGAAGAAAGTGGAGAATCAATCAGTGGCGGCTGGTGCTCAAAATTTTTTGGGGGGGCGCAAACAAACTGAAAAAAAAAAAAAACAATTGCCGCCACTGTGCCCATTAAACGCAGCCACTGTGCCCAAACGCCACCAGTTTGCCCCCTCAAATACAGCCAGTTTGTTTCCATATACAGCCAGTTTGTCCCCATATACAGCCAGTGTGCCCCCATATACAGCCAGTGTGCTCCCATATACAGCCAGTGTGTCCCCATATACAGCCAGTTTGCCCCCATATACAGCCAGTGTGTCCCCATATACAGCCAGTTTGCCCCCATATACAGCCAGTGTGTCCCCATATACAGCCAGTTTGCCCCCATATACAGCCAGTGTGTCCCCATATACAGCCAGTTTGCCCCCATATATAGCCAGTGTGCCCCCATATACAGCCAGTGTGCCCCCATATACAGCCAGTGTGCCCCCATATACAGCCAGTGTGCCCCCATATATAGCCAGTGTGCCCTCATATACAGCCAGTGTGCCCCCATATACAGCCAGTGTGCCCCCATATATAGCCAGTGTGCCCTCATATACAGCCAGTGTGCCCCCATATACAGCCAGTGTGTCCCCATATACAGCCAGTTTGCCCCCATATATAGCCAGTGTGCCCCCATATACAGCCAGTGTGCCCCCATATACAGCCAGTTTGCCCCCATATACAGCCAGTGTGCCCCCATATACAGCCAGTGTGCCCCCATATACAGCCAGTTTGCCCCCATATACAGCCAGTGTGCCCCCATATACAGCCAGTGTGTCCCCATATACAGCCAGTTTGCCCCCATATATAGCCAGTGTGCCCCCATATACAGCCAGTGTGCCCCATATACAGCCAGTGTGCCCCCATATACAGCCAGTTTGCCCCCATATACAGCCAGTGTGCCCCCATATACAGCCAGTGTGTCCCCATATACAGTCAGTTTGCCCCCATATACAGCCAGTGTGCCCCCATATACAGCCAGTGTGCCCCCATATACAGCCAGTGTGTCCCCCATATACAGCCAGTGTGTCCCCCATATACAGCCAGTGTGTCCCCCATATACAGCCAGTGTGCCCCCATATACAGCCAGTGTGTCCCCATATACAGCCAGTTTGCCCCCATATATAGCCAGTGTGCCCCTATATACAGCCAGTTTGCTCCATATATATATAGCCAGTTCCCCCCAAATGCAGCCAGTCCCCCCCCAGCCCTGCACTTACCTTCCTGGGTCCGCGCCGTCCTCGATGTGTTCTCCCGCCCTCGATGTCGCTTCAGCCAATCAGGTTACCGGTAACCAGATGCGGTGAACCTGATTGGCTGAACCGCCTGTGACTGTTCTCCAAGGAACGCACCCCCGTGCGTACCTTGGAGGAGTTTTTGGAAGCCGATTACAGCGTGAGAGCTGTATTCGGAAAGCCTATCAGAGCCGCTGGCTCTGATAGACACTTCCAAGTCACACCCACCGCCGGCCACCGCTCTAATTCATATGGCCGGCGCTCACCAGGAGGCCGGCCATATGAATAGTGGGCAGCGCGGCAGCTGCGACAATACACAGATTCATGCAATGCATGAATCTGTGTATTGTCTTTCAGTGGCGGTGCGGGAGCGAGAGGGGGCGGCGCTCCGGCGCCCTCTATGGACGCACCGCCACTGGAACCAATTGTGTCTGGTCCTACTCGCATCCACACCTCCTTTCCTGTTCTGTTTCTACCAAGGGAGTTCAACTGATTGTGTTCATTCGCACAAGAATAAAGGAGTGTTGAACTTTAATGGTGTGGGGCTCATTTCCTGACAGACATTGTTCAAGGTAACTCTTGGTGGAGGATCCAGGTGCACAGCACTGACCCGAAGGTAAAAGAAAAGAACTTTGCTTATACCGCACTGACATCTGTGGTAAAGGCCAGGCGTGGTGTTCCCCGCTCCCTCCCCTCTAAGGTACCCCTAGACCAGTGTTTCTCAACTCCAGTCCTCAAGGCGCCCCAACAGGTCATGTTTTCAGACTTTCCATTTTTTGCACAGGTGATTTGATCAGTTTCACTGCCTTAGTAATTACCACAGCCCTTTCATCTGAGGGAAATCCTGAAAACATGACCTGTTGAGGCGCCTTGAGGGCTGGAGTTGAGAAACACTGCCCTAGCCAAGAGACAGACGAGCTTATAGAAGAGAGGGGAGAGGGGGTGAGGCCGCTACACATATGATGTGATCAAAAATTTGTTGATATATAAACTGTAAAGTCCATAACATTCAATGCTGTGTCTTGATAGTAGACCCACACTAAAAAAAAAAAAGGGGAATTCCTTCACCGTTTATAATAAAAATACACACAAGTGCTCAGAACTGAAAACTGCTCACCAGATGGATATGACCTCTTTACTTAACCGCATGCCGACAAGCCGCCGTCATTATACGGCGGCAGGTCAGCACGATCCCGCGAGCCATCGTATCTGTACGTCGGCTCCTTTAAGTGGGATAGCAGGCGCGTACGGGTGCCAATGATCATGGTCGGCGGTTGCGAAGACCGCCGGCCACGCGCGATCGCGGGCACGAGAGGCAGAACAGGGACGTGTGTGTGTGTGTGTGTGTGTAAACACACACATCCCAGTTCTGTGAGGAGAGGAAGATTATGAGTTCCTACTAGATAGGAACCATGATCTGTCATTTTCTCCAGCCAGTCCCATCCCCGTACAGTTAGATCACACCCAGGGAACACAGTTAACCCCTTGATCGCCACCTAGTGTTAAACCCTTCCCTGCCAGTGACATTTATACAGTAATCAGTGCATTTTTATAGCTCTGATCGCTGTATAATTGTCAATAGTCCCAAAAATGTGTCAAAAGTGTCCGATCTGTCCGGCATAATGTCGCAGTCCCGATAAAAATGGCACATTGCCTCCATTACTAGTAATAATAATGATACAAATGCCATAAATCTATTCCCTATTTTGTAGACGCTATAACTTTTGCGCAAACCAATCAATGTACGTTTATTTCAATTTTTTTACCAAAAATATGTAGAAGAATACATATCGGCCTAAACTGAGGAAAAAAAATCGCTTTTTAAAAAAAAAAGAAAATGGGGATATTTTATTATAGCAAAAAGTAAATAATATTGCTTTTTTTTCCAAAATTGTCGCTCTTTTTTTGTTTATAGCGCAAAAAAATTAAAACTGCAGAGGTGATCAAATACCACCAAAAAGAAAGCTCTATTTGCGGGGAAAAAAGGACGTCAATTTTGTTTGGGTAACACGTCGCACAACCGCGCAATTGTCAGTTAAAGCGACACAGTGCTGGATCACAAAAAATGGCCTGGTCATTGAGCAGCCAAATCTTCCGGGGCTGAAGTGGTTAAAAAGAAGGTCTAATGCGCTGTTGGGAAATCCTGATTGGATACCCTTGGTTACAGGGAAAGGGAGCCGCTCAGGTGTAGATATCCTCCAAATTACCTCCTCCCAGCAACCATGGGTGCAAGCAATGCAAATAGGAGCAAGGCAGGAAAAAGAAGATCTTCTGGACAGCAGCACTCCAAATAAAAGCCTTTATTTCATAAAATCCAGGAATCCAAAACACACACTGCAAATCACAGCACACTGGTCAAATATAGCTATGAATAAGCACTAGTACAGTGTGAAACGCGTCAGCCAGTTCTGACCAGTGTGCTGTGATTTGCAGTGTGTGTTTTGGATTCCTGGATTTTATGAAATAAAGGCTTTTATTTGGAGTGCTGCTGTCCAGAAGATCTTCTTTTTCCTGCCTTGGATACCCTTGGTTAATGGATGGATCCTCTATCCTCTCCACCAAGTTATCCCATATAGAAAACAAAGGGACAATACATAGCGCAATACTGTTTTTTTTTTTATAAATCATACATAAAAACGGTGCCTGCTTACATTTGTTGGTGCCTTCGCCTGCCACTGAGGATAGCCTGCAGAAATGTATATGTGAAAGCCGCTTGCCGCTGGGCTCACGTCCAGAGCTGGCGTGCGTTCCACTCGTGCATGAGAGAAAACCAGAAGCCCGGGATCCGGAAGGGACGTGACCGGAAGCGCCTCAACGTACGTTTTCGTAATTAATACGTCATCAGGAAGCGTACCTGAGTGGTGAAGACCTGAAGACCTGAATTCATTCATATTAGCAAGGACACAGTAGATATTGCGACAACAAGCTCTTTGAGTATATCAAGGCTTGTGATATACATACTGCTGGTGAGTTTGAGCCCCTAGGGGAGTGTGACGCACGTGGTTCGGGTCTTGGTGTATGGTGAACGCTTATTCATTAACAACTAGGACCACCATAGGTGTGCACAGTGTATTGCATTAGGGTGTGCACCCAAAGCTCAAACACACACTACTGATCACTCACGATGTTCATTCAGAAAGGGAAGGGGATGGTCAATTACATATTTACCGGCCCCTTCCTCCACTGGCGGGAGAGGAGGGAAGCTGGTAGCACTGCAGGGGGAAGGAGGGAGCCAGGAAAGTAGGGGGAATCTGTGCTGTAAAGGGTGATAAGGGTGTGCCTGGGCACACCTGGCACACCCTGTGTGCACGCCTATGAGGACCACCATCTGCTTTCTGGACTTTTTACTCATCAACTGTCACCCATTTGTTCCTCATATGATCAAACATATGAATGCCGGTCATGATCAGGACTGACAGGAGCGCTGCTATAGTATTGGATGGTGCACTAATGTTTGCTCCTGGACTGGATACTATTAGTTTATGAATGGCTTTGAAATGACAGAGCTCAATTCTTTTAGAACCCATAGGTGTATGCCATCTGGTCTAGTTGCTTTAGAGCAGGCAATTCCCTACAAAATGAAAGTGATCCATGCAGCCAGGGCCATCTTTAATATTGATTGGACCCTGGGCAAAAATTTTCTTGGGGCCCCCAACCCCATGCAATTTCGCTCTTCACGTGCTCTGAGACATACAATAAATATCAGCTAGACTTAAAATCAGTTTACTGTATCAGATCAGGCAGCAATTGGTTGCCAGAGGTTACAGCATATCATTACCACTTACTGACTGGTTGCTAGAGGTTACAGCACACATTATGGCTCACTGATTAGTTGCTAGAGGTTACAGCACATGATTTCTGCTTGTTGATTGGTTGCTAGAGATTACTGTACAGTAATACTTGCTCACTGATTGGTTGCTAGAGGTTATAGCACATCATCTCCTCACTGCAGAGGGGCATGATATACATATGAATGTCGCCTTTATTTACATATCAATGCTATTTACATATGAATGCTCCTGTTATTTACATATGAATGTTGCCTTTATTTACATATCAATGCTATTTACATATCAATGCTCCCGTTATTTGCATATGAATGACGGTTATTTACATGTAAACACAGGGTCTGCAGGTGAGTCATCTGTACACAACAATAGGGCAGAGCTGGGCAGCATTAGTAGCAGCACTTTACACTGAGATATCAGGACACAGCACAGGACTAAAACTTCAAGGGACAAGGGAATTTAAACTAGGAGAGTTGGCAAGTATGAGGCAGCTGCTTTGGGCCCCACAACAATGACAGGGCCCAGGGCAGCTGCCCCTTTTGCCCTGCCTTAAAGACGGCCCTGCATGCAGCTCTACAGCCACCTGATCACTTTGACAGGCAGCAGAAGGGAGACACCCCGCCCCCAGTGCCATCCCACCCGGTCGCATAGGATGCCCTAGACACAGAGAGAAATGTCTGTTGTTGCTCCCCCTCTGTGATGTCAGAAATCAGAAGCGCAAGGATTTTGTCACTTCTGATTTGTTTGTTTACCAACCATTACTGACTTGTACAGCCTCTTTGGAGGGCAGAGGAGAGATCTTTATGTAGCGGTTTATGTAGCGGTTTCCCTAGAGTTAAGCTTTAAATAAGTAAAATAAAATCTATACAATGTTGAGTGATGTCTTTATATATATTCCTGGCATTACATTTACACATTGTATAGATACAACATATATACTGTAGATGATAAGTTGGCACATCTCCTCACCTGGCTGTTGTACCCCATCTCTGGCACATGACATCTGACGCCGGCGTCTTCTTCGTGTTGGCACCCGGCTATACTGGCCTCTTTGAACTTACATTCGGTGATGGACTTTTCCCGTCCTGTGCACACAACTTCATTCATGTGGACTGGACCCATCCCTGGAATGTAAAGAAATCAAACCTTGGGTAAAACAAGTGGACATTTGTTGGTCTCCCCACCTAAGTCTGAAGATTTCCTGTTCTCTTTACCCACCAACCTACCAACATCCGCATGGAAGAAAACCATCGGGCCTTCAGGAAAAAACTTAAGACCCACCTATTCTGATGGATCAGGACGTCACTGGATGCAAAGTGCCTTGAGGCGATTTAGTTTGCATTTGTAGCGCTATACAAGTTATTCACTCACTCACTCACTTTGTATTGCTTTCTCCGTGTAAAATCCCTGGTGTTCCTGTTAGTCCCCTTGCTTTTCTATTAAAAACTGACAACACTAAGCAGTAGAACACAACGTGGTCAGTTCTCTAGCTGTGCTGGGAATGAAGTTTGCTCACCTCCAATGATCAGACTTGTCCTGTCACACGTCCCTACTGCACAGCCATCCACTCACAAGCTCAGTGTGCTGCTGCTTCTCCTTCTATCAGCTCTTATACAACTGAGAACAGAGGGAATGTGATCATTTATAACAGAGGTCTCCAAACGTTCTAAAGAAAGGGCCAGTTTACTGTCCTTCAGACTTTAGGGGGGCCAGACTGTAAACAATGCCCGATCTGGTGTCGTTGGGAGGAATATCACCCCATTTTTGTTGTCCGTGAAAAGAAATTGTGCCCCATCGTAGGTTTTAGTGGCAAGAATTATGCCCCATTGTTGGTGTCAGTGGAAGTAATTATGCCCCATCATTGGTGTCAGTGGCAAGAATTACTATATATACTCGAGTATAAGCCGACCCAAATATAAGCTGAGTCACCTAAATTTACCACAAAAAACTGGGAAAACGTATTGACTCGAGTATAAGCCTAGGGTGTCCATCTGCATGCCTCACTGTGCCTCACTTTGTCCATGTGCATGCCTCACTGTGTCCATGCCTTACTTTGCCTCACTGTGTCCATGCCTCACTGTGCCCATGCCTCACTGTGTCCATGCCTCACTGTGTCCATGCCTCACTGTGCCCATGCCTCACTGTGTCCATGCCTCACTGTGCCCATGCCTCACTGTGCCCATGCCTCACTGTGTCCATGACTAGACTGACGTTTAACATGGGAGTCTACGGAAGGGGTTCCTGGATTTGAAAAATCAGTACTCCCGGCCGTAGGTCCCCCAGAAAAAACTTTGCACACTTATAGAGGAGAAATGGGGCTAAATGTGTGCCACGTTTGGGCTGGTACCGGTTCCCCAAAGTCTGGGAGATCAGGCGCAAAAAAGTGACTAGATTATAAACCGAGGGGGCATTTTCAGCACAAAAACATGTGCTGAAAAACTCGGCTTATACTCGAGTATATAAGGTATGCCCCATCGTTGGTGTCAGTGGCAGGAATTATGCCCCACCATTGGTGTCAGTGGCAGGAATTATGCCCCATCGTTGGTGTCAGTGGCAGGAATTATGCCCCATCGTTGGTGTCAGTGGCAGGAATTATGTCCCATCGTTGGTTTCAGTGGCAGGAATTATGCCCCATCGTTGGTGTCAGTGTCAGGAATTGTGCCCCATCGTTGGTGTCAGTGGGAGGAATTATGCCCCATCGTTGGTGTCAGTGGCAGGAATTATGCGCCATCGTTGGTGTCAGTGGCAGGAATTATGCCCCATCGTTGGTGTCAGTGGCAGGAATTATGCCCCATCGTTGGTGTCAGTGGGAGGAATATTGCCTCAAGGGCCAGATAAAGGCAAGCAAAGGGCCGCAGTTGGAAGACCACTGATTTACAAAAAAGGTAAAAAAAAAAAAAGGTATTTATAATGTTTTTTTATATATCTATACAAAAATGTTTTGCTTTTTATTTATATTTTAAAGTGAATGGATTGTTTTACAATGTGATCATTTACAATCACTTTAATCATATAGAGAAGTTCTCAGTGTGAGGATAAGTATCAACCGCTGCGCGATTTTCCAGGACTGACAGCCTAACCAATTGTTTCGTGACTTTGTTGCAAAATAAGCTTTATTCCAGTCACTTTCATGGGACACGATGACAAAAATTAAAGGCGATCCATTCCGTTGAATAATTTGCTGCTATTTCTAATTCACTCCCGGCTGAAATAAATAGCGGGCCTTTCTTGTAACACGAGGCTAATGAGGAAAAATGGCAACCACCAAACAGATATTAAACTCTGTGTTAAGATAAAAGCATTGTGCACGAGAAAGCATTTCCAAGTAGAAAGAAAAATTAATGGCTGAAATGTGATTTGATAAAAAAAAAAAAAAAAAATGTGTATCCACGGGGATCTCAGAGCCCAGAGAAACAAATATTCATGGCGTTACTCCTCCTTAACATTTACAATCTAACAAACGGAGATATTTCTGCATCTCAGCTGCTGCCAAGACTAATAGTTTACTGCTGGCCTAATTACAGGCTCACTAACAAGTATGATGTCGGCGTTGTAATTATATTCTCGTAAAATGTTTATGTTAATTAATAACGTTTTATCGGCCAGATTAATAAACTGTGTTTGGAAGTCTGTTAATACGAGGAATAATTATTATTAAGAAGATTTTTTTTCTTACCTTGTCCCAACTGGGCACCTAAAATGGCTTCTTTGGCAGATCCGTAACCAAGCTCCCGGCAGACCACGCTGGCCGAAACGAGGTTCCACTTGTCGTCACATATCGTTCCCCACTTCCCATTCCTTAACACCTCTACTCTTCCTTCTCCGGCATGGGGGCCAGACCTCAGTCGCACCAGGGGCTCCTGAAAAACACAACGTTTTTCCATATTCTTTTCCTTACAGTAATTCATATACACGGGTCAATTATAGAGAGTGTTGGGTCCGGCAACCTCTGGGCTCAAAGATCTGCTCTTCCAGCGGAGCTCCGCCTTAAAAAAAAATTATTAAAAGCCAGCTGACTTTTAATAAATGGACACTTACCTGTCCAGGGTGCCCACGATGTCGGCAGCAGAAGACAAGCAATCGATCGTCACTCTGCTGCCCCCACCGCCATCCTCAGTGAGGGAATCAGGAAGTGAAGCGCCGTGCATCTTCACTGGTCCCTGTTGTGTTCTGGGAACTGTGTGTTTCCCAGAACACAATGGGGGGGGGGGGGAAGGGGCGTAATAGCCACAGATTCTGTGTGGGTGCAAATACCTGTATTATACAGGTATCTGCACCCCCCTCCCCCCTGAAAGGTGCCAATTGTGGCACCGGAGGGGGGGGGGGAGGAATCCGATGAGCGGAAGTTCCACTTTAGGGTGGAGCTCCGCTTTAAGAAAGAATATTTTATAAGGTTCCAGATCCAGAATTGGTTAGGCTTCCCATTGTGAAGTCTATACTGTAGAATGGTGGAGGTAAAAAGACCTGTTGTTGGTGGTCCAAAAAAAGCTCACATACCCACTCAGGAAAAACATGCAACCGGGAAAGTGCTGAACATCAGTGTATCGCCCTGAACTGAGGAAGTGGCAATTTAAAGACACGAAACACGTTTTTGGTGACATAAAGCAATTCAATATTCATTAAACCTGATGACTCCAACCCACCCTAAAGCCAACAACAGGCACCTCTGCCTTTTCGGACCACCAATGGTCCTTTTTGCCTCCTCCTACTTACACAGCACCCACCAGAGAACTCACCAGAGGATCCAGGATCGGGACCCCATGGCATTCAGAGAGATCTACTTAAAATAGAGGTTCCAGGTGAGAAGGGATAGCTCGGGGATGGCTCCTTCTTCACTATTCACTACATACATTCCAATGATCGTAAAGAGGTGAGTATCCAGTAAGACACACCACTAACTGATGCCGTCCTTCGGTAACGCATTGGATATATACTGAGACTGTATTTCCTCTGTTATTCTGTATATCAGTGCAAAGAACAGTTTGTTACTTCCACCAAGTTTTTTCCAGATTCATATAAAGGATATTTGTATGCATTGCATTGAGTGATTCCTCCCAAACAAGGTACCTAATATAGGCCCCGCCAACATGTGTTTTGTGCATATTTCAAGGAAAGGATCTAAGCAGCCAACTACTGGGCTGATAAACTAGTACAACTCCATTACCAGTACAACTCCATTAACCAGTACAACTCCATTAATCAGTACAAGCCCATCAGATTTTTACACCAGCACTTGAACCCCTAATAAATGGAGAATGTTGACTTCTCTGATGCCGGTGTACATCGGCCATAATTGTGCTGTGTATATACATGGCAGTTATTGGTTTTCATTCTGTTCTTACTTACCATAGTCCTAAATGCTTTTTTGAAGTTATTTCCATTTCCATTGGCAGAGGTAGGTGGAGCAACGCATTTCGCTATGGCGTGCATCCCACTCCTGCACGGATGTTTGGGGGTCTTGGGGGAAATCTGCACGTTGCAATTGGCCAGATGGGGTTCAGTTCCTGAGCAGCTGACTTTGTGGATCCAGAACATTTTTTTCTGACTCAGCATTTTCAACCTACAAGACAGATCACACATCCATCGTCGTTATATTCCGACCAATAAATGATAACCTTCAGGGAGCTGGAATCTTGCTTATGAAAGACATAGAAACTAAAAGACAGGAAATTTGCTGAGCAAAGTCAAGTTGGGGTTTATACTTTCTCCTTCTAACCGGCATTCAAATATAAAACATAGGGGCTGACATAGGCGTGCGCACAGGGTGTGCCAGGTGTGCCCAGACACACCCTAATCACCCTACTGCCCTGGCTTCCCCCTTAGCCCCAGAGTGCTGCCAACTTTCCTCCTCTCCTGCCAGCTGTTGCTGAGGGGAGGTATTAGGATGAGTGGGGGAAGGGGGCGGGAAATGTGTAATTTACCGGTCCCTTCCCTTTATGAATGAACACCGTGAGTGATCGGTAGTGTATGTTTGAGCTTTGGGGTGCACACCCTAATGTAACAGGCTGCGCACACCTATGGGGGTTGATTTACTAAAACTGGAGAGTGCAACATCTGGTGCAGCTCTGCATGGGAGCCAATCAGCTTCTTAACTCAGCTTGTTCAGTTAAGCTTTGACAATACAATCTGGAAGCTGATTGGTTACTATGCACAGCTGCACCAGATTTTGCACTCTCCAGTTTTAGTAAATAACCCCCATAGAGTACAGTATGGACAAAAACTCTACATTCATTCCACTAACCACCAGACCATGGATGAACAATGCAGCCTGGTCCCTCTTCATGTATAATTCATTTTGGTTACATTTAACTTTTGAAAATACCCAAAAAATACATTGTCCACTTACCTGGATTTTGGAACTTTCATTTTCATATTCCAAAGTTTTCTATAATAATGAAAAAAAAAAAAACATGTTAATGGGCAGGCGGATAAGATAAAAATCAAGTGGGAATATTTAATGAGAACCAATAACCCAGAGCAGAGGCGGACATTCTTCCCAGATCTTTCCCCTAATCCTTCTGGGAGGGAGTGGTTGCCACTAGGGATACACCAATACCACTTTTTAAGCAACGAGTATGAGTACAGATACTTTTTATTAAGTACTCGCCGATACCAATTACCGATACCTATTTTCGGCCTTTAGGGAGATTAAGATGAGGAGGAGGAGAAACATGGAGGGGGGTCTCCATGAAATCCAAAGCAGATAAATAGAATTTATTGTTAAAAAAAAACCCATCATCACGGTCAGATAACGGTGTGCATGGTAACAATAGGTGCTTGGAGCAAATAAAGGTGGAGATGTGCTGGAGAGTTCAATAACTCACATAGATGGTAAGGCGCACTTCACTGCCATGTCAAATCAGGGGCGGATCCAGGGGGGGGCAACGGGTCAATTGCCCCCCCCCCCGAGAAAATAGTGAGCAGGCTGTTCTGATGCTGACCCCCCCATCAGGACAGGGCAGCAGCGCCGAAACTGACAGGCTTTGTGAAGGGACACAGGCAGAGCCGCAGCTGCGGGGGAATCCCACCCCTCCTTCTCCTCCTTGAGCCGAGCATTCACCTGGAAATGCCTGCTCCTATTGGCTACATTCAGAGCCAATGGCTGGTAAACTAGAAACCAGAGGATTATGGGACATGTAGTCCCGGATACCAGCAGGCCCCAGGATGATTCCCTGAGAGGACTGCAGCCCCCAACATGCGAGCGGGAGGGGGAAGAGGAAGAGAGGAGAAGAGAGACCATGAGGCTGCCAGAAATTCTATTTTTATCCTCCAAGGTAAGAACTTACCTCCCCTCCACCTGGCTGCTCCCACCCTGTCCTCCCCTCCACCTGGCTGCATCCACCCTGTCCTCCCCTCCACCTGGCTGCTCCCACCCTGTCCTCCCCTCCATCTGGCTGCTCCCACCCTGTCCTCCCCTCCATCTGGCTGCTCCCACCCTGTCCTCCCCTCCATCTGGCTGCTCCCACCCTGTCCTCCCCTCCACCTGGCCCCATCCACCCTGTCCTCCCCTCCACCTGGCCCCATCCACCCTGTCCTCCCCTCCACCTGGCCAAATCCACCCTGTCCTCCCCTCCACCTGGCTGCTCCCACCCTGTCCTCCCTTCCACCTGGCTGCTCCAACCCTGTCCTCCCCTTCACCTGGCTGCTCCCACCCTGTCCTCCCCTCCACCTGGCTGCATCCACCCTGTCCTCCCCACCACCTGGCTGCTCCCACCCTGTCCTCCCCTCCACCTGGCTGCTCCCACCCTGTCCTCCCCTCCACCTGGCTGCATCCACCCTGTCCTCCCCACCACCTGGCTGCTCCCACCCTGTCCTCCCCTCCACCTGGCTGCTCCCACCCTGTCCTCCCCTTCACCTTGCTAAATATGAAATCTGGAGATGTCTCTCACTGCCCGCCTGCATCACTGCATCTAAAAGAAGACTGCCATTACTGTGCAGGCATCAGAGAGATTACATCATCTCTCACTGCCCGCCCTCACTCTGAAACAACAGGGACACTGTCACTGGCCACTGGCAAGTGACAATCTGCATCTGATAACAGGCGACGTGGCAGGTGACACGCTCAGGGCTTCCACTGATTCTGCATTATGGTGAGTTGAACTATTTCATTTTATATTACAATGTAATAATAGAAATAATGGGCTTCAATTATCCTGACACCATATTAACCATCATGCCATGATGATTGAAGTGTCAACACCAGCCATTCCCCCTACAAATTGCCCACAAATTCTTTGGCAGTGCCCATTCCAAGATTAGACTCTGGATCCGCCCCTAGGTCGAATGGATAGAGGGCTCAGGCCCTTGATCTCCTGAGGGGTCTTGACAAAGGGCAGAGCCAGTGACAGCTGGGGAGACCTGAAGGAGACACGCTCGCGGGCAGGAAGAGACCCGCACAGACTCAGAGGGGACATCAGATGCCAGCGGAAGTGCTCCGCAAAAGATACTCACAGTGAAGGCACCGGAAAGCTGAGGAACATGCAGCCAGAAAAAAGCCGTTAGACACAGGATAACTATAATCTAAACTGGGAGGATGCGTATCGGTCCAGGACTTCATGACCATGTGACCTGAAGAAGGGGTTAAACCCCCGAAACATGTAGTCCGGGACCGAGTTGGCATCCTCCCAGTTTGGACTTTAGTTTTACTGTGTCTAACGACTTTTTTCTGGCTGGATTGTCTTCAGCTTTCCGGTGCCCTCACTGTGTCTCCAGGGAAAATTTGATTGCTTCTTGGGGGATCAGGAAGGAATTATTTTCCCTGCTGTAGCAAATTGGCTTATGATTTGCTGGGGTTTTTTCACCTTCCTCTGGATCAACGGTGGGTATAGGATTGGGTATATGGGATTGTTTGATATTTTTTATTTATTTATTTATTTTTATGGTTGAACTAGATGGACTTGTGTCTTTTTTCAACCTGACTAACTATGTATCTGACGTCCCCTCTGAGTCTGTGCAGGTCTCCTCCGGCCCGTGATTGTGTCTCCTTCTGGTCTCCCCAGCTGTCACCGGATCCTTCCCTTGTCAAGACCCCACAGGAGATCCAGGGGCTGAGCCATCCATCCATTCGACCTGGCAGGGAAGTGTACCTTACCATCTATGTGAGTTATTGAATGCCCCTTCACATCTCCACCTTTATTTGCTCCAAGCACCTATTGTTACTAGGGATGAGCTTCGTGTTCGAGTTGAACATACGTTCGACTCGAACATCGGCTGTTCGATCGTTCAACGAAGATTGAACGATTTGGGCCGTTCGCGCCAAGTTCGAGTGACGCGAACGGCCCACAATGCACTACGCCATCGCAGTGTCATCCAGGCGCTGTGATTGGCCAAGCATGCACTGTGACCCCGCATGCTTGGCCAATCACAGCGCCGGCAGCGAGGAGAGCAATGATTGGCCACAGGCAGGATGCCTGTGGCCAATTATTGCTGAGGGGGTTTAGTACACGCCCCACACTATAAAAGGCCGCCAGCGCGGCGGCCTTGTGTAGTGTGTTCCGGAGCAGGGAAAGAGAAGCATAGGCAGGGACAGTGTCATTATTTTTCCTTTACTAATCCTGGATTCCTTGTGTTTAGGGACAAATAAGGATAGGTAGGGAGAGTGTCAGTGACAGTGTGCTATTCTGTGCTAATCCTTGTTTGTAGGGACAGAGAGGTACAGTGAGGAAAAGTGTCAGTGTGCTATTTTGTGCTAATCCTTGTTTGTAGGGACAGAGAGGTACAGTGAGGGAAAGTGTCAGTGTGTTCCATCTCTGTGCTAATCCTTGTTTGTAGGGACAGAGAGGTACAGTGAGGGAAAGTGTCAGTGTGCTATTCTGTGCTAATCCTTGTTTGTAGGGACAGAGAGGGACAGTGAGGGAAAGTGTCAGTGTGTTCCATCTCTGTGCTAATCCTTGTTTGTAGGGACAGAGAGGTACAGTGAGGGAAAGTGTCAGTGTGCTATTCTGTGCTAATCCTTGTTTGTAGGGACAGAGAGGGACAGTGAGGGAAAGTGTCAGTGTGTTCCATCTCTGTGCTAATCCTTGTTTGTAGGGACAGAGAGGTACAGTGAGGGAAAGTGTCAGTGTGCTATTCTGTGCTAATCCTTGTTTGTAGGGACAGAGAGGTACAGTGAGGGAAAGTGTCAGTGTGCTATTCTGTTCTAAACCAATCTTGCTGAACCATATTTTCAATCCTTGAGTTTAGGGACAGAGAGGTACAGTGAGGGAAAGTGTCAGTGTGCTATTCTGTTCTAAAACTATTTTGCTGAACCATATTTTCAATCCTTGAGTTGAGGGACAGAGAGGTACAGTGAGTGAAACTGACAGTGTGCTATTCTGTTCTAAACCAATTTTGCTGTTCCATATTTTCAATCCTTGAGTTTAGGGACAGAGAAGGACACTCGTAGAAATTATCAGTGTGCTATTCTGTGCTATATCTTGTTTGTAGGGAGGGACAGAGTAGGACAGTGAGGGAAAGTGTCAGTGTGCTATTCTGTTCTAAAACTATTTTGCTGAACCATATTTTCAATCCTTGAGTTGAGGGACAGAGAGGTACAGTGAGTGAAACTGACAGTGTGCTATTCTGTTCTAAACCAATTTTGCTGTTCCATATTTTCAATCCTTGAGTTTAGGGACAGAGAAGGACACTCGTAGAAATTATCAGTGTGCTATTCTGTGCTAAATCTTGTTTGTAGGGAGGGACAGAGTAGGACAGTGAGGGGAAGTGTCAGTGTGCTATTCTGTTCTAAAACTATTTTGCTGAACCATATTTTCAATCCTTGAGTTTAGGGACAGAGAGGTACAGTGAGTGAAACTGACAGTGTGCTATTCTGTTCTAAACCAATTTTGCTGTTCCATATTTTCAATCCTTGAGTTTAGGGACAGAGAAGGACACTCGTAGAAATTATCAGTGTGCTATTCTGTGCTAAATCTTGTTTGTAGGGAGGGACAGAGTAGGACAGTGAGGGAAAGTGTCAGTGTGCTATTCTGTTCTAAAACTATTTTGCTGAACCATATTTTCAATCCTTGAGTTGAGGGACAGAGAGGTACAGTGAGTGAAACTGACAGTGTGCTATTCTGTTCTAAACCAATTTTGCTGTTCCATATTTTCAATCCTTGAGTTTAGGGACAGAGAAGGACACTCGTAGAAATTATCAGTGTGCTATTCTGTGCTAAATCTTGTTTGTAGGGAGGGACAGAGTAGGACAGTGAGGGAAAGTGTCAGTGTGCTATTCTGTTCTAAAACTATTTTGCTGAACCATATTTTCAATCCTTGAGTTGAGGGACAGAGAGGTACAGTGAGTGAAACTGACAGTGTGCTATTCTGTTCTAAAACAATTTTGCTGTTCCATATTTTCAATCCTTGAGTTTAGGGACAGAGAAGGACACTCGTAGAAATTATCAGTGTGCTATTCTGTGCTAAATCTTGTTTGTAGGGAGGGACAGAGTAGGACAGTGAGGGAAAGTGTCAGTGTGCTATTCTGTTCTAAAACTATTTTGCTGAACCATATTTTCAATCCTTGAGTTGAGGGACAGGGAGGTACAGTGAGTGAAACTGACAGTGTGCTATTCTGTTCTAAACCAATTTTGCTGTTCCATATTTTCAATCCTTGAGTTTAGGGACAGAGAAGGACACTCGTAGAAATTATCAGTGTGCTATTCTGTGCTAAATCTTGTTTGTAGGGAGGGACAGAGTAGGACAGTGAGGGAAAGTGTCAGTGTGCTATTCTGTTCTAAAACTATTTTGCTGAACCATATTTTCAATCTCTGTGTTTAGGGACAGAGAAGGATAGGCAGGGGACAGTGTCAGTGTCATTGTTGCTAAGCCTCCTGCACAGTATACACCTGAAGGTAGCCCTTATTGCTCTTTTTCCCATCTCCCTGCAGGCCATCCATTAAAATGTCTGGAAGGCAACCAAGGAGAGGCAGACAGTCAGGAGGCAAAAAAAGAGGGCAAGCAGGTTCTGTGTCTGGGGGCAACAGTGCTGGTCGTGGACGCGGTGCATTGTCATCAGCACATGGCCATGGGACACGCTTGTCCTTGTTTTCGGCAGCTGGACATGTTGAGCCACATCATGCCGAAGACTTGGTAGAGTGGATGACCAAGCCCACCTCATCCTCCTCATCCTCTCTCACCCAGGCTCAGGGTACTGGCAAAGCAGCTGCCAAAGCGTCCTCTTCTCTGGTATCATTATCTTCATTAGTCAATCCTTCCCTAGACCCACCATGTCCTCCTCCTGAGGAGTCCCCCGAACTGTTTGAGCACAGTGTTGGGTACATGCTCCAGGAGGATGCCCAGCGTTTGGAAGGATCTGATGAAGATACCCAGCTAGAGGAAGGCAGCAGCGTGAGAGCAGAGAGAGGGGATGCTCAAGAAGGACACCAATCTGGCAGTCATGCTCCAGCAGCTGCAGCATACTGCCAGATTGGCTCCAGTGATGAGGAGGGAGGGGATGATGAGGTCACTGACTCCACGTGGGTGCCTAATAGGAGAGAGGAGGAGGAGGAGGAGGATGAGGAGGAGGCACATCTCCAACGAGGCAGGATGCCCTTGAGTGGCCAGCGTATGGGCAGCACACCGACGGAATCACACCGCAGAGCTCCGCCTGTGCAGGGCGCTGCCTCTGCCCGTCATTCAAAAAGTTCTTTGGTGTGGGCCTTTTTTGAGGCGAGTGCATCAGATCGCACAGCTGCTGTTTGCAACATATGTCTCAAGCGTATATCGCGTGGCCAAAACATCAGCCGCTTGGGCACCACATGCTTGATCAGACATATGTTGACCTGCCATGCAGCTCGTTGGCAAGCCTACCTTAAAGACCCACACCAAAGAACAAAGCTGACCTCTTCTTGCACCGCATCAGCTGGGATCTCCAACCCCACTATACCTTCACTCCTCTCTGAAACCTGCTCTGAGAGGAATGAAGGTGTAGAATTAGGTGTGTCACAGGCAAGTACTTGCGGGCACTCTGCTAGCAGTACACCAACGTCCGATTCTAGCAGGCAAATTTCCCTGCCCCAGCTGCTGGACCGTCGAAAGAAGTTCACTCCCAGCCATCCACATGCCCAGCGGTTGAATGCTAGCTTGGCTAAATTGCTAGCGCTTCAACTGCTGCCTTTTCAGTTGGTAGACTCGGCCCCCTTCCGTGAGTTTGTGCAATGTGCGGTTCCTCAGTGGCAGGTTCCCAAACGCCACTTTTTCGCACGAAAGGCGATTCCGGCTCTCTACAGGCATGTGGAAGGCAATGTCTTGGCCTCGCTGGACAGGGCGGTCAGCGGTAAGGTGCATATTACCGCTGACTCATGGTCCAGCAGGCATGGACAGGGACGTTACCTTTCTTTCACGGCCCATTGGGTCACTCTTTTGGCAGCTGGGAAGGATGCAGGACAAGGTGCAGTAGTGTTGGAGGTTGTTCCACCGCCACGCCTCCAAAATGCTACTACTGGTTGTGACACACCTCTCTCCTCCACCCCCTCCTCTTCTTCTTCCTCCATGGCCTCTTCCTGTGGTTTGTCCTCGGAACCAGCGGTGCTCCGTAGGCGTTCAAGGGGCTACGCAAGTACGCAGGCAAAAAGATGCCATGCCGTGCTTGCGCTGGTGTGTTTGGGGGACAGGAGCCACACTGGGGCAGAGGTCCTGTCTGCTCTGCAGGGGCAGGCCGAGAGGTGGTTGACGCCACGCCAGCTTAAGCCAGGAATGGTGGTTTGCGACAATGGCACCAACCTCCTCTCCGCCCTCCGACAGGGACAACTGACCCATGTGCCCTGTATGGCTCACGTCCTTAACCTGGTGGTGCAGCGGTTCTTGGGCAGGTACCCGGGCTTACAGGATGTCCTGAGGCAGGCCAGGAAAGTCTGTGTGCATTTCTGCATATCTTATAATGCCAGTGCTCGCCTGAGCTTCAAAAGGAGTTGAACCTGCCCAAGAACCGCCTTATATGTGACATGCCCACCAGGTGGAACTCAACGTTGGCCATGCTGCAGCGGCTGCACACGCAGCAGAGGGCCATCAATGAGTACCTGTGCGACTACGGCACCAGGACAGGGTCAGGGGAGCTCGGGTTTTTTTCACCACGCCAGTGGGGCATGATCAGGGATGCATGCACTGTCCTGGCACCATTTGAGGAGGCCACGAGGATGGTGAGCAGTGACAGTGCATGCATCAGTGACACTGTACCTCTTGTCCACCTGTTGGAGCACACGCTGCATGGAATAATAGACAGGGCACTTGAGGCAGAACAGAGGCAGGAAGAGGAGGACTTCCTTGCCTCTCAAGGCCCCCTTTACCCAGACAGTGTTCCTTCTGTCCCACCCATCGCACAGGAAGAGGAGGAGGAGGAGGAGGAGGATTGTGTCAGCATGGAGGTGGAGGCTGGCATCATCAGCAGCAGTCTTTTAGGGATGATTTACAGTCCCAAGAAACCAGTGGACTTGTACGTGGCTGGGAGGAGGTGGCTGCGGATCATGTCGTCCTTAGTGACCCAGAGGACTCCGGACTGAATGCCTCAGCTAACCTACGCTGCATGGCCTCCCTGATCCTGCAAAGTCTGCGGAAGGATCCTCGTATTCTTCGGATCAAGGAGAGGGACCATTACTGGCTGGCCACTCTCCTTGATCCACGGTACAAGGGTAAGGTTGCGGACCTTATCGTACTGTCGCAGAGGGAGCAGAGGATGAGACAACTCCGGGAGGCCTTGCAGAAAGGTCTGTGCAATGCGTTCCCAGAGACTGGGAGGTTACAAACTCCTGGTCCTGGACAACGAGTTGCTGAGGCTTCGGGCAGTCAAAGAAGGAGCGGTGGGGAAGGTGGCCGTCTGACCGATGCGTTCAGACAATTCTTTAGTCCGCAGCCCCAAAGTATGATCGGTTCCAGCAACCATCGCCAGCGTCTGATATACATGGTGCAGGAATGCCTAGGGGCAAGGTCAGACTTGGACACCTTCCCCACCGAAAATCCTCTGGCTTACTGGGTCTTGAGGATGGATCACTGGCCAGAGCTTGCACAGTATGCAATTGAGCTACTGGCCTGTCCTGCATCCAGCGTTCTTTCAGAACGCACATTCAGTGCTGCTGGAGGATTTGTCACGGATCACAGGGTGCGCCTGTCCACCGACTCGGTTGATCGACTGACTTTCATCAAGATGAACCAGTCTTGGATCACCACCAGCTACCACACGCCAGATGCTGATATAACAGACTAATTGATTTTAAAATGTCACATCCCTTCAAGACTGATGCTGATGCTGAGTGCCTGTGCTGTCATGTTGACTGGCTATCCTCCTCCTCCTCCTCAATGATACGATTAACGATGATAGCTTGGAAGATCATTTTGGTTTATGGGTGACGCCACCAGTGGCTAAGGCCCAATTTTTCAGCCCCTGTTTAACAGGGGCGTGTAATTAAATTTTTTGATGCAATACTTTGCAACAGGCCTCATTGCTATGCTCCAAGTACAGTATCTGTGAGGGGTTGCAGTGTTGTGCCACCAGTGCCTAAGGCCCAATTTTTCAGCCCCTGTTCAACAGGGGCATGCAATTATAATTATTGATCTAATAATTCACAGCAGGGCCCATTGCTGCGCCCACCAAGAGTAACTGTCAGGCCTTACAGTGTTGTGGCACCAGCACCACCATCATCACCACCACCACCACCAAAGGCCCAATTTTTAAGCCCCTGTTCAACAGGGGCATGCAATTATAATTATTGATCTAATAATTCACAGCAGGGCCCATTGCTGCGCCCACCAAGAGTAACTGTCAGGCCTTACAGTGTTGTGGCACCAGCACCACCATCACCACCACCACCACCACCAAAGGCCCAATTTTTCAGCCCCTGTTCAACAGGGGCATGCAATTATAATTATTGATCTAATAATTCACAGCAGGGACCATTGCTGCGCCCACCAAGAGTAACTGTCAGGCCTTACAGTGTTGTGGCACCAGCACCACCATCAAAGGCCCAATTTTTACTACCACTGATCAACAATTATATGTTATTACAATTCCTGATATTATAGTTGACAGCAGGGCGTTCCAGCACCCACCAAGAATAACTGTGAGTGCTTTCAGTGCTGTGCCAACACCAACACCTAAGGGGCCAATTTCTGCAGAGTATATACGGCAGGTCCCTACTTTCAAACATCCAACTTACAAACTACTACTACTTGCAAACGGAAGAAGACAACAGGAAGTGAGAGGAAATCTACCCCTTGGAAGGAAAATTCTCTCCTGTAAGAATTAATATGGGAGAAAGGTGTCTCCTCTCTACTGATGCTTTATCACCAATCCTTGTTTCAATAAAAACACCACATTTCAAAAACAGTTGTCATTGGGACGCAAAGTGAGGTGAAATGTTCTGAACAGGGGCACAGACAGCAAAAAAAATGTGACAGGGGTGATAACCGTTCCCTATGTTTTCCAAAAAGCTAAAAAAAAGGAATTTGGCATGGAGCTCCACTTAAACAATGCAGCTGTTCAAAATTACAAACAGATTCTACATAAGAACAAACCTACAGTCCCTGTCTTGTATGCACCGCCTGTATACGGCTGTTCAGAGTATATAGGTCCTTTTTTATTTTATGTGCGGGGTTCCCCTTAATATCCATACAAGACCCAAAGGGGCTGGTAATGGGCTGGGGTGGGGGGTTGATGGGGTAGCTATGCCATTTTTCCTAAAGATTTTCATCCATATTACCGGGACCAGACATTGCATTAAAGCCGCAAGCAGTTTTAAATGGCTTTTTTCCCTTTAGAAATGTTATTTTGTGCAGGGACAGTTCTAAACACGGGAAACACGTGGCACTTCACAGGCATACTTTAGACACCCCCCAGGTACAATATTTAAAGGAACATTTGACTTTTTTTTTTTCACTTTATGCATCATTAAAATGACTGCTCCCGGAAAACGACCGTTTTTAAAACTTCTTTTTGCATTGATACATGTCCCCTGTTGCAGAAGCCGGGTTCCCAAACTCTGTTTCGGACAATAACATGGATAATAGTCGTTATAATTAGCACTTTAGAATCCGAACGTTCGCATCCATTGTATTTAATAGGGTTCTAATGTTCGTGCGAACTTTCGGTCCGTTCGCGGGTTCTGGTGCGAACCGAACCCGGGGGTGTTCGGCTCATCACTAATTGTTACCATGCACACAGTTATCTGACCGTGATGATGATTTTATTTCTCCAGACACACCAATGGCTAGCGGCAGCTGCACCTGGTTTAGTTTACATTCATCTGTCAGCGGGGAAACCCGCTGACAGATGAATAAGTCATCAGTTGTTAAGGACGCCGCGGCCCGCTCCTTAACAACCGATAACTGCTGCATTCTTTTGTGTATATTTCAGTTGTCAGCAGCGGTCATTATAGCATTCCATTCACAGATTTCTAACATCCAGCCCAGCCATGTCAGACCCCACAGCATAATGACGGCTCTGATCATTTCACACTTCCTAAAACTACATGTAGCGGGGTGTTGCTTGATGAACCCAGAGACTACCATACACAGGGTGCATTGCCCCGCGCAAGGACTGCTGTGGTGGGCTATTTAACCGAGGGGCGGACCGGAGTACGGTCTCTTTGGACATCGCCCGCCCAGCAAGTGGAACTCTGTGCTGAGTCTGTTGTTCTGGACAGGGCCTGAAGCCTAGGCCCTGTGTTTCCAAAGAGCCTTTCGTTTCCACCAAGGAGCCCGAGGGACGTTGCATCCTGCTACCCATCTACTACTTCCAGGAGGACCGAAGACCCGGGTGGCGTGGAACCTGTGTACCGAGACACAGCAATGGAAGATACGGATGTGGACTGGTCCGGTTGGGTAAGAGAGCACCTGCTCAGAGATTAGTACAGGATCTCTAGGCCCAGTGTTTGTTGTTCGGGACTCACCCATTAGAGTTTGCATACGCACACCAGAGGGACAGTGCATTGAGTAGCATTAGTGACTTTATCCTTGTTCACCAAGTTTGTCAACCTTTATTCCTGTGGATTACAATTTTGTCTTCAAAAGTGCACCACCATTTGCTAGCGAAGATTCTTCTCTACGGAACTTACACATAGTTACAGTCAGGCCTGACTTATCAGTGTAGACATTTCTGGGCGCCATCTTGCCCACGAGGGAGGAGAGCTGCAAAGGGGTCCGTTAGTTATCTTTGTAAAGGATTGTATATCTGTCTATTGCTGAACACCTTTTATTGCAGGGCTCTGCATATACTAAAGTGTACTGTTTTAATCTGTTTAATCATTTCCTTCAGTAAAAGTACCAGGATTAAGCAGACTAGTTGTTGGTGTTATTACTGTGCAGAACAAACGGTCAGTGTCCCCTATATCACTGTGTGTGTTTTTGTTGCTGGATTGTGTTGCCTAAAGTTGCAGGCCTCACAATCCTATCATCCCCTACTAACTGTGCCAAGGGAGTGTAGAGCCAATTGCTGGGGATTGACAGCGGTGCGTTACAGGCCCGGAAATCATACCAGCGGCTCTCTTAGCTGGGGGTATCGCTACATACAAAACAACTTTCATGACACATTTTTGTTTTTTTCCAGAGAGCGATCAAATAAAAAAAATTTTTATTTATACTTTTATTACTCTTTCTGACCTCCCTTCCGATACTGTGAATTTTGTAGACGTGTACCTTTCTGGCCCCCCTTCATACATAGTGTATATTGTAGACTTGTACCCTTCCTTCTGGTATCCTTTTCTGGTCTCTTTTCTGATACTGTGTATATTGCAGGCTTGTAATCTTCTGGTCTTCCTAGTTCTGACGGTGTTCATATTGTATATTTACACTCTTCTAGCCTCATCTCTGACACTGTTAATATTGTATACATGCACCCTTCTGGCCTCCTTTCTGACACTGTGCATATTGTAGACGTGTACTCTTCTAGCCTCCCTTCAGACACAGTGTTTATTGTAGACTTGTACTCCTCAGGCCTTCCTTCTGAGGCTGTGCATATTGTAGACCAGGGATCCTCAAACTACGGCCCTCCGGCTGTTGTGGAACTACAAATCCCATGAGGCATTGTAAAACTCTGACATTCACAGACATGACTAAGCATGATGGGAATTGTAGTTCCTAAACACCTGGAGGGCCGTAGTTTGAAGACCCCTGTTGTAGACTAAGAGCCCATTCACACAGGGAAGACTTTGGATCCGATTCCATGTCGCCCCTAGTCGCTGCATTAGAAAATCAATGTAAGTGAATGGAGCCGTCTTAATGCACACTACTGCAGTCGATCCGACGTCAAAAAAGGTTCCTGTACCACTTCAATCCGACTTCTAGGCAACTGCTAGGCGACTTGTACCCATTGTTTTCAATGGAAGTCGCCTCAGAAGTCAGATCACTGTCTTAATAGAAGCAACTTTCCAGGAAGGGAACATACATTTCTCAGGCAAACCCCTCCCTCCCCCCTCCCTCCCACAGAGCTGATTCTTGTTTGATTGGCCACTGGAAAGCCTCCTGTCCTGGAGGCGACTTCAGTCGTGTTGTAAGCCGCGCTGAAGTCGCCCCAAGTCGCGCTGTGATTCAAACTCAAGTCGTGTCCAAGTTGCCTCCCAAAGTCACGCTGGAAGTCGTGTTGCCCCTGTGTGAATGGGGTCTTACACTCTTCTGGCCTCCCCTCTGACACTATGCATATTGTAGACTCGTAACCTTCTGGCCTCTCTTCTGATGCTGTGTATATTGTAGACTCGTACTCTTCTGGCCTCCCTCCAGACATGGTGTATATAGTAGACTTGTACTCTTCTGGCTACCCTCCAGACATGGTGTATATAGTAGACTTGTACTCTTCTGGTCACCCTCCAGACATGGTGTATATAGTAGACTTACACACTTCAGGTCTTCCTTCTGAGGCTGTGCATATTGTAGACTTACACTCTTCTGGCCTCCCTTCTGACACTATGCATTTTGTAGACACGTAACCTTCTGGCGTCTCTTCTGATGCTGTGTATATTGTAGACTCGTACTCTTCTGGCCTCCCTCCAGACATGGTGTATATAGTAGACTTGTACTCTTCTGGCCTCCCTTCAGACATGGTGTTTATTGTAGACTTATACACTTCAGGCCTTCCTTCTGAGGCTGTGCGTATTGTAGACTTACACTCTTCTGGCCTCCCTTCTGACACTATGCATATTGTAGACACGTAACCTTCTGGCCTCTCTTCTGATGCTGTGTATATTGTAGACTCGTACTCTTCTGGCCTCCCTCCAGACATGGTGCATATAGTAGACTTGTACTCTTCTGGCCTCCCTTCAGACATGGTGTTTATTGTAGACTTACACACTTCAGGCCTCCCTTCTGAGGCTGTGCATATTGTAGACTTACACTCTTCTGGCCTCCCTTCTGACACTATGCATATTGTAGACACGTAACCTTCTGGCCTCTCTTCTGATGCTGTGTATATTGTACACTCATACTCTTCTGGCCTCCCCTGACACTGTGCATATTGTACCCTTCTGGTATCCTTTTCTGGCCTCTATTCTGATACTGTGTATATTGTAGACTTGTACTTTTCTGGTCTTCCTTTTGACGGTGTTCATATTGTAGATTTACACTCTTCAGGCCTCCCCTCTGACACTGTGCATATTGTAGACGTGTACTCTTCAGGCCTCCCCTCTGACACTGTGCATATTGTAGACGTGTACTCTTCTGGCCTCCCCTCTGACACTGTGCATATTGTAGATGTGTACTCTTCAGGCCTCCCCTCTGACACTGTGCATATTGTAGACGTGTACTCTTCTGGCCTCCCCTCTGACACTGTGCATATTGTAGACGTGTACTCTTCAGGTCTCCCCTCTGACACTGTGCATATTGTAGACGTGTACTCTTCAGGTCTCCCCTCTGACACTGTGCATATTGTAGACGTGTACTCTTCAGGCCTCCCCTCTGACACTGTGCATATTGTAGACGTGTACTCTTCAGGCCTCCCCTCTGACACTGTGCATATTGTAGACGTGTACTCTTCAGGCCTCCCCTCTGACACTGTGCATATTGTAGACGTGTACTCTTCAGGCCTCCCCTCTGACACTGTGCATATTGTAGATGTGTACTCTTCAGGCCTCCCCTCTGACACTGTGCATATTGTAGACGTGTACTCTTCAGGCCTCCCCTCTGACACTGTGCATATTGTAGACGTGTACTCTTCAGTCCTCACCTCTGACACTGTGCATATTGTAGACGTGTACTCTTCAGGTCTCCCCTCTGACACTGTGCATATTGTAGACGTGTACTCTTCAGGCCTCCCCTCTGACACTGTGCATATTGTAGACGTGTACTCTTCAGGCCTCCCCTCTGACACTGTGCATATTGTAGACGTGTACTCTTCAGGCCTCCCCTCTGACACTGTGCATATTGTAGATGTGTACTCTTCAGGCCTCCCCTCTGACACTGTGCATATTGTAGACATGTACTCTTCTGGCCTCCCCTCTGACACTGTGCATATTGTAGATTTACACTCTTCAGGCCTCCCCTCTGACACTGTGCATATTGTAGACGTGTACTCTTCAGGCCTCCCCTCTGACACTGTGCATATTGTAGATTTACACTCTTCAGGCCTCCCCTCTGACACTGTGCATATTGTAGACGTGTACTCTTCAGGTCTCCCCTCTGACACTGTGCATATTGTAGACGTGTACTCTTCAGGTCTCCCCTCTGACACTGTGCATATTGTAGACGTGTACTCTTCAGGTCTCCCCTCTGACACTGTGCATATTGTAGACGTGTAGTCTTCAGGCCTCCCCTCTGACACTGTGCATATTGTAGACGTGTACTCTTCAGGTCTCCCCTCTGACACTGTGCATATTGTAGACGTGTACTCTTCAGGTCTCCCCTCTGACACTGTGCATATTGTAGACGTGTACTCTTCAGGCCTCCCGTCTGACACTGTGCATATTGTAGACGTGTACTCTTCAGGTCTCCCGTCTGACACTGTGCATATTGTAGACGTGTACTCTTCAGGTCTCCCCTCTGACACTGTGCATATTGTAGACGTGTACTCTTCAGGCCTCCCGTCTGACACTGTGCATATTGTAGACGTGTACTCTTCAGGTCTCCCGTCTGACACTGTGCATATTGTAGACGTGTACTCTTCAGGTCTCCCCTCTGACACTGTGCATATTGTAGACGTGTACTCTTCTGGCCTCCCCTCTGACACTGTGCATATTGTAGACGTGTACTCTTCTGGCCTCCCCTCTGACACTGTGCATATTGTAGACGTGTACTCTTCTGGCCTCCCCTCTGACACTGTGCATATTGTAGATGTGTACTCTTCAGGCCTCCCCTCTGACACTGTGCATTTTGTAGACGTGTACTCTTCTGGCCTCCCCTCTGACACTGTGCATATTGTAGACGTGTACTCTTCTGGCCTCCCCTCTGACACTGTGCATATTGTAGATGTGTACTCTTCAGGCCTCCCCTCTGACACTGTGCATATTGTAGACGTGTACTCTTCAGGCCTCCCCTCTGACACTGTGCATATTGTAGAAGACGTGTACTCTTCAGGCCTCCACTCTGACACTGTGCATATTGTAGACGTGTACTCTTCAGGCCTCCCCTCTGACACTGTGCATATTGTAGATGTGTACTCTTCAGGCCTCCCCTCTGACACTGTGCATATTGTAGACGTGTACTCTTCAGGACTCCCCTCTGACACTGTGCATATTGTAGATTTACACTCTTCAGGCCTCCCCTCTGACACTGTGCATATTGTAGACGTGTACTCTTCAGGTCTCCCCTCTGACACTGTGCATATTGTAGACGTGTACTCTTCAGGTCTCCCCTCTGACACTGTGCATATTGTAGACGTGTACTCTTCAGGCCTCCCCTCTGACACTGTGCATATTGTAGACGTGTACTCTTCTGGCCTCCCCTCTGACACTGTGCATATTGTAGACGTGTACTCTTCTGGCCTCCCCTCTGACACTGTGCATATTGTAGACGTGTACTCTTCTGGCCTCCCCTCTGACACTGTGCATATTGTAGACGTGTACTCTTCTGGCCTCCCCTCTGACACTGTGCATATTGTAGACGTGTACTCTTCAGTCCTCACCTCTGACACTGTGCATATTGTAGACGTGTACTCTTCAGTCCTCACCTCTGACACTGTGCATATTGTAGACGTGTACTCTTCAGGTCTCCCCTCTGACACTGTGCATATTGTAGACGTGTACTCTTCAGTCCTCACCTCTGACACTGTGCATATTGTAGACATGTACTCTTCTGGCCTCCCCTCTGACACTGTGCATATTGTAGACGTGTACTCTTCAGGTCTCCCCTCTGACACTGTGCATATTGTAGACGTGTACTCTTCAGGCCTCCCCTCTGACACTGTGCATATTGTAGACGTGTACTCTTCTGGCCTCCCCTCTGACACTGTGCATATTGTAGACGTGTACTCTTCAGGCCTCCCCTCTGACACTGTGCATATTGTAGACGTGTACTCTTCAGGCCTCCCCTCTGACACTGTGCATATTGTAGACGTGTACTCTTCAGGCCTCCCCTCTGACATTGTGCATATTGTAGACGTGTACTCTTCTGGCCTCCCCTCTGACACTGTGCATATTGTAGACGTGTACTCTTCAGGTCTCCCCTCTGACACTGTGCATGTTGTAGACGTGTACTCTTCAGTCCTCACCTCTGACACTGTGCATATTGTAGACGTGTACTCTTCAGGCCTCCCCTCTGACACTGTGCATATTGTAGACGTGTACTCTTCAGGCCTCCCCTCTGACACTGTGCATATTGTAGACGTGTACTCTTCAGGCCTCCCCTCTGACACTGTGCATATTGTAGACGTGTACTCTTCAGGCCTCCCCTCTGACACTGTGCATATTGTAGACGTGTACTCTTCAGGTCTCCCCTCTGACACTGTGCATATTGTAGACGTGTACTCTTCAGGTCTCCCCTCTGACACTGTGCATATTGTAGACGTGTACTCTTCAGGCCTCCCCTCTGACACTGTGCATATTGTAGACGTGTACTCTTCAGGCCTCCCCTCTGACACTGTGCATATTGTAGACGTGTACTCTTCAGGCCTCCCCTCTGACACTGTGCATATTGTAGACGTGTACTCTTCAGGCCTCCCCTCTGACACTGTGCATATTGTAGACGTGTACTCTTCAGGCCTCCCCTCTGACACTGTGCATATTGTAGACGTGTACTCTTCAGGTCTCCCCTCTGACACTGTGCATATTGTAGATGTGTACTCTTCAGGCCTCCCCTCTGACACTGTGCATATTGTAGACGTGTACTCTTCTGGCCTCCCCTCTGACACTGTGCATATTGTAGACGTGTACTCTTCAGGTCTCCCCTCTGACACTGTGCATATTGTAGACGTGTACTCTTCAGGCCTCCCCTCTGACACTGTGCATATTGTAGACGTGTACTCTTCAGGCCTCCCCTCTGACACTGTGCATATTGTAGACGTGTACTCTTCAGGCCTCCCCTCTGACACTGTGCATATTGTAGACGTGTACTCTTCAGGCCTCCCCTCTGACACTGTGCATATTGTAGACGTGTACTCTTCAGGCCTCCCCTCTGACACTGTGCATATTGTAGACGTGTACTCTTCAGGTCTCCCCTCTGACACTGTGCATATTGTAGACGTGTACTCTTCTGGCCTCCCCTGTGACACTGTGCATATTGTAGACGTGTACTCTTCTGGCCTCCCCTCTGACACTGTGCATATTGTAGACGTGTACTCTTCTGGCCTCCCCTCTGACACTGTGCATATTGTAGACGTGTACTCTTCAGGCCTCCCCTCTGACACTGTGCATATTGTAGACGTGTACTCTTCTGGCCTCCCCTGTGACACTGTGCATATTGTAGACGTGTACTCTTCAGGCCTCCCTTCAGACCAGGGACGGCTCGTCCATTAAGGTTGCACGGGTCTCGCCCCCCCATCCATCGCCGCCTCCCCCTATCCATGTGCCCGGCCCCTTTCGGGACGCCAGATTCACGGATTCCAAGGCGGGGGGGGGTGTTTTTTTGAAGCCCCTGATTAGAGCCAGAGGCTCTAATAGGCTTCAAATTAGGGTGGGCTCAGGGTGCAGAGAATGCGCTTACAGCACACCCAGGTGTGTTACAACAGCGAATGAATATTCACTATTGTAACACTGATCCTCCTCCCGGGCCAATTAGGAAGCAGGTTTTGACACCCGTCACCCGATTGGCTGAAATGACAGGAGATCCTATTGGACGCCTAGGAGGAGGGGAGGAGCCGAACGCTGGAAGCCGCCGATGGAGGAGAGGACACGGAGCCACAGCATGCTGCCCGCCACCCGCCTAGTTGGGGTAAGTGCCGGTGTCTCGTCACATTCGGCTCCCCATCACAGATTGCTGCGGAAGTGAAGTTTCCGTCGCCGCCATCTAGCTACACCCCACACTCCTGCACAGTAATGATAGAGTGAGAAGGGGGCAAGCGGACATCTTGTTACACCCACCGGAGTTTTAGATTTCACAGTTATTTTCAACACAAAACGGATCTTATATGCTTAAATACAGAATTGCACACTCCACGTTTATTGATTCACCATGTCAACACTTTGTAAGTCTTTGGAGTGAAAATGACAAAAACCTGGAAATCCATCACTCATGCGGCATAACCGGATTACATACAGCCAGAGAACATTCACACCGAGCGGGGAGAACTATCTATTAATTAAAGGCGTCGACATTTTGCTGTCCCTAAATTTTAATTAAATGTGTATTAATATTTAAGACTTGTGATATTTAATTTACTTTCTATGATGAGCATGTTAAATGTTAATTGTTCCAATCCGAATTTTGGGGCCCCTTACACAGCTTCAGGCATCGGCCCCCTGGAGCAGAGGAGAACCAGGGGGGGGGGTGCTGCCGCCGCAAATTGAGAAGGGGGGGGGCAGCCGCCGCGAATTGTCGGGGGGGCTTTGGGTGCTGACGAACAAAAAAAAGAACAAAAAAAAAAGGGAGGGTTGCCATTTCGGGGCCCTAAAGATCTCCGGGCCTATGGGGGCCTATGGGGACCTCTGGGCCCCTTACAAAAAAAAAAAATATTTATAAAAAAAAAATATTTTTATAAAAAGAAAAAAGGGGGCCCTTTGGGCCCCTTACAAAAAATAAATAAAAAATAAATAAAATTAAAAAAATATATATATATTTTTTTTATAAAAAATACATAAAAAAGGGGGGTTGCCACCCGGGGCCCCGGGGACCCCTGGGACCCTTACAAAAAATAAATAAAAATAAATAAAAAATAAATAAAATTAAAAAAAAATATATATTTTTTTTTATAAAAAATACATAAAAAAGGGGGGTTGCCATCCGGGCCCCTGGGGACCTCCGGGCCCCTTACAGGTGTACTGCCTGTACCCCCCTGATGGAAGGTCAGACACAGAGATTGTTCTTCAGGAAAGTAGTCAATTCTGAGTAGTGAAAGAAATCTGCTAAATACAGAGATAAAATACGGATATAGACAATTTCATTCACAATTGTATACATATACACTCACTGGCAACTTTATAAGGTACACCTTGCTAGTACCGGGTTGGACCCCCTTTTGCCGTCATTCTTCGTGGCATAGATACAACAAGGTGCTGGAAACGTTCCTCAGAGATTTCGCTCCATAGCGACATGATAACATCACGCAGTTGCTGCAGATTTTTCAGCTGCACATTAATGACGCACATTTTCCGTTCCACCACATCCCAAAGGTGCTCTATTGGATGAGATTTGGTGAGTGTGAAGGCCATTGGAGGACAGTGACCTCATTGTCCAGTGGTGAGATGATTGGAGCTTTGTGACATGGTGCATTATCCTGCTGGAAGGAGCCATCAGAAGATGGGGACACTGTAGTCATAAAGGGATGGACATGGTCAGCAACAATACTCAGGTAGGCCGTGGGGTTTAAAAGATGCTCAATTGGTACTAACCAAATAATGTAAAAATTTGCCTGAATTTTGATTCGGAACTAAACAAATTGCACATGTCTAGTGCCAGCATCCAATCAGATAGCTGCCTCCCTGTAACTAAGGAAACCATAGAGGAACTAGGTTCCTCTCGACTTTCTTCTCCACCTGCATTGCCGGACAAGTGCCACCTGCAGTGGAGAAGATAGGCCGCCTGTCTAAATTTGCTAGGAAGGTTAGATAGCGTGTGCATGTGTTGTATGCATATGTGTAATACTCTGTATGTATTGTTTTCCTACAGTTGCAGGTACTTTCTATGTATGACGTTCTTGTTCAGTATAAGCAAATGAATATACTACACAAGTTTCTGTTTCCTTGCTTTACGGCAAAGTAAGTAAAAAAGAAAAACACGTGTTAACAATTTCTAAGGGTGGGGGCTGCTAAAATCATGCATATTAGGTTATCTCAGAATCAGACACTTAGGATAATTTGTTTCTATGTATCCTTTTAAAGTAAACCTGTTCTTATTAAAAGACGAATTCATGGAAGCCAATTAGTGACTGTTTGTAGACGACTTCACACCATTGTTCTTTGCACTATTAAATAACTGATTTAAGCGCCGTTTGCACCTTAAAGGGCATAAAATAAAAATAATCAACCTATTTTCCATCAATTAGAAGAAGAAGAATGAAAGCCTCTTTATGCAATGACTTTGGTCGGGGATGCGATGGAGGCGTTGGGTGTCTTGCTCTTTGCAGCCGGTGATATCAGCTTGATATAGGGATGGGGGGGGGGGGGGGGCGGTAAACTGCAAATTAGCTGTTCTTCCATTGCATGCAAAGTGAGGAAAAGTGTTAATTGGTCGTATTTAGTGATTTCAACAGCTCCTAGCTTTTTTTTTAAATTAGTCTGGAGTGTTACATGGTTACATACATCGTTACAAAGTGTTTATTTCAAAGATTCCAATTAACTTCAAATTCTGCTAAGTGCAGTCAATGCGCTCAGAACTTTAAGGCCTCATGCCCACGGGCGTTTTTTCAGCCGCGTTTTTGAGCGTTTTTTACAGCTTAAAAACGCCTGTCCATGTTAGTCTATAGCTTCATGCCCACCTAGGCGTTTTTGAGCTGTAAAGAGCATAGGCGTTTGTAAGCTGTAAAAAAAACCCAGGGCCAGTGCGTTCCTCAGCGTCAGAATTAGGCAGGAAAAAACACGAGCGTCAAAAAACGCGCAAAAACGCGCACTAACGCGCACTAACGTGCGGTCGCGTTTTTAGCTCCGACGTTTTTTTTTTTTTTTTTTTTTCAAAAAAAAAAAAAAAAAAAATATTTACAATAACATGGACAGGCGTTTTTAAGCTGCAAAAAACGCAGCTGTAAAAACGCCAGTGGGCATGAGGCCTTAGATTCGTTTTTTGGCAAATGGCGCATACTGAATTGTCCAGCGGAATTTTTTATTTTTTTTGGAGACTCCAGAGAAGAGATCTGCTTACCCCCCCCCCCCATCCCCCTCCTCCCATTGGGGGCTCAATTTTTTATTTCATTTTTCAACTATTTTAATTATGGGAAATGCAACATGAATACAGAAGACAATGAGGGTGATTAACACCATCCCTGGTGGCTTTACCATTCTGAGTAGAGACATCCTATGACGTCCTCTCAGAAAGCGCCGCTCCCTCACAGCCGCGGGGCTGCAAGGCCGCGCAGCAGCGCGATCTGTCGCCGGACACAGCCAACGACTGATCAGCGTACCGGTCCACTGCCAGTACCATGTGACCGCAATCACAGCAGGTCACATGACAGTTGTAAAAAAATGGATGGCTTTCCTTTCATGCCATCCATTGTGTACAATTGTGTTGCTAGCTGTGATTAGTCAATGCAATCACATGGTACAGACAAGGCCAATCACAGCCCATCTCTACCATGTGATTAGCTTTGACCAATCACAGCTACCGTAATCACAATAAGGCCCCTTTCACACTGAGGCGCTTTGCAGGCGCTATTGCGCTAAAAATAGCGCCTGCAAAGCGCCCTGAAAAATCCGCTACTTTGTATCCAATGTGAAAGCCCCGAGGGTTTTCACACTGGAGCGGTGCGCTGGCAGGACGGTAAAAAAACTCCTGCAAGCCGCATCTTTGAGGCGCGATAGGAGCGGTAAAAATACCGCTCCTATAGCGCCCCTTGCCCATTGAAATCAATGGGGTAGCGCCACCAAAACACTGCAAAGAGGCGTTATTGCGGGCGTTTTTAACCCTTTTTTGGCCGCTAGCGGGGGTGTGCTGGCGGTATAGCGGGGCTATTTTTAGCGCCGCTATACCGTCGTTTTTGCTGCGATTTGCGGGCGCTAGCGGGGCGATTTTATCACCCCGCTAGCGCCCGCAAATCGCGGCAAAAACTACGGTACAGCAGTGCTAAAAATAGCGCACTAGCGCCCGTAAATTGAAGTAAAAACGACGGTATAGCGGTGCTAAAAATAGCGCCGCTATACCGCCAGCGCATCCAGCGCTTCAGTGTGAAAGCAGCCGTAGAACCCGGGAGTGGTTTAACTGCTTATGTGGACCAAACTTAAGTGTGCGGTCACACTGTTGGAGGTGAGCGCATTCACAAGGGGGGTGGGGGGAGGGGACCACGTGTGTGAAGTCACCCTCTTCTGATCAGGATTATCATCACTAGAGTGACTTTTTGAACAGTAATACGTATAATACCCCAATTTGCACTTTTGTCTCTGTGGATTGATGAAAATTTGAGAAAAAAAAAATCTTTTTTTTTTTTTGGACACTTGATATTAAGGAATAATACAAAATTTCTTTCACTGTGTTACACAAAAAAAAAAAAAAAAATTAAGTTCATAGTTACATTGTGACTCTATTTGGACTCTGCCTTACTGCTGTGTCACCTGGCGTGCAGTTCCCCTTTGGGCGTATAGGTGGTGCTATCACCTGTACCCGGGGGTTGAACCACAGGTGATGGAGTAGGTATTGGTTGTTCTCTCTCGGCTGCCGTTGGTGGGCGGTTCTGGCCTGCTGTGCATGCCGGGAGAGGATATATAAGGGGCAGACGCCATTACAATGGGAGCAATTACACGGGAGCCATTCCCGGGGGCCCATGCCCGGAGGGAGCTACCCCTCAGAGGGGGGGTGCGCTCCATCTTGATCGAGGAGTCTCGGGCACCTTCAGCCCGAGGCTACAGAGTTCCAGGTAGGCCCAGTACCTTTGGCTGGGTCTAAAACCGAAGAGGAGTCCCAGGGAGCCCGCGTGAGGGTGACCGCTCTGACACAGAGGAAATGGGGAGAGGATCGATCCCATAACAAGAGGGCGAGTAATAGAGTATTGCTGACTCGGGAAAGCCTGGTGACCTGTCGGAGGGAAGGATTCCTCACTTCGCAGACTGCCTCTGCGGAGTGTTGAAAGTTCAGGAGGGATCTCCTTGATTTGGTCCTTGGAGGGGACTGAGTCATTGTTCCAGCATCACGCCGGCTGCTAGTGCTATTGAGTGACTATCCGGGTGAGCTGTACCCACTCGGGACCGAGTGGCGACGAATCCAAGAGTGTGCCTGAATCCACTTCTATCTGCTAACCCTTTTCTCACTTCAACTCTCTGGTTCCTGAAAGCAAGATAAAATAAACTCACGTTGGAGTTGATATGTTGTGTGGACGTTGACCTCATTTGGGAAAGATAAAGACTCGCCTCTATAAACATAGAGGGGAGAACCAGAAGAAGGAAGCAACTCGCTGCGGGACCCAAGTATGTAACACCGCCTGACCTTTATAATCTAGAGGACAAGGGCATGTGGCATGGTGTGTCTTATCCCCATGCTTGAGAAGGTAAGAGGGGGAAAAAGATCCGTGTGCTACATATAAAATGAGACTTGTTATCATTGAGATATATTAGAAACCGGACAGAGGCGGCTCTCTAATTAGGCAAATTAGGCGGTCGCCTAAGGCCTCGCACTCACAGGGGCCTCGCGGCCGCCTAATTTGCCTGTGATCAATACTAATGTCTGCGTCATCGGATCTCTCTATTACCCCTCTCTCTTTCTCACCTCCCCCTCTGTCCCCCCTCTTGCATTGGCTGAATATGTCTGGTGGGTGAGGAGGGTGCCCTTGAAGTGGTGCTGATCACCTGTGTGTTAGAACCGTGCATTTTCTGCAGCCATTTTTCTTGCTTGAATTATTTTTCCCATTATGGGCGTGAGTGGGGCCTCGTGTCTAAGTTTTGCCTAAGGCCTCACAAAGCCTAAAGCCACCTCTGAAACCGGATCTGCTTATCACATGGAGCCCAATTAGTGTATTTGTAGTCATAATAAATACAGCAGAAAAAGTGGGAAATTCTGGCTAATACATGGAGAATGAGGGCCAGTGTAAAATAAACTTGCTCAGTACAACAAATGCCCCCAACCACATGTGCTCAGAAGAAGAATATAAAACTTGATTGTACGTACAGTTGTGCTCATAAGTTTACATTTTTCTGAGAATATGAATGATAACACAAAAACTTTTCTTACACTCATGGTTAGTGTTTGGCTATAGCCATTAATTATCAATCAACTGTGTTTACTCTTTTTTAAATCATAATCACAACAGAAACTACCCAAAATGACCCAAAGTTTGTAAGTGGGCAAACTTACAAAAAGTGGGGTGCATTGAAGGACTCGGTGAACGGGCCAGTAGGCGGATTTGGTGGGATGCCGGGGAATGTTGGTGGTCAGGCACAGGGGGGGGCCTAAGCCTAAAGCTGTGTAAGGGGCCCCAATATTTCTGGTGGCTGCCCTGTTTGTGCATAGGAGGGGTCTGGCTGAGTTTACAATTTTACTAGAAGGACCTTGAAATCCCACCACATGTTATGATCAGTGTTGTTCATCTTGCGTTAAAAAAGTAATTAGTTACAGTTACAAATTACTTCTTCCAAAAAGTAATGAAGTTACTCACTCAGTTACTACATTGAAAAAGTAATTAGTTACTCAGCAAAGTAACTATATTGGTTATATTATATATACGCGGGGGGCGGGGCGGTAGAAGGATGATATACATGTAATTTTTTCAGTGTATAAAAATAATAGGAGGGATAATAATAAATAATATTGGTACTGTGCCCATGCCTCCCTCTGCCCATGCCTCACTGTGCCTATGCCTCACTGTGCTTCACTGTGCCCAATGCCTCACTGTGCCCGTCCGTGTCTCACTGTGCCCATGCCTCACTGTGCCCAATGCCTCACTGTGCCCAATGCCTCACTGTGTCCAATGCCTCACTGTGCCCAATGCCTCACTGTGCCCAATGCTTCACTGTGCCCGTGCCTCACTCTGCCCAATGCCTCGATGTGCCCAATGCCTCACTGTGTGTGCCCAATGCCTCACTGTGCCTGTGCTTCACTGTGCCCTTTTGTCTGACTGTGCCCGTGTATGGTACCTCAGATCGGCGGCATCCCGACTCCCGGCGGCCATTCCATCATTCAAAAGCCGCGCCTCCTCCAGTCCTCCTCGTCTGTGATAGGCGGAACACTCAATTTCCCAGCATTCAGTGTTCCGCCAATCACGGACATCCGCTCATCCTCATAACACAGACGAGGATGAGAGGATGTCTGTGATAGGCGGAACACTGCCTGCTGTGAAATTGAGTGTTCCACCTATCACAAACGACGAGGACTCGGGAGGCGCGGCTTTTGAAAACTGCAATGGCCGCCGTCTGTCTGCATGACACGCTGTTCAGGTAGGCAGACGGCGGCTTGCAGTTAGTTAAATGTTACATTGCATCTACTCGCGGCGGCTTCGGCGAGTAGATGTAATTAGGGTAACGCCGCCCAAGTAATGGGAACGGCGGTGCCACGAGGGTAAGAGTAATCAGATTACTCGTTACCCCAAAAAGTGGCTACGTTACCTAACGCCGTTTATTTAAACGGCGTTAGTTACAACACTGGTTATGATAAAGGGGGGGTGAAGTTCCTCCTAACATTTAGACCCGGTTCACACAGGGGCGACTCCGGACGCGACTTCAGGTCGCCCCGTGTTGCCCCAAGTCGCGCTATTTTTAAAACTAATTGAAGTGAATGGAGATGTTTTAATGTACATGACTGCAGTCGCTCCGACTTCAAAAAAGGTTCCTGTACTACTTCAATCAGACTTCAAGGCGACCTGTAGGCAACTTGTACCCATTGATTTCAATGGAAGTCGCTTAGAAGTCTGATCACTGTTCATTTTGAAGGCAACTTTACAGGAAGCAGAAAGGAATTTACCCAGAAGCCACAAGGAATTTACTTCAAGTCGTGTTGTTAATGACCACAAGTCGCGCTGAAGTCTCCTCCAAGTCTCGCTGTGATTCATGCTCAAGTCGTGTCTGAGTTGCTTCTGGAAGTCGCGCTGGAAGTCGTGTTGCCCCAGTGTGAACCGGCTCTTAAGAGATTGTTTTTGGATTGGTTGTTATAATAACAATAATATTATACAATTATCCAATATTTATCAAACAAATACTCTAAGGGCCGGTTCACACAGGGGCGGCACGACTTTGGGGGCGACTCTGCAAGGCGATCTCAAGACGACTTCAGAGGCGACTTGCAAAATGACTTCTGTATAGAAGTCAATGCAAGTCGCCCCGAATCACTCCCAAAGTCGTACAAGAACCTTTTTCTAAGTCGGAGCGACTTGCGTCGCTCCTATTAGAACGGTTCTATTGAACAGAGCGGGGCGCGACTTGTAAGGCGGCTGGGTCGAAATCAATATATTTTATAATTACACCTAATTTAAGACAAAATATTTAAATTACTTAGCGATGGAAATTGATAACAGATTTTTGATGTTAAAAAACAATAATTAACTCTCATTATCATGTCTTCTGTCATGGATAAACATAGTCATTAAACACACATTTATGCTGCAGGAAAAAAAAAATATTTTTCACTTTCAACCAGATATTTTCTGTTAGTGCAAGAAGACAGCATGCAACACCAGTGTTACATTGGATTGCTTCCTTCAGTGTTACGTCGTTGTGGTCTGTTCCTCCGGTGTTACATTGGATCGCTTCCTTCGGTGTTACGTCGTTGTGGGCTGTTCCTCGTGTGTTACATTAGATCTGTTCCTTCTGTTACACTACAGTAGCTCTGTTCCTCCAATGTTATGTCAGATCTGTTTCTCTGATGTTACATCTGCTCTATTCCTCGGGTGTTACATTGGCACTGTGCCTCTGGTGTTAGGTCGACTCTGTTCCACAGTTGTTACGTCAGCTTTGTTCCTGGGGTGTTACGTTGGCTCTGTCCCTCATGTGTTACGTTGGCTCTGTCCCTCAGGTGTTACGTTGGCTCTGTCCCTCAGGTGTTACGTTGGCTCTGTCCCTCAGGTGTTACGTTGGCTCTGTCCCTCAGGTGTTACGTTGACTCTGTCCCTCAGGTGTTATGTTGACTCTGTCCCTCAGGTGTTACGTTGACTCTGTCCCTCAGGTGTTACGTTGACTCTGTCCCTCAGGTGTTACGTTGACTGTGTCCCTCAGGTGTTACGTTGACTCTGTCCCTCAGGTGTTATGTCTGCCCTGCTCCTCTGGTGTTATGTCGACTCTGTTCCGCGTGTGTCATGTCTGCTCTGCTCCTCCAGGGTTATGTCGGCTCTGTTTCTCAGGTGTTACGTTGGCTCTGTCCCTCAGGTGTTACGTTGGCTCTGTCCCTCAGGTCTTACGTTGGCTCTGTCCCTCAGGTCTTACGTTGGCTCTGTCCCTCAGGTGTTACGTTGGCTCTGTCCCTCAGGTGTTACGTTGGCTCTGTCCCTCAGGTGTTACGTTGACTCTGTCCCTCAGGTGTTACGTTGACTCTGTCCCTCAGGTGTTACGTTGACTCTGTCCCTCAGGTGTTACGTCTGCCCTGCTCCTCTGGTGTTATGTCGACTCTGTTCCGCGTGTGTCATGTCTGCTCTGCTCCTCTGGTGTTACGTTGGCTCTGTCCCTCAGGTGTTACGTTGGCTCTGTCCCTCAGGTGTTACGTTGGCTCTGTCCCTCAGGTGTTACGTTGACTCTGTCCCTCAGGTGTTACGTTGGCTCTGTCCCTCAGGTGTTACGTCTGCCCTGCTCCTCTGGTGTTATGTCGACTCTGTTCCGCGTGTGTCATGTCTGCTCTGCTCCTCTAGGGTTATGTCGGCTCTGTTTCTCTGGTGTTACGTTGGCTCTGTCCCTCAGGTGTTACGTTGGCTCTGTCCCTCAGGTGTTCCGTCTGCCCTGCTCCTCTGGTGTTATGTCGACTCTGTTCCGCGTGTGTCATGTCTGCTCTGCTCCTCCAGGGTTATGTCGGCTCTGTTTCTCTGGTGTTACGTTGGCTCTGTCCCTCAAGTGTTACGTTGGCTCTGTCCCTCAGGTGTTACGTTGGCTCTGTCCCTCAGGTGTTACGTTGGCTCTGTCCCTCAGGTGTTACGTTGGCTCTGTCCCTCAGGTGTTACGTTGGCTCTGTCCCTCAGGTGTTACGTTGGCTCTGTGATGTGATGAGGGGATCTCTGACATGACAGGGGAGCTCTGGTATGATGGGGGCCTCCGATGAATGGAGGGCTTTGGTGTGATGGAGGACCTCTGATATGATAGGTGGCCTCTGATATGATGGGGGGGGGGGAGACTCTGCAATGATGGGGGCCTCTAATGTAAAGAGGGGATTGTGATGTAATGAGGGGATCTCTGACATGACAGGGGACCTCTGGTATGATGGGGGGCATCTAAAGAATGGGGGGGGGGCTTTGGTGTGATGAAGGACCTCTGATATGATAAGTTGCCTCTGATATGATGGGGGGGGGAGACTCTGCAATGATGGGGGCCTCTAATGTAAAGAGGGGACTGTGATGTGATGAGGGGATCTCTGACATGACAGGGGACCTCTGGTATGATGGGGGCCTCCGATGAATGGAGGGCTTTGGTGTGATGGAGGACCTCTGATATGATAGGTGGCCTCTGATATGATGGGGGGGAGGAGACTCTGCAATGATGGGGACCTCTAATGTAAAGAGGGGATTGTGATGTAATGAGGGGATCTCTGACATGACAGGGGATCTCTGGTATGATGAGGTGCATTTAAAGAATGGGGGGGGGCTTTGGTGTGATGAAGGACCTCTGATATGATGGGGTTCCTCTGATGTGATGGGGGGGAGACTCTGCAATGATGGGGGCCTGTAATGTAAAGAGGGGGCTGTGATGTGATGAGGTGATCTCTGACATGACAGGGGACCTCTGGTATGATGGTGGGCATCTAAAGAATGGGGGGGGCTTTGGTGTGATGAAGGACCTCTGATATGATGGGGTTCCTCTGATGTGATGGGGGGGAGAGACTCTGCAATTATGGGGGCCTCTAATGTAAAGAGGGGACTGTGATGTGATGAGGGGATCTCTGACATGACAGGGGACCTCTGGTATGATGGGGGGCATCTGATGAATGGGGGGGGGGCTTTGGTGTGATGAAGGACCTCTGATATGATGGGGTTCCTCTGATGTGATAGGGACCTCTGATACAATTGAGGGCCTCTGATGTGACAGGAGAACATCTGATGTGATGTGAGAACCTTTGATGTGAAGGGGGAACTCGAATGTAAATGGGGACCTCTGTTGTGAAGTTTATTTCATCAAGACGATTGTGTGCATCATCCCAAGCTCTGGTTTCCCATTACTAAGTAACATTTATGTTTTTTTTCCATTTTAGACTGGGCGGCCTAAGGATTTTGTATAGTTTAAAAGGCTGACGCCACTGAAAAAAAAAGGTTAAGAAACTCTTCTAAAAAGACAAACCAAAAATGATCTGTTCAAAAGTGAGTCTGCATACCAAGATGACCTGGAGGCAATTTTTAGGTGGACAGAAGCCATGAATGGGGGCCTGTGAAAGGAAGTCTTTCAGGTCATTTCAAATGTGGCGACATATCAGATACCTGTTACAAAAAAAGTTACCCACTGAAGTTTTTCAAACTCATTTAGGAGCATTGTTCTTCTGTCTGTTTGAGGAACATGAAGATTGTGGTGTATCCCATACATACTATTATAGTAAACCATATACTGCACATTGCCTTTGCCAAGTGCTCTCCAAAGTACATGCTAGTCGTATTTTTCCCTTGCTAATAACACACTTCGGAGTTTGGTCACAAGGCCCATTAACTTACTTATGCCATTGAATGTAAAAGGTCATGGAACGTCCACTATGTTCTACACATTCCATTCCATCAAAGTGAGAAACAAGGCTAATTGAATGTGATTCCAGGGTACGGGAGCTACATTACTCTTTCATATGTTATTATGCATTGATAATTTGTTGCACTTTTATATGTGTTATTAAGCCATCTGAAAATGCCAGAGCTGTTCCCGGTGCTACTGTAAAGGGTATAACACGTCCCATGCCGCTGTAAGGGAGTTCTCTGTATCCAAACAATTATTAGCCTGAAAGGGCAATCTAATTTCACATCAATGAGATCAGAACACTTTTTGACTTAAAAGGAATAATAACAGGGAAGAGGGATGGAAACATTTTGAAAAAAAAAAATGGTCTCCGTAAAATCTTTTGGTAAAAAACGTCTATGGACCTCTAAAGGGTAATTGTGTTGAGGTTACATCGCCCTTAGGAGAAATATTCAGTTACAAAGTTTTTTGGTCCAGGTTTTGTGAAGGGCACATTTGATAGTTCTGGGTGCTAACAGCACCCACCTGCAGAGCCATATTTGAAACATCTGGAACAATTCTGACCCAATTATGTGATATTTGACTATAGGCTCAATTCATAGAGCTAAACATAACATGAGAAGAAAACGTATTTAACCACTTAAGGACCAGCCACGGTATATATACGTCGGCAGAATGGCTCGTACAGGCACAATCACGTACCTGTACTTTCCCTATAACTGCCCAACGTCGGGGTGGCGCGCTCGCCACCCCCCTGCCTTCCCCGTGATTCGGACCGCGAGTCCCGCGGACTCGATCGCCACGGGGATACCCGCGATCGTCTCACGGAGGCATGGAGCGGGGAGATGTTAGTGTAAACACAACATCTCCCCGCTCCCCTACTGACAATGTCACCGATCTCCGCTCTGTGTAATCAGAGCGGAGATCGGTGACATGTCACTCGTAGCCACGCCCCCCCCCTCAGTAGTAATCACTCCCATAGGCACACTTAACCCCTTCAGCACCCCTAGTGGTTAACCCCTTCCCTGCCAGTGTCATTTTTACAGTAACCAGTGCATTTTTATAGCACTGATCGCTGTAAAAATAACAATGGACCCAAAAATGTGTCAAAAGTGTCCGATGTGTCCGCCATAATGTCGCAGTCACAAAAAAAAATCGCTGATCGCCGCCATTACTAGTAAAAAAAAAAAAAAAATTATAAAAATGCCATAAAACTACCCCCTGTTTTATAAAAGCTATAACTTTTGCGTAAACCAATCAATAAATGCCGATTGCGATTTTTTTTACCAAAAATATGTAGAAGAATACGTATCGGCCTAAACTGAGGGAAAAAAATTATTTCAGGGGCAGCACAGTGGTGTAGTGGTTAGCACTTTCACCAGGCAGCAAAAGGGTTGCTGGTTCGAATCCCAACCATGACACCATATGCCTGGAGTTTGCATGTTCTCCCTGTGTCTGCGTGGGATTCCTCCGGGTACTCCAGTTTCCTCCCACACTCCAAAGACATGCTGGTTAGGGATGAGCTTCGAGTTCGAGTCGAACTCGTGTTCGACTCGAACATTGCCCGTTCGCCGAACAGCGAACAAATTGGGGTGTTTGCGGCAAATTCGAAAAATCTATGGGAGAAATCTAAAGTGTTAATTATAAAGGCTTATATGCAAGTTATTGTCCTAAAAAGTGTTTGGGGACCGGGGTCCTGCCCCAGGGGACATGTATCAATGCAAAAAGAAGTTTTAAAAACGGCCGTTTTTTCGGGAGCAGTGATTTTAATAATGCTTAAAATGAAAAAATAAAAGTGAAATATTCCTTTAAATTTCTTACCTGGGGGGTGTGTATGATATGCATGTAAAGTGGCGCATGTTTCCCGTGCTTAGAACTGTCCCTGCAAAAAATGTCATTTTTGAAAGAAAAAAATGCATTTAAAACTGACTCGCGGCTATTAATGAATTGTCGGCTCCCGGCAATACATACAAAAGTCATTGATAAAAAAAAAAAAAAAAAGCGTGGGGGTTCCCCAGAATTCAATTACCAGGCCCTTCAGGTCTGGAATGGATATTAAGGGGAACCCCGCCGCAAATTTTAAAAACAATTGACGTGGGGTTCCCCCAAATATCCATTCCAGGCCCTTCAGATCTGGCATGGATTTTAAGGGGAACTCCACCCCAAATTTTAAAAAAAATGGCGTGGAGTCCCCCTAAAAATCCATACCAGACCCCTTATCCGAGCACGCAACCTGGCCGGCCGCAGGGGAAAAGGGGGGGACGAGAGAGCGGCCCCCCCTCCCTCCTGAACCGTACCAAGCCACATGCCCTCAACATGGGGAGGATGTCCCCATGTTGATGGGGACAAGGGCCTCATCCCCACAACCCTTGCCCGGTGGTTGTGGGGTCTGCGGGCGGGGGGCTTATCGGAATCTGGAAGACCCCTTTAACAAAGGGGACCCCCAGATCCCGCCCCCCCTATGTGAATTGGTAAGGGGTACATTGTACCCCTACCATTTCACGAAGAAAGCGTATTTTTTTTAAAAAAAAACACACAAACACCTTGAAAAAGTCCTTTATTTAAAAAAAAAAACAACAACATTCCAGCGGTGAAAACCAGTGTCCTGCGGCGATCCCGATGTCCAGTGCTGTCCTTCATTGGTTGTGCCTGAGCGGACCTGATGGGGGACTCCCTCTCAGTATTTTAAATGTATAGACCCGCCCCTTCTAAAGTTCCCCATCAGGTCCGCTCAGCGGACCAGATGCGGAACATGAGAAGGGGCGGGTCTATACATGTATTACCAAAGTGAGAGCAGTTCCCCATCAGGTCCGCCCCCTCGGTATGTCGGACCCGCCTACGTCATTGGCCTGAGCAGGGAACTTCCTTCACTGTGTAATTTAAATTTACATAGTGAAGGAAGTTCCCCGCTCAAGCCAATGACGTAGGCGGGTCCGACATACCGAGGGGGCGGACCTGATGGGGAACTGCTCTCACTTTGGTAATACATGTATAGACCCGCCCCTTCTCATGTTCCGCATCTGGTCCGCTGAGCGGACCTGATGGGGAACTTTAGAAGGGGCGGGTCTATACATTTAAAATACTGAGAGGGAGTTCCCCATCAGGTCCGCTCAGGCACAACCAATGAAGGACAGCGCTGGACATCGGGATCGCCGCGGGACACTGGATTTCACCGCTGGAATGTTTTTTTTTTTTTTAAATAAAGGACTTTTTCAAGGTGTTTGTGTGTTTTTTTAAACATTTTTTTACACTTTCTTCGTGAAATGGTAGGGGTACAATGTACCCCTTACCAATTCACATAGGGGGGGCCGGGATCTGGGGGTCCCCTTTGTTAAAGGGGTCTTCCAGATTCCGATAAGCCCCCCGCCCGCAGACCCCCACAACCACCGGGCAAGGGTTGTGGGGATGAGGCCCTTGTCCCCATCAACATGGGGACATCCTCCCCATGTTGAGGGCATGTGGCCTGGTACGGTTCAGGAGGGAGGGGGGGCCGCTCTCTCGTCCCCCCCTTTTCCCCTGCGGCCGGCCAGGTTGCGTGCTCGGATAAGGGGTCTGGTATGGATTTTTAGGGGGACTCCACGCCATTTTTTTTTTAAATTTGGGGTGGAGTTCCCCTTAAAATCCATGCCAGATCTGAAGGGCCTGGAATGGATATTTGGGGGAACCCCACGTCAATTTTTTTTAAAATTTGCGGCGGGGTTCCCCTTAATATCCATTCCAGACCTGAAGGGCCTGGTAATTGAATTCTGGGGAACCCCCACGCTTTTTTTTTTTTTTTTATCAATGACTTTTGTATGTATTGCCGGGAGCCGACAATTCATTAATAGCCGCGAGTCAGTTTTAAATGCATTTTTTTCTTTCAAAAATGACATTTTTTGCAGGGACAGTTCTAAGCACGGGAAACATGCGCCATTTCACATGCATATGATACACACCCCCCAGGTACGAAATGTAAAGGAATATTTCACTTTTATTTTTTCATTTTAAGCATTATTAAAATCACTGCTCCCGAAAAAACGGCCGTTTTTAAAACTTATTTTTGCATTGATACATGTCCCCTGGGGCAGGACCCGGGTCCCCAAACACTTTTTAGGACAATAACTTGCATATAAGCCTTTATAATTAACACTTTAGATTTCGAACGTTCGAGTCCATTGTATTTAATAGGGTTCTAAAGTTCACACGAACATTTTGTCTGTTCGCAGGTTCTGGTGCGAACCGAACAGGGGGGTGTTCGGCTCATCCCTGATGCTGGTTAGTGATGAGCCGAACACCCCCGGGTTCGGTTCGCACCAGAACCCGCGAACGGACCGAAAGTTCGCGCGAACATTAGAACCCTATTAAATACAATGGATGCGAACGTTCGGATTCTAAAGTGCTAATTATAACGACTATTATCCATGTTATTGTCCGAAACAGAGTTTGGGAACCCGGCTTCTGCACCAGGGGACATGTATCAATGCAAAAATAAGTTTTAAAAACGGACGTTTTCCGGGAGCAGTCATTTTAATGATGCATAAAGTGAAAAAAAAAAAGTCAAATATTCCTTTAAATATTGTACCTGGGGGGTGTCTAAAGTATGCCTGTGAAGTGCCACGTGTTTCCCGTGTTTAGAACTGTCCCTGCACAAAATAACATTTCTAAAGGGAAAAAAGTCATTTAAAACTGCTTGCGGCTTTAATGCAATGTCTGGTCCCGGTAATATGGATGAAAATCTTTAGGAAAAATGGCATAGCTACCCCATCAACCCTCCCCCCCTACCCCAGCCCATTACCAGCCCCTTTGGGTCTTGTATGGATATTAAGGGGAACCCCGCACACAAAATAAAAAAGGACCTATATACTCTGAACAGCCGTATACAGGCGGTGCATACAAGACAGGGACTGTAGGTTTGTTCTTATGTAGAATCTGTTTATAATTTTGAACAGCTGCATTGTTTAAGTGTAGCTCCATGGCAAATTCCTTTTTTTTAGTTTTTTGTAAAACATAGGGAACGGTTATCACCCCTGTCACATTTTTTTTGCTGTCTGTGCCCCTGTTCAGAACATTTCACCTCACTTTGCGTCCCAATGACAACTGTTTTTGAAATGTGGTGTTTTTATTGAAACAAGGATTGGTGATAAAGCATCAGTAGAGAGGAGACACCTTTCTCCCATATTAATTCTTACAGGAGACAATTTTCCTTCCAAGGGGTAGATTTCCTCTCACTTCCTGTTGTCTTCTTCCGTTTGCAAGTAGTAGTAGTTTGTAAGTTGGATGTTTGAAAGTAGGGACCTTCCGTATATACTCTGCAGAAATTGGCCCCTTAGGTGTTGGTGTTGGCACAACACTGAAAGCACTCACAGTTATTCTTTGTGGGTGCTGGAACGCCCTTCTGTCAAGTATAATATCAGGAATTGTAATAACATATAATTGTTGATCAGTGGTAGTAAAAATTGGCCCTTTGATGGTGGTGCTGGTGCCCCAACACTGTAAGGCCTGACAGTTAATCTTGGTGGGCGCAGCAATGGTCCCTGCTGTGAATTATTAGATCAATAATTATAATTGCATGCCCCTGTTGAACAGGGGCTGAAAAATTGGGCCTTTGGTGGTGGTGGTGGTGGTGATGGTGGTGCTGGTGCCACAACACTGTAAGGCCTGACAGTTACTCTTGGTGGGCGCAGCAATGCTCCCTGCTGTGAATTATTAGATCAATAATTATAATTGCATGCCCCTGTTGAACAGGGGCTGAAAAATTGGGCCTTTGGTGGTGGTGGTGGTGGTGATGGTGGTGCTGGTGCCACAACACTGTAAGGCCTGACAGTTACTCTTGGTGGGCGCAGCAATGCTCCCTGCTGTGAATTATTAGATCAATAATTATAATTGCATGCCCCTGTTGAACAGGGGCTGAAAAATTGGGCCTTTGGTGGTGGTGGTGGTGGTGATGGTGGTGCTGGTGCCACAACACTGTAAGGCCTGACAGTTACTCTTGGTGGGCGCAGCAATGCTCCCTGCTGTGAATTATTAGATCAATAATTATAATTGCATGCCCCTGTTGAACAGGGGCTGAAAAATTGGGCCTTAGGCACTGGTGGCACAACACTGCAACCCCTCACAGATACTGTACTTGGAGCACAGCAATGAGGCCTGTTGCAAAGTATTGCATCAAAAATTTTAATTACACGCCCCTGTTAAACAGGGGCTGAAAAATTGGGCCTTAGCCACTGGTGGCGTCACCCATAAACCAAAATGATCTTCCAAGCTATCATCGTTAATCGTATCATTGAGGAGGAGGAGGAGGATAGCCAGTCAACATAACAGCACAGGCACTCAGCATCAGCATCAGTCTTGAAGGGATGTGACATTTTAAAATCAATTAGTCTGTTATATCAGCATCTGGTGTGTGGTAGCTGGTGGTGATCCAAGACTGGTTCATCTTGATGAAAGTCAGTCGATCAACCGAGTCGGTGGACAGGCGTACCCTGTGATCCGTGACAAATCCTCCAGCAGCACTGAATGTGCGTTCTGAAAGAACGCTGGATGCAGGACAGGCCAGTAGCTCAATTGCATACTGTGCAAGCTCTGGCCAGTGATCCATCCTCAAGACCCAGTAAGCCAGAGGATTTTCGGTAGGGAAGGTGTCCAAGTCTGACCTTGCCCCTAGGTATTCCTGCACCATGTATATCAGACGCTGGCGATGGTTGCTGGAACCGATCATACTTTGGGGCTGCGGACTAAAGAATTGTCTGAACGCATCGGTCAGACGGCCACCTTCCCCACCGCTCCTTCTTTGACTGCCCGAAGCCTCAGTAACTCGTTGTCCAGGACCAGGAGTTTGTAACCTCCCAGTCTCTGGGAACGCGTTGCACAGACCTTTCTGCAAGGCCTCCCGGAGTTGTCTCATCCTCTGCTCCCTCTGCGACGGTACGATAAGGTCCGCAACCTTACCCTTGTACCGTGGATCAAGGAGAGTGGCCAGCCAGTAATGGTCCCTCTCCTTGATCCGAAGAATACGAGGATCCTTCCGCAGACTTTGCAGGATCAGGGAGGCCATGCAGCGTAGGTTAGCTGAGGCATTCAGTCCGGAGTCCTCTGGGTCACTAAGGACGACATGATCCACAGCCACCTCCTCCCAGCCACGTACAAGTCCACTGGTTTCTTGGGACTGTAAATCATCTCTAAAAGACTGCTGCTGATGATGCTGAGTGCCAGCCTCCACCTCCATGCTGACACAATCCTCCTCCTCCTCCTCCTCCTCTTCCTGTGCGATGGGTGGGACAGAAGGAACACTGTCTGGGTAAAGGGGGCCTTGAGAGGCAAGGAAGTCCTCCTCTTCCTGCCTCTGTTCTGCCTCAAGTGCCCTGTCCATTATTCCACGCAGCATGTGCTCCAACAGGTGGACAAGAGGTACAGTGTCACTGATGCATGCACTGTCACTGCTCACCATCCTCGTGGCCTCCTCAAATGGTGCCAGGACAGTGCATGCATCCCTGATCATGCCCCACTGGCGTGGTGAAAAAAACCCGAGCTCCCCTGACCCTGTCCTGGTGCCCTAGTCGCACAGGTACTCATTGATGGCCCTCTGCTGCGTGTGCAGCCGCTGCAGCATGGCCAACGTTGAGTTCCACCTGGTGGGCATGTCACATATAAGGCGGTTCTTGGGCAGGTTCAACTCCTTTTGAAGCTCAGCCAGGCGAGCACTGGCATTATAAGATCTGCGGAAATGCACACAGACTTTCCTGGCCTGCCTCAGGACATCCTGTAAGCCCGGGTACCTGCCCAAGAACCGCTGCACCACCAGGTTAAGGACGTGAGCCATACAGGGCACATGGGTCAGTTGTCCCTGTCGGAGGGCGGAGAGGAGGTTGGTGCCATTGTCGCAAACCACCATTCCTGGCTTAAGCTGGCGTGGCGTCAACCACCTCTCGGCCTGGCCCTGCAGAGCAGACAGGACCTCTGCCCCAGTGTGGCTCCTGTCCCCCAAACACACCAGCGCAAGCACGGCATGGCATCTTTTTGCCTGCGTACTTGCGTAGCCCCTTGAACGCCTACGGAGCACCGCTGGTTCCAAGGACAAACCACAGGAAGAGGCCATGGAGGAAGAAGAAGAGGAGGGGGTGGAGGAGAGAGGTGTGTCACAACCAGTAGTAGCATTTTGGAGGCGTGGCGGTGGAACAACCTCCAACACTACTGCACCTTGTCCTGCATCCTTCCCAGCTGCCAAAAGAGTGACCCAATGGGCCGTGAAAGAAAGGTAACGTCCCTGTCCATGCCTGCTGGACCATGAGTCAGCGGTAATATGCACCTTACCGCTGACCGCCCTGTCCAGCGAGGCCAAGACATTGCCTTCCACATGCCTGTAGAGAGCCGGAATAGCCTTCCGTGCGAAAAAGTGTCGTTTGGGAACCTGCCACTGAGGAACCGCACATTGCACAAACTCACGGAAGGGGGCCGAGTCTACCAACTGAAAAGGCAGCAGTTGAAGCGCTAGCAATTTAGCCAAGCTAGCTTTCAACCGCTGGGCATGTGGATGGCTGGGAGTGAACTTCTTTCCACGGTCCAGCAGCTGGGGCAGGGAAATTTGCCTGCTAGAATCGGACGTTGGTGTACTGCTAGCAGAGTGCCCGCAAGTACTTGCCTGTGACACACCTAATTCTACACCTTCATTCCTTTCAGAGCAGGTTTCAGAGAGGAGTGAAGGTATAGTGGGGTTGGAGATCCCAGCTGATGCGGTGCAAGAAGAGGTCAGCTTTGTTCTTTGGTGTGGGTCTTTAAGGTAGGCTTGCCAACGAGCTGCATGGCAGGTCAACATATGTCTGATCAAGCATGTGGTGCCCAAGCGGCTGATGTTTTGGCCACGCGATATACGCTTGAGACATATGTTGCAAACAGCAGCTGTGCGATCTGATGCACTCGCCTCAAAAAAGGCCCACACCAAAGAACTTTTTGCATGACGGGCAGAGGCAGCGCCCTGCACAGGCGGAGCTCTGCGGTGTGATTCCGTCGGTGTGCTGCCCATACGTTGGCCACTCAAGGGCATCCTGCCTCGTTGGAGATGTGCCTCCTCCTCATCCTTCTCCTCCTCCTCTCTCCTATTAGGCACCCACGTGGAGTCAGTGACCTCATCATCCCCTCCCTCCTCATCACTGGAGCCAATCTGGCAATATGCTGCAGCTGCTGGAGCATGACTGCCAGATTGGTGTCCTTCTTGAGCATCCCCTCTCTCTGCTCTCACGCTGCTGCCTTCCTCTAGCTGGGTATCATCATCAGATCCTTCCAAACGCTGGGCATCCTCCTGGAGCATGTACCCAACACTGTGCTCAAACAGTTCGGGGGACTCCTCAGGAGGAGGGCATGGTGGGTCTAGGGAAGGATTGACTAATGAAGATAATGATACCAGAGAAGAGGACGCTTTGGCAGCTGCTTTGCCAGTACCCTGAGCCTGGGTGAGAGAGGATGAGGAGGATGAGGTGGGCTTGGTCATCCACTCTACCAAGTCTTCGGCATGATGTGGCTCAACATGTCCAGCTGCCGAAAACAAGGACAAGCGTGTCCCATGGCCATGTGCTGATGCCAATGCACCGCGTACACGACCAGCACTGTTGCCCCCAGACACAGAGCCTGCTTGCCCTCTTTTTTTGCCTCCTGACTGTCTGCCTCTCCTTGGTTGCCTTCCAGACATTTTAATGGATGGCCTGCAGGGAGATGGGAAAAACAGCAATAAGGGCTACCTTCAGGTGTATACTGTGCAGGAGGCTTAGCAACAATGACACTGACACTGTCCCCTGCCTATCCTTCTCTGTCCCTAAACACAAGGATTGAAAATATGGTTCAGCAAAATAGTTTTAGAACAGAATAGCACACTGACACTTTCCCTCACTGTACCTCTCTGTCCCTCAACTCAAGGATTGAAAATATGGAACAGCAAATTTGGTTTAGAACAGAACAGCACACTGTCAGTTTCACTCACTGTACCTCTCTGTCCCTCAACTCAAGGATTGAAAATATGGTTCAGCAAAATAGTTTTAGAACAGAATAGCACACTGACACTTTCCCTCACTGTACCTCTCTGTCCCTCAACTCAAGGATTGAAAATATGGAACAGCAAATTTGGTTTAGAACAGAACAGCACACTGTCAGTTTCACTCACTGTACCTCTCTGTCCCTCAACTCAAGGATTGAAAATATGGTTCAGCAAAATAGTTTTAGAACAGAATAGCACACTGACACTTTCCCTCACTGTACCTCTCTGTCCCTCAACTCAAGGATTGAAAATATGGAACAGCAAATTTGGTTTAGAACAGAATAGCACACTGTCAGTTTCACTCACTGTACCTCTCTGTCCCTCAACTCAAGGATTGAAAATATGGTTCAGCAAAATAATTTTAGAACAGAATAGCACACTGACACTTTCCCTCACTGTACCTCTCTGTCCCTCAACTCAAGGATTGAAAATATGGAACAGCAAATTTGGATTAGAACAGAACAGCACACTGTCAGTTTCACTCACTGTACCTCTCTGTCCCTCAACTCAAGGATTGAAAATATGGAACAGCAAATTTGGTTTAGAACAGAACAGCACACTGTCAGTTTCACTCACTGTACCTCTCTGTCCCTCAACTCAAGGATTGAAAATATGGTTCAGCAAAATAGTTTTAGAACAGAATAGCACACTGACACTTTCCCTCACTGTACCTCTCTGTCCCTCAACTCAAGGATTGAAAATATGGAACAGCAAATTTGGTTTAGAACAGAACAGCACACTGTCAGTTTCACTCACTGTACCTCTCTGTCCCTCAACTCAAGGATTGAAAATATGGAACAGCAAATTTGGTTTAGAACAGAACAGCACACTGTCAGTTTCACTCACTGTACCTCTCTGTCCCTCAACTCAAGGATTGAAAATATGGTTCAGCAAAATAGTTTTAGAACAGAATAGCACACTGACACTTTCCCTCACTGTACCTCTCTGTCCCTCAACTCAAGGATTGAAAATATGGAACAGCAAATTTGGTTTAGAACAGAACAGCACACTGTCAGTTTCACTCACTGTACCTCTCTGTCCCTCAACTCAAGGATTGAAAATATGGAACAGCAAATTTGGTTTAGAACAGAACAGCACACTGTCAGTTTCACTCACTGTACCTCTCTGTCCCTCAACTCAAGGATTGAAAATATGGTTCAGCAAAATAATTTTAGAACAGAATAGCACACTGACACTTTCCCTCACTGTACCTCTCTGTCCCTCAACTCAAGGATTGAAAATATGGAACAGCAAATTTGGTTTAGAACAGAATAGCACACTGTCAGTTTCACTCACTGTACCTCTCTGTCCCTCAACTCAAGGATTGAAAATATGGTTCAGCAAAATAGTTTTAGAACAGAATAGCACACTGACACTTTCCCTCACTGTACCTCTCTGTCCCTCAACTCAAGGATTGAAAATATGGAACAGCAAATTTGGTTTAGAACAGAACAGCACACTGTCAGTTTCACTCACTGTACCTCTCTGTCCCTCAACTCAAGGATTGAAAATATGGAACAGCAAATTTGGTTTAGAACAGAACAGCACACTGTCAGTTTCACTCACTGTACCTCTCTGTCCCTCAACTCAAGGATTGAAAATATGGTTCAGCAAAATAATTTTAGAACAGAATAGCACACTGACACTTTCCCTCACTGTACCTCTCTGTCCCTCAACTCAAGGATTGAAAATATGGAACAGCAAATTTGGTTTAGAACAGAACAGCACACTGACACTTTCCCTCACTGTACCTCTCTGTCCCTCAACTCAAGGATTGAAAATATGGAACAGCAAATTTGGTTTAGAACAGAACAGCACACTGTCAGTTTCACTCACTGTACCTCTCTGTCCCTCAACTCAAGGATTGAAAATATGGTTCAGCAAAATAGTTTTAGAACAGAATAGCACACTGACACTTTCCCTCACTGTACCTCTCTGTCCCTCAACTCAAGGATTGAAAATATGGAACAGCAAATTTGGTTTAGAACAGAACAGCACACTGTCAGTTTCACTCACTGTACCTCTCTGTCCCTCAACTCAAGGATTGAAAATATGGTTCAGCAAAATAGTTTTAGAACAGAATAGCACACTGACACTTTCCCTCACTGTACCTCTCTGTCCCTCAACTCAAGGATTGAAAATATGGAACAGAAAATTTGGTTTAGAACAGAACAGCACACTGTCAGTTTCACTCACTGTACCTCTCTGTCCCTCAACTCAAGGATTGAAAATATGGTTCAGCAAAATAGTTTTAGAACAGAATAGCACACTGACACTTTCCCTCACTGTACCTCTCTGTCCCTCAACTCAAGGATTGAAAATATGGAACAGCAAATTTGGTTTAGAACAGAACAGCACACTGTCAGTTTCACTCACTGTACCTCTCTGTCCCTCAACTCAAGGATTGAAAATATGGAACAGCAAATTTGGTTTAGAACAGAACAGCACACTGTCAGTTTCACTCACTGTACCTCTCTGTCCCTCAACTCAAGGAATGAAAATATGGTTCAGCAAAATAATTTTAGAACAGAATAGCACACTGACACGTTCCTTCACTGTACCTCTCTGTCCCTCAACTCAAGGATTGAAAATATGGAACAGCAAATTTGGTTTAGAACAGAACAGCACACTGTCAGTTTCACTCACTGTACCTCTCTGTCCCTCAACTCAAGGATTGAAAATATGGTTCAGCAAAATAGTTTTAGAACAGAATAGCACACTGACACTTTCCCTCACTGTACCTCTCTGTCCCTCAACTCAAGGATTGAAAATATGGAACAGCAAATTTGGTTTAGAACAGAACAGCACACTGTCAGTTTCACTCACTGTACCTCTCTGTCCCTCAACTCAAGGATTGAAAATATGGAACAGCAAATTTGGTTTAGAACAGAACAGCACACTGTCAGTTTCACTCACTGTACCTCTCTGTCCCTCAACTCAAGGATTGAAAATATGGTTCAGCAAAATAATTTTAGAACAGAATAGCACACTGACACTTTCCCTCACTGTACCTCTCTGTCCCTCAACTCAAGGATTGAAAATATGGAACAGCAAATTTGGTTTAGAACAGAACAGCACACTGTCAGTTTCACTCACTGTACCTCTCTGTCCCTCAACTCAAGGATTGAAAATATGGTTCAGCAAAATAATTTTAGAACAGAATAGCACACTGACACTTTCCCTCACTGTACCTCTCTGTCCCTCAACTCAAGGATTGAAAATATGGAACAGCAAATTTGGTTTAGAACAGAACAGCACACTGTCAGTTTCACTCACTGTACCTCTCTGTCCCTCAACTCAAGGATTGAAAATATGGTCCAGCAAAATAGTTTTAGAACAGAATAGCACACTGACACTTTCCCTCACTGTACCTCTCTGTCCCTCAACTCAAGGATTGAAAATATGGAACAGCAAATTTGGTTTAGAACAGAACAGCACACTGTCAGTTTCACTCACTTTACCTCTCTGTCCCTCAACTCAAGGATTGAAAATATGGTTCAGCAAAATAGTTTTAGAACAGAATAGCACACTGACACTTTCCCTCACTGTACCTCTCTGTCCCTCAACTCAAGGATTGAAAATATGGAACAGCAAATTTGGTTTAGAACAGAACAGCACACTGTCAGTTTCACTCACTGTACCTCTCTGTCCCTCAACTCAAGGATTGAAAATATGGTTCAGCAAAATAGTTTTAGAACAGAATAGCACACTGACACTTTCCCTCACTGTACCTCTCTGTCCCTCAACTCAAGGATTGAAAATATGGAACAGCAAATTTGGTTTAGAACAGAACAGCACACTGTCAGTTTCACTCACTGTACCTCTCTGTCCCTCAACTCAAGGCTTGAAAATATGGTCCAGCAAAATAGTTTTAGAACAGAATAGCACACTGACACTTTCCCTCACTGTACCTCTCTGTCCCTCAACTCAAAGATTGAAAATATGGAACAGCAAATTTGGTTTAGAACAGAACAGCACACTGTCAGTTTCACTCACTTTACCTCTCTGTCCCTCAACTCAAGGATTGAAAATATGGTTCAGCAAAATAGTTTTAGAACAGAATAGCACACTGACACTTTCCCTCACTGTACCTCTCTGTCCCTCAACTCAAGGATTGAAAATATGGTTCAGCAAAATAGTTTTAGAACAGAATAGCACACTGACACTTTCCCTCACTGTCCTACTCTGTCCCTCCCTACAAACAAGATTTAGCACAGAATAGCACACTGATAATTTCTACGAGTGTCCTTCCCTGTCCCTAAACTCAAGGATTGAAAATATGGAACAGCAAAATTGGTTTCGAACAGAATAGCACACTGACACTTTCCCTCACTGTACCTCTCTGTCCCTACAAACAAGATTTAGCACAAAATAGCACACTGACACTTTCCCTCACTGTACCTCTCTGTCCCTACAAACAAGATTTAGCACAAAATAGCACACTGACACTTTCCCTCACTGTACCTCTCTGTCCCTAAACTCAAGGATTGAAAATATGGTTCAGCAAGATTGGTTTAGAACAGAATAGCACACTGACACTTTCCCTCACTGTACCTCTCTGTCCCTACAAACAAGGATTAGCACAGAATAGCACACTGTCACTGACACTCTCCCTACCTATCCTTATCTGTCCCTAAACACAAGGAATCCAGGATTATGTAAAGGAAAAATAATGACACTGTCCCTGCCTATGCTTCTCTTTCCCTACTCAGGTCCGGAACACACTACACAAGGCCGCCGCGCTGGCGGCCTTTTATAGTGTGGGGCGTGTACTAAACCCCCTCAGCAATAATTGGCCACAGGCATCCTGCCTGTGGCCAATCATTGCTCTCCTCGCTGCCGGCGCTGTGATTGGCCAAGCATGCGGGGTCACAGTGCATGCTTGGCCAATCACAGCGCCTGGATGACACTGCGATGGCGTAGTGCATTGTGGGCCATTCGCGTCACTCGAATTTGGCGCGAATGGCCCAAATAGTTCGATCTTCGTCGAACGATCGAACAGCCGATGTTCGAGTCGAACGTATGTTCGACTCGAACACGAAGCTCATCCCTAATGCTGGTAGGTTAATTGGATCTTGTCCAAATTGGCACAGTATATATGTATAGATGTGTGTACGACTGTCTGTCTCAAGCGTGTCGAGATCCCACGGTGTAAAATGACCGCACCAGCCAAGCAGACACTGGCTGCAAAAAGTGCCTAGAGGCGATTCAGTTCGCATTTGTAGCGCTATACTCATTCATTCATGTGTTTGGCTTTTGCTTGTGTAATCTGTCCACTGCAAAAGTCATCATAAGACAAAAAACTCATTCAATGTTCCAGCTGTCTGAAAAAGTGGAATTCATTTATCTTCGTAGGGATATTGTTGATAAATATTTCTGTCCCAAGTGGAGGAGCTTCTCCATCCCAGTCTTCAGAAGGGCCGCCATATTTCCTCTGCCTATTAACTAATATTACACCTTTCCATCCACTCCAGAAGGGAAGCCTTATTGTCTTTATTCAGAGAAGTAATCCAAGCCTCGCTCTCAGCATTCATCACGTTGATGTCCATCGTTAGAGAATGATCTGCTCTCTCCATGGGATCAGAGGCTGAACTGAGCTCTTTCCAATACTCTGGAGAAGCAGACAAAATGCCTGGTCTCCACCATGGACCATAATCAGTGGGTAGAAGGCTAGCCCCTAGTCCCCTCCGAAAGCCCCTGTCCCAGTTGGGTCTGTTTCTAGAACTAAAGGGAATTCTTTTTTCATTTTGGATAGAGCAAGGGGGGGTTGTAACCCCTGTTAGATTTTTTCATTTTTTTGCCTTCTGTGTCCCATTGCAGAGATTCTCCTTCACTTCCTGTCTCATAGCCTAAACAGGAAGTTAGTGGAAATCCCTGCATATTAAAGGGAATTCCTTGAGGAGCACCAGGTCACCAGAACTAGTGTCCCCATTGGAAGATTTCCCCTCTATTATTTTTCTGGGGACAAGCCAAAATGTAGTTTTGTTTTTTTTTACTTTCAATGATAAATGATAGAGAGGATGAATCTCCATAACGGGGGCACAGACAGTAATAAAAACCTGACAGGTGTTCTAATCCATCTCCACTCCACCCAAAAAAAAGAAAAGAAAAAACCTTTGCCTTTAGTTATACTTTAAAAGCCAATTTTCTCTGCTCAGAACCATTATCCTGGAGCCCACCAACCTGCATCCACGAGAACCCTGTGGGATCTTTAACCACTTAAGGACCAGTGCACGACTATATACGTCGACACAATGGCTCCTGTGGGCAAATGGATGTACCTGTACGTCCCCTTTAAGATGCGGCATTGTGGGCGCGCACCCGCCGCAAGCTCCGTGAGTCCGACCGCGGGTGCCGTGGACTCGATGTCCACGGGGATACCCGCGATCGTCTCATGGAGAGGAAGACCGGAGAAATGCTGATGTAAACAAGCATTTCCCCATTCTTCCTAGTGACAGGACACTAATCACAGCTCCCTGTGATCGGGAGTGGTGATCAGTGTCATGTCACACATAGCCCATCTACCCTACAGTAAGAATCACTCTCTAGGACACACTTAACCCCTTCAGCGCCCCCTACTGGTTAACTCCTTCACTGCCAGTGTAATTTTCACAGTAATCAGTGCATTTTTATAGCACTGATCGCTGTATCAATGACAATGGTCCCAAAATGGCGTCAAAAGTGTCCGATGTGTCCGCCATAATGTCGCAGTCACAATAAAAATCGCTGATCGCTGCCAATACTAGTAAAAAAAAAAATATTAATAAAAATGCCATAAAATGATCCCCTATTTTGTAGAGGCTATAACTTTTGAGCAAACCAATGAATAAACGCTTATTGCGATTTTTTTTACCAAAAATATGTAGAAGAATACGTATCGCCCTAAACTGAGGAAAAAAAAAGTTTTTTATATATTTTTTGGGGATATTTATTATAGCAAAAAGTAAAGAATATTGCATTTTTTTTCAAAACTGTCGCTCTATTTTTGTTTATAGCGCAAAAAATAAAAACCGCAGAGGTGATCAAATACCACCAAAAGAAAGCTCTATTTGTGGGAAAAAAAAGGACGTCAATGTTGTTTGGGAGCCATGTCGCACGACCACGCAATTGTCAGTTAAAGCAACGCAGTGCCGAATCGCAAAAAGTGCTCTGGTCTTTGGCCAGCCAAATAGTCCGGGGCTTAAGCGGTTAATCCTACTAACACAGTGGCTTGGTCTAACCTTGTCACACCATGTTATTATTTTAAGGGGTTGTAGAAAGGCCAAGGTTGACAAATCCTTTAATCAACTCATATTCTCCCCATTCCCAAAATGGTTGAAGTTCATGGTTATTTAATCCAACCTTGACCACAAAACAAGCAGCCCTGGAAAGTCTTGAGCATTTCTATAAGGAAAACATCATTTCAGAGACGCTAGCGTTGTCAATGTCCCCCCTCTGAACTCCCGCTCATCCAGCCAAGCGCTAAATTACATTATAAGAGAGCAACATAATCAAATAAATCCATTTTTTTCATTGGCAAAAAATGCCGAGGCCAGCACATATTTGCTTTCAAAATACATCCCCTTGCAACTGATATATTAATGTGGCACCAAATATCATGTCGCCTTCTCAGTTTTAATTTCCATGTGCCTCAAAGCTAAAATGATTTGAGTTTTGCGAATGCTGGTAATGTGACTATTTGATAAGCAAGACTAGCTGTGTGCATGTAAAGGGAAAAAAACTTTTTACAGCATTCTCTAGTTTCGTAAAAAGAAAAGTTTGTGGTCACAGCGGAGAGAAGCGCAGTGCTAAGTTGCAATTATCGGATATTTTTTCTCTTTTTCTTCTTTCGTAAACAAGAAGTCACACTAACCTATTTCTGAAAGTACACCGTCACCCAGTGGCGTTGCTAGGGGGTGGCTTTTGAGGCTATAGCCCCGAATCTGGTCTCTCAGAGACGGCCGTGGCCATTGCCTCTTTGCAGCTGGGCTGCGAGTGTGGGGGGCAGCACTGGAGAGTGGGCAGGCAGCACAAGAGAGCCAGACAGGGAAGAGAGCAGAGAGATGACATCATCCTGATTTAAGGGGGGGCTCTCTGGGGACCCTAATGTAAGGGGAGCTCTCTGGGGACCCTGATGTAAGGGAGGGCTCTCTGCGGACCCCGATGTAAGGGGAAGGCTCTTTGGGGACCCTGATGCAAGTGGGGTGCTCTCTGGGGACCCTGATGTAAGGGGGGCTCTCTGGGGACCCTGATGCAAGGGGAGGCTCTCTGGGGAATCTGAGGTTAGGACGGGCTCTCTGGAGACTCTGATGCAAGGGGTGGCTCTCTGGGGAATCTGAGGTAAGGAGGGGATCTCTGGGGACCCTGATGTAAGTGGGGGAGGCTCTCTGGGGACCCTAATGCAAGGGGGAGGCTCTCTGGGGACTCCAATGTAAGGGGGAGGGGGTATACACACAAACGTATATTATATACATGTGTATGCCCGCCCAAGCGTATGACTTTCTTTACTTCGCTGCTATGGGCTCTAGCCCCAGATCTTTTGTAGACCTAGCAACGCCCCTGCCATCCCCAGTGTCCGCTGTAAATGTGCCAGAACTCTGTTTACGGAGAACCCATTCAATATAGAGCTAGTAAGAGCCCAATAAACCTTAAATAAAAAATAAAATAAAAATTTGGGTCAGGTATAGGCTCACTACTTGCAAGCATGTGGGAACTGCATGCTGATAATTTACAGTATATGTAGCTAGGTGCTGGGCTACAGCAATATGGAGATGGAGACATTACATTGCCCTTAATTCTTCTCCCCTTCTACTGACATACTGATGTTATGCTGCACCATACCCCTCTGGCCAGCAGGGGGGGGGAGCAAAAAAGCCAAGAAAGCCCCTAGACTTCTCTACAGAGCACTGAGAATCCTGGGAGTTGTAGTTTGAGATGGCAGCCATATAATGATTATATACTATAATGGGTACACTACAGATCCCAATACGCACTGTGCAGTAGGAGGAGTGGAGAGATGATTTTTATTAAACTCCCAGGGAAAGTTCCTCCTTTTGGCACCAAGGGAGTTAGAGAGAGAGCATCCCTGTCTGGATATTCACATGACATCATCACGTCTGTGATGTCAACTCACAGGCTGGCCACTCCAAACATGCGCATTGCCTCTGGGATATAGCCAGGAGGTACCGTCCGCACGGCGAAGTGGCAATGAGTGGTACACTGGACACTATCCTTAGTGGAAGCCGGTCCCATCTGGGATCCCAAGGACTAGGCGCACGCTGCTGAGGAGTGGTGAGAACCATTTGATTGACTTTGGTATATCTACAACATCCACGCATTTGCTCACCCACAACCAGCATGGCTCCCACTTCCATGACTGCACATACACTCCATCTGCCTGCATCTGCCCCCAGACCGACCCCGCTTAGTATGGGAAGCTTTTGGGTTTTAACCTTGCCACCCTCTTGCAAGGAGATACGAGCCGGAGACTGGGGTGAGTCAGTGATTTCCTTTGATATTGTATGTTTCTACACTCAACCTAGTGTGTTGGAGGGGCAGAGTTTTTTTGGAAAAGATTGAATTAAATGTAGCGGGGTCTTCAAAGTTAGTGGGATACACCTGGGGGTAGAGAGACCCAGGTGTGTAATTATGTCAGGGATTAGACCCCTTTTTGTTATTCATGGAGGATTGGGTGGTGCAATATTCTCCTTGGCCTGTGGGTGGCGGGGTGCCTACAGGCTCGAGGTAGAATCACTACCACAGTGTTACCCTTTTTGTCCCTTCCTGGAGATGGTACGGCTGGGGCGGGGAACCCGCCGTGGTGTCGATGGGAGGACATAAAAGGGGGAGACGCCCTCGCCACGAGGTCTTTTTGGGGATCATCTCTTGACGTACCCAGGCGCCCTCGGCCTGGGTACGGGCGGTTCAAGGTTCCGGCCTGGGCACCCTAGGCCTGGCCGGAATGAAGCTGGAGTTGGAGTCCATCCCAGGCACCTTCAGCCTGGGGTGAGGTACTTTGTAGAAGGCCTGGGACCTGGTGACTTCGACCGGGTCCCGCGAGGGTGAAGTGATTCCAGGGTGCCCCTTGCGAGGGGACCCGCATCTGAGGTGAGGAGGCTGGGGAGGTCACCCGTCTGAAGACTCCGGAGCAGCGTCAACCCGGTGACGGACGGGCCTCCGGTAACTCCCTTGGAGGGTCGTCTTCCCCTGATAGGAGCCGCAGCGCAGCGAAGTTGTTCTAATCAAGACTCCTGCAACCCCTGGTCATAGCACAGGGGGTGTAGGGACTACAATCCAGATAGTGCCTCGGCCTGCTCATCCCACCGTATCCTGCCATATATTGTTTGTTGTGGAGCTACGAAATAAAACTAACAGTTAGACTGTGATCGGTGTATGGACTCTGTTGATGGGAGCAAAGGGAGATTCCAGCATAGCAGGGCTAAGTTCCGCAACCCAATGCACATTTGGCCCGAGGAAGATGTTGATACTGGCCTTCACCTCACCCACAGCCATGGGGAGGACATGGGCCGTAGCGCACCTCACTCTCGAAACCCAGGTACCCCTAGACAAGAGCTTTCGGACAACCGATAAACATGTGAAGGGGGTGAGGCCGCTACACGTGGGGGCTCGTGAGTCCGGGATGAAAAGTGTATTGATCCTAAGGGTTGGAACGGCTGTGTCTGGACTTTGCTGCCCGGAGGAGGTCCGAGCAGGTCGGCCATGTGATTGGCCAAAGTGCATCCCTGCTCGGAGTTGTGGACATGACCCTAAGTCGGGAAAGGCCCACGCGGAGGAGCGTAAAAAGGGAAAGGTCCAGCCGTGTGAAGTACTACATGTGGGGACTGTTAATGCACTGCGCCACGAGGCACCCCATGACTGCGCAATTCGTGGGAGGAGACTGAAGGAAGCCCGCGAAAACGTGCAAGTCGTGGGAGGAGTCTGGCCACGTGTGGAGATACACGTGGAGACTCCGGCGCGAGGTGAGCGCGTGATGGAACAGCAGGTGGTCGGGATGGCCTCAAGCTCCCCGTGGATGCCGATACCTTACCCCACGAAAATGACTGCATTTGCTGCGCCCATTACAGACACGGGGATAAGGCTCAGGCCCCGAGGACAGTTGGCTCTGTATTCATGCAGAGACACGGAGGCCCTCGGTGTGATCTGTCCCGGATGCTCGGGACTGGTGGTCCAACTGAAGCCGTTCGGGCGATGTGAAGCGTGCAAAGAATTTCTTTTTGAGGTCGAATCATCCACAGTAAGGCCCCGGGCCCTTCGCCTCAACTGCATCACAGGAACCGCCACTCCGGAGGGAGAGATCCAGGCCTTTGCGGAGGTCCCCGTGCGCGCTGACCAGGGCGATGGGACTGCCCAATCAGAGACTGAGAGAGGAAAATCCGAGGACGCTGCTTCGGTCACTACAGACTCCCTGCTCCCACCTCCGAAGAGGAAAGTCGGCCTGGTACAGGCATCCTATGGTCGTGGTCGAGCTTCACCCCGCCGCTTGCCTGGCCTGGATGGCGCCGGTAGAGAAGAGAGTCCCGGACATCCCAGTTCTTCAGAAGGTCCAGGTGAGCCAGGGGCTGGGACTGTGGTGTTGGTTGGAGGTGTCGGAGGTCCACAGTCGGTGGAGCCCGCAAGGGAGGGTAGCCTTCCGTCTACTAGAGACTACCTTCCCGCTGAGATGTATGACACCTCCGACCTAGAGTCATTGTCAGACTGTGGGGATGACGGAGAGATAGACGAACTGTTTCACCGGAAGGGCTGGGACAGACGCCCACTACCTGTGCTGAGTAAACCGCAGGATTCCCCCATGTCCATAGAAGACAGTACGCTCCGGGCGCAGGCCCCGGAGTTCCCGAGGAAATCTAGTCCTCGGGCCAACTTTCCTCATTCAACTACATCACCCGCTCTGGTGGTGGGGATGCAGCGTGCTTCGTTGCGGGCACCAAAGACAAAGCAACCCGAGATGGTGAAGGTACCTCGGCACCCGGAGGCCATCGTGCAGCCAGGAGAAGGTGAGCGAGATGTGATGCCGCCTCTAGCCAGGTTGCAGAGACTTTTCTCCCAGAGAGTCGCCCGTGAATATGGGTGGGAGTACCCCTACTTGCCTCGGGACTTATTGTATGAAGTCGAGGTCCTGCGACCAAGGTGGTATGACGAGTTTGTATGGGAAAAGCTTAAAGTACCCCATGCCAGGCGATACCTGTCATGTTCGCTGCCTGTGTCTAAAAAGTTCAAGGACTGCAGAGCTGATTGGAGACTTGGGCGCCATATTCATGCCGATAAGGTGCTCATCTGCAGGAAAGAAGGAGAGGATGTCGAGTATTCGGTGGAAGTGTTTGACGGGCACCTGAAGCCCCTGTTTCTGCCGGATCCAAGGTTCTACTTATAGGAGAAGTGAGCTCCTATCTTGTTGCTGTTGAAACTTTCTGGAAGAGACATTCCCAGACGCCTAGAACTGTGCCCTACTTTTGTTTTGATTTGGGCTTTTCTTCTACTCACTGGAGACTTGGGAGCTGTTGTTTTTTTTTCTCCCTTTTCTTCATGTGCCAAAGGCAGAGACTTTTGGGGTAGAGTCAGAGTAGGAAAGCAGGAAGAATGAAGATCTCACCAGGTGGCAGTGTTGTGCAACGGTTGTTTGAAATGTTCCACATGCATTACTTACTTATTGGAGTGAGTGGGTCTCTCGGCTGACGGACCCACTCATGCCAAGTTAACACAGAGTGTTAGGATGTGTTTTTTTTTGTTTCCCTTCTGCAGGAGATTCGTCGGTCAAGACTACTGAGTATGGGGTGGTTCTTAGACAGTGACGGGAGGGATTATATATGTGTACATGACAGATGTTTTATACAAAAGTTTTAATGTTTTATAGTTCCCTTTCCCTGGAGCAGGTCTTGGCACACACAGTATCCAAAATTTGAGGGATAGCCTCTGGGGCCCACTTCATGTCACCACTTCTTGGGAGACATGGGTGTGCACCTGACGCTGGGGACCAGCGTCAAATCACAAGGGGGAGTGTGTAGCGGGGTCTTCAAAGTTAGTGGGATACACCTGGGGGTAGAGAGATCCAGGTGTGTAATTATGTCAGGGATTAGACCCCTTTTTGTTATTCGTGGAGGATTGGGTGGTGCAATATTCTCCTTGGCCTGTGGGTGGCGGGGTGCCTACAGGCTCGAGGTAGAATCACTACCACAGTGTTACCCTTTTTGTCCCTTCCTGGAGATGGTACGGCTGGGGCGGGGAACCCGCCGTGGTGTCGATGGGAGGAGATAAAAGGGGGAGACGCCCTCGCCACAAGGTCTTTTTGGGGGATCATCTCTTGACGTACCCAGGCGCCCTCGGCCTGGGTACGGGCGGTTCAAGGTTCCGGCCAGGGCACCCTAGGCCTGGCCGGAATGAAGCTGGAGTTGGAGTCCATCCCAGGCACCTTCAGCCTGGGGTGAGGTACTTTGTAGAAGGCCTGGGACCTGGTGACTTCGACCGGGTCCTGCGAGGGTGAAGTGATTCCAGGGTGCCCCTTGCGAGGGGACCCGCATCTGAGGTGAGGAGACTGGGGAGGTCACCCGTCTGAAGACTCCAGAGCAGCGTCAACCCGGTGACGGACGGGCCTCCGGTAACTCCCTTGGAGGGTCGTCTTCCCCTGTTAGGGGCCGCAGCGCAGCGAAGTTGTTCTAATCAAGACTCCTGCAACCCCTGGTCATAGCACAGGGGGTGTAGGGACTACAATCCAGATAGTGCCTCGGCCTGCTCATCCCACCGTATCCTGCCATATATTGTTTGTTGTGGAGCTACGAAATAAAACTAACAGTTGGACTGTGATCAGTGTATGGACTCTGTTGATGGGAGCAAAGGGAGATTCCAGCATAGCAGGGCTAAGTTCCGCAACCCAATGCACATTTGGCCCGAGCAAGATGTTGATACTGGCCTTCACCTCACCCACAGCCATGGGGAGGACATGGGCCGTAGCGCACCTCACTCTCGAAACCCAGGTACCCCTAGACAAGAGCTTTCGGACAACCGATAAACATGTGAAGGGGGTGAGGCCGCTACATAAAGAACAGAGGACCCATTCTAATCAGTGGCCTCTATGGTGGTAGCACTGCAAACATGATTACTTTTGCTAAGTGTTAGCATGGTGGTATTGCTTTCTTGATGTATATATATACACATACACAGTATATATATATATATATATATATATATATATATATATATATACACACACACACAGTATATACAGTATATATTGTGTCCCCGCCACAGTGAGCACCACAAACCAAAAAGGGCCAACATACCACAGCACATTAACCTGAGCATTGCCAGGCATAAACTCCACAAATACAGTACATATGAGAAAATAACATTGTAGGCACCTGTCTACATACTCACACATACATACCTCTACATACTAGGATTATTATCAGCTGGTTGAACATTTTTGTCTAATGCTAAGAGAAATTACGTTTTAGGCTAAAGGAAACCTGAAAGGAATATGTGACAACACTCCTGTGAGTATCAGTGTTTTTTGAGGATGACCCTGGAGTCACATATTGGAGGTCCCTTACATTCTGACAGCTGATACCCTGGCCAGGAGCCAACATCATGCTTGGAACACCCTCATTAAGCCTTCCCTTCCTACCTCCATCAATGAGCCTTGGCTGACCACCTACATCAATGAGAAACTTCCCCCCCCCCACCTCTATCAATGATCTTTCACTACCCACAACCATCAGTGAGCCTTCCCTCCCCACCTTCATCAATGAGTCTTTCCCCCACCTCCATCAATGAGCCTTCCTTTCACCTCCATCAATGAGCCTTCCTTTCACCTCCATTAATGAGCTTTCACTCCCCACCTCCATCAATGAGCCTTCCCTCCACCTTTATCAAGAAGCCTTAAATCCCCACTTCCATCAACGAGCCTTCCCTCCCACCTCCATCAATGAACCCTCCCCTCACCTCCATCAATGAGCCTTTCCTCCACCTCCATCAATGTGCCTTCACTCCCCACTCCCATCAATGAGCCTCACCCCCCTCCTCCATCAATGAGCCTTCCCTCCCCACCTCCATCAATGAGCCTCGGCCACCCACCTCCATCAATGAGCCTCAGCCACCCACACTCCATCAATGAGCCTTTCTTCCTCACCTCCATCAATGAGCCATCCTTCCCTACCTCCATCAATGAGCATCCCCACCCCCACCTCTATCAATGAGCCTTGGCCACTTACGACCCTGTTGCCCAGTTTCCTTTCTTAGACCACTTTTGGTCGGTCCTCACCACTGCAGACTGGAAACATCCCACAAAAGCTGACGTTTTGGAGTTGCTCTGACCCAGTCATCTAGACATTACAGTTTGGTCCTTGTCAAAGTCCCTCAAATCATTAAACTTGTCCATTTTTTCTGCTTTTAGTGCATCACTTTCAGGGACAACATGTTCACTTGCTGCCCTAATATATCTCACCCACTTTCAGATGTCATAGTCCATATAATCAATATTATTCACTGTACCTGTCAGAGGTCAGAATGTTATGGCTGATCGGTGTACAGTGACATTGTTTCCTTTTAAAACACTTTAAATGCTTATTCAAGTCGAATTGTGTGCGGCTCTACGTATAACAATGTACATATTCACCAGCACACCAGGAATCTTCAGTTGTCGTTCTACGTTTGACAAGTCACTGAGCAGGAACACGCTTGGAGCCAGTGAAGTCCAAACTCTTCACCTTCCTTTTCTCTCCTAATTCCCGACAGCTTTTAAGTTGATCTTTAATTTTGAACAAAGAATTTTCATAAAGTGTAATAAATGATGACTGATCGACCTTGGCAATGCCGACATCCAACGAGCAGCTCCCTCTACAGAGATCAATGTAAAACCATTTTTGCGATTAGGAGAAAACAAGACAAAGAGACAAACAAAAAATAAAATGTAAAAGAGGACGCTGTAATGAAGGATATTGGTGTTCCATTTATACCTACACAACACTATTTTACTGCTTTTAGTCTTTGGCTGGGTGCTTTATTGTGAATTCTCTATGCAGATGGCAATGAATCGAAGATGAGAGACCTCTGATGTAGCCAAATCTATTTGTCGAGAGAACAATTCTGAGGTTTGCTCAGATAATTAATGTTCTAGTCTTGCTTAGAGTTATCTCCTGCTAGACAGAAATTGACCTGTCTCCTGCTACAGTATTGAGAATGTACATCCTCCTGGTTCTGCTTACTCAGTCTTTGGCAACCATTTCAGCTCCAACTGCAGAAAAATCTGTTTCACTTTTTTCTATTATCACACAATGACTGTTTGCTTTACATGCAAGCAACATGTAATTCAGCGCCGGACATGTATTGAAAGCCTGGTTTATTTTAAGTAAAATTCTGCGTTTGTTGGGAATAAACCGCAATCTCTTCCCGGCAAACTCAATACAAAGCAAGCATTTGTGGGAACCTTTTTTTGCAGATCACAACTTTCTCAGCTCTGTAGGTCTGTTCTAATTTCTGAATAGGAGGCAGTGGTGTCGCTAGGGGGTTGTCAGGGTCACCTGTGGCCAGGTGACAGATGCACACCGTAGGGGGACAGGAGTGCACCGCGAGGTAGTGAACCCTATGGCTGGCTTCTGTGGGTAGGAAACTGGGTGGTTGTGGAAAGCGGGACCAGAGGAGCACAACCGGGATCCCAACGGAAGCGAGAGCCAAGATTCCCCAGGGCGCGGAGTCTAAGACCCAGCTGGTCTTCTCCAGGGCCTCTAGTGGTGAGGATGTTACGCTGCAGGCTGGGACCAGGTCGCGGCCCCTGGAGTTTCCTAGCTCACGCCCCGTAGGATAAGGGGAAGCAGCGGCACACGATAGAGAGAACCGAATAACAAGCCGAAGGTCAGGGGCCACAAGCAGACAAGGATAACGAAGAACGAGCCGAAGGTCAAGGGTCACGAGCAGACAGGGATGGTCGGGGACAAGCCAATAACGTAACAGAGAGACAGACGTAGCACACGGCAGGCAGGAACCCAAACACACAATGCCTAACAAACACGTTGATCAGCAAAGCAGGCTTGCAGTGCACAGGTTAATATAGTGTTCAGTGATAGGGCCTGGGGTGGAGTCAGGCTGGGAGGAGATTATAAAGGAAGCCAGGTGAAGGAGGTCTGGTCTCTAGATGAACACATGAGGAGGAAGGTAAGATGGCAGACAGACATTAATGCATATCCATGACAGGGGTGGCCTTTTGGGGCTATAGCCCCGAATCTGAGGCCCATAGCCCCGAGTCTCTCAGAGATGGCCATGGCCTCTCTGCAGCCAGGCCACAAGTGCACCACAGTTCCGCTCTGACTGTGCAGCCATAGGCAGCAGAGAGATGACATCACTCACTGCTCATCCTCTCTCTGGTGACCCTGATGTAAGGAGCGGCTCTCTGGGGACCCTGATGTAAGGAGGGCTCTCTGGGGAACCTGATGTAAGTGAGGGGGCTCTCTGAGGACCCTGATGCAAGTGGGGGAGGCTCTCTGGGAACCCTGATGTAAGGGGGGCTCCCTGGGGACCCTGGTGTAATGATAATATATATAATGTAATATATATATTACATATATATATAGATCGTCCCTGGTGGGACGATCCTGAGGACATTGACCTTGGACTAACACGCAGCAAAAGCCATCTCCACCATCAGGAGCTCTGTTGAATACCGGTTAGTATACAGACCTCGCACCTTGGTTGAGCCTGTGTCATTCACCAGAGTGACCTGCTTGTATACCTATCCTGCTGGTTGGTGGGAGCCTCTCTACTGCTATAGTTACTGGTCTCCGAATCTGACCTCTGAGTGTGACAAATATAATGCCACAAATGTTTCGAATACATAAGGTATTTGGCCACAAATGTGACTGGGAACTCTTATTCTCGTCAGAGGGAACAGTACAACCTGTAAGGTTGCAGTGGGGGTGGTACAAAAGGAATCAAAAATCACACTTCTAAAGTGCTGTGATATCCAGTATTATTGCCTTCCTATAACAGAAAGTATTTACATGTCCTCACTTTCAGCACAAAAGCCAAAAACAAAGATCTCAATCTCTGCTTATGGGTAAGTAGGGAATCCTTTTTAATTTTATCCCTTTGGCCATCTGTGCATCTAGAACTGCTGGTGTACAGCACAGACATAGCCATAATTTTACAGTATTACCAACTTCCATACAGCTGTTTCAGGCTTCTCATCAGTGAAAGATATTGCTTTACTGGCTCCACAGTGAAGGGTTTGTGAGTCCAGGGGAGCAAGACATGACCAGTAAAGCCATATTATTATACAGTATTTACTGTATATAGTGCCAACAGATTGAACAGCACTTTACAATATAGGACACTGAATGAAACCAGTGGAGGGATTGGCAGTGATAGGTGGAGGACACTGAATGAAGCCAATGGAGGGATGGCCTGAGAGAGGTGGAGAACACTGAATGAAGCCAGTGGAGGGATTGGCTGAGAGGGGTGGAGGACACTGAATTAAACCAATGGAGTGATGGCTTGAGAGAGGTGGAGAACACTGAATGAAGCCAGTGGAGGGATTGGCTGAGAGGGGTAGAGAACACTGAATGAAGCCATTTGAGGGATTGGCAAAGAAGGGTGGAGGACACTGAATGAAGCCAGTGGAGGGATTGGCAGAGAAGGATGGGGGATACTGAGCAGAAGCCAGTGGAGGGATTGGTAGAGAAGGGTGGAGGACACTCAATGAAGCCAGTGGAGGGATTGGCTGAGAGGGGTGGAGGAGGTTGAATGAACTCAGTGGAGGGATTGGCAGAGAGGGGTGGAGGATACTGAATACCTGAATGGAGGCCAGTATAGGGTTCAGCAGAGAGGAGTGGGCACTGAGCAGAAGCCAGTGAAGGGCTTGGCAGAGAAGGGTAGAGGACACTGAGTGAAGCTAGTGGAGTAATTGGCTGAGAGGGGTGGAGGACACTGAATAAAACCAGTGGAGGGATTAGCAGAGAAGGGTGGAGGACACTGAGCAGAAGCCAGTGGGGGGATTGGCAAAGAGCGACGGAGGACACTGAGCAGAAGCCAGTGGGGGGATTGGCAGAGAGGGAAGGGGGGACACTGAATAAAGCCAGTGGAGGTATTAGCTGATGGAGGCAGCAGACAAATGATGGATGAGTCTGGCAGTAGCATTCATGGTGGACTGAAAGGGAGAGAGTTGCAGTAGTCAAGGTGAGAGATAACCAGGGACTGAATTAGCAGCTTTGTGGTGTCATTGGTTGGGAAGGGGTGTTTTTGGAAATGTTATGGAGGTAAAGGCAACAAGATTTGGACACTGATTGGATGTGGGGCTGAATGGACAGGTCTGAGCCTAGAATTACGTCTAGTACCCTGGCATGTGGGGTGGGACTGAATGGTGTGCTATTGGTTTATTGGAAAAGTCAAGGGAGGTGGCATGGGGTGAAGGAAATATTATGCACCCAATTTTTGGGAAGAGTTTGAGGAGGTGGTGTGACATCCATACTGATATGCCAGTTAGTAAATTAGTGAACGGAACGACGGGGTGAGCAGAGGAGTAAAGAGAGAGATGTTGGTGTCATTAGCCTAGAAATAGTATTGGAAGTCATGGAGGTTATGAGCTGACCCAGGAAGGCAAAGTCTTGCACTGGTGAGGGCTAAGAAGGCTGAAATAGCTGAGAACGACTCTGGCGGTGAAGGGGTTAAAGAAAGTTTCCTTTATGCATCTAATAGAAGCTGCACATGAATAAAACTCAAAGAAGCAGAAAATAGCAGCGCGGAGTGAAAAGTAGGGTGAAGAAGATGAAAACGGCTCAGGAGGACTCCAAAGGGTTTCTAGAACTCTGCGTTCTGTAACAATGTAGGGTCAGCTCAGGCAATTTTTTTTTCTTAGTTATGTTCTTGTCATGAGGTTCTCCTTCCACAGGCTGGAGAAATGAGCTTGCTGTGAGCTCTGTCTGGCTGTATTCATATCACAACACTGTGCAAACGGAAGAAAGAAGTTTAATTAACATTACGAGATTAAAGCCTTTGAATCAACCTCCAGCAGATCTCCGAGCTTCGCCATTTCCTGTATTGCCTGTTCTAAGGTACCTCATTATAAATTGATTTCTTTGGATTTGTTTTTTTATCTGAAACACATATTTGGCAGAGTTTTATATTGTGTAGTAACATTAACATCAGCCCAGAGAAGTTCACACAGATAGGTTCCTACTATAATGGTACAAATCATACCCATTTCAGAGCCAGAGTGATTAGGAGCCAGTCAGCCGGGTTTGGGTTGTGGAAGGAAGTCCCAGAGAAGAACATGCAAACACAAAGAGAATGTATCAACATCACGCAAAGTGTCCACAGAACTGAATCTGGAAGCTGAAAGGGTTGTAAAGGTTCGTTTTTTATTTTCTAAATAGGATCCTTTAAAGCGGAGCTCCGCCGTAAAAGAAAAAAAAAATATTAAAAGCCAGCAGCTACAAATACTGCAGCTGCTGACTTTTAATATTAGGACACTTACCAGTCCTGGAGTCCAGCGACGTCGGCAGCAGAAGACGAGCAATCGCTCGTCTCTCGGCTGCCTCCACCGCCATTAATCGGTGAGGGAATCAGGAAGTGAAGCTTTGTAAGTGGTGTAATGCCCGCAAGTTCCCGCAGAGTCTATGCCCGGAAGTGGGTGCAAGTATCTGTCCTAGACAGGTATCTGCACTAGGGTGACTACATGTCCCGGATTGGCATGGCTGGGCATATGGACGAATATATGCGTCCCCTTAAAGACGCGGCATTGTGGGCGCGCACCCGCTGCAAGCTCCGTGAGTGTGACCGCTGGTCCCGCGGACTCGATGTCCGCCGGGAGTCCCGCGATCATCTCACGGAGAGGAAGAACTGGGAAATGCTGAGGTAAACAAGCATTTCCCCATTCTGCCTAGTGACAGGACACTGATCACAGCTCCCCGTGATCGAGAGCAGTGACCAGTGTAGTGTCACACATAGCCCATCCCCCACACAGTTAGAACACATCCCTAGGACACACTTAACCCCTTCAGCACCCCCTAGTGTTTAACCCCTTCACTGCCAGTCACATTTACACAGAAATCAGTGCATTTTTATAGCACTGATCGCTGTACAAATGTGAATGGTCCCAAAATAGCGCCAAAAGTGTCCGATGTGTCCGCCATAATGTCGCAGTCACGATAAAAATTGCTGATCGTCGCCATTACTAGTAAAAAATAAATATATTAATAAAAATGCCATAAATCTATCCCCTATTTTGTAGATGCAAACCAATCAATAAACGCTTATTGTGATTTTTTTACCAAAAATATGTAGAAGAATACGTATCGGCCTAAACTGAGGAATTTTTTTTTTTATATATATATATATTATGGGGATATTTATTAGGGTTGTCCCGATACCACTTTTTTAGGACCGAGTACAAGTACCAATACTTTTTTTCATGTACTCGCCGATACCGATTATCAATACTTTTTTTTTAATGCCATGTGACAGTTTGACTGATGGGCACTGATAGATGGCACTTATGGGCACTGACAGGTGGTTGGCACTGATAGACTGCACTTATGGGCACTGATGGTGCTGACAGGTGGCTGGCACTGTTAGATGGCACCGACAGGTGGCTGGCACTGATAGGCGGCACTTATGGGCACTGACAGGCGGCACTTATGGGCACTGATGGCACTGACAGGTGGCTGGCACTGATAGGCGGCACTTATGGGCACTGACAGGCGGCACTTATGGGCACTGATGGCACTGACAGGTGGCTGGCACTGAAATGCAGCAATAAATTACATGACTAAATGATACACCCTGCACTTGGCATCAGCAGACATCTTGTTACACCCAGTCCGAACTATTTGGGCTGGGTGTAACAAGATGTCAGCTGCTGGCTTACTGTGGCCAAGTGCAGGGTGTGCCAAGATGGGCGTCGGGATTTCCAAGCTGACGGTGACCGAATGTGACAGTCCGGTCACCGATCCTGATGCGGCTGCACAGCTTATCTAGCTATTTCTCTACTGCAGGTGAGGACTCTCCGGCCCGCTGACTTCGCCCGCTCCGCCCACTGAGGTCGCCCGCCCACTCCGCCTACTGACACCGCCCGCCCTCTCCGCCTCTGACACCGCCCGCCCTCTCCGCCTACTGACACCGCCCGCCCTCTCCGCCTACTGACACCGCCCACCCTCTCCGCCTACTGACATCACCTGCCCTCTCCGCCTACTGACACGGCCCGCCCTCTCCGCCTACTGACACCGCCCGCCCTCTCCGCCTACTGACACCGCCCGCCCTCTCCGCCTACTGACACCGCCCGCCCTCTCCGCCTACTGACATCACCTGCCCTCTCCGCCTACTGACACCGCCCGCCCTCTCCAACTACTGACACCGCCCATCCTCTCCGCCCACTGAGTCCGCCCGCCGACCAAGTATCGGGTCAGGCATCGGGAGCATTTGTGCAAGTACAAGTACTTGCACAAATGCTCTGTATCGGTCCCGATACCGATACTAGTATCGGTATTGGGACAACCCTAATATTTTTTATAGCAAAAACTAAAAAATATTGCTTTTTTTTTCAAAATTGTCTCTCTTTTTTTGTTTATAGCGCAAAAAATTAAAACCGCAGAGGTGATCAAACACCACCAAAAGAAAGCTCTATTTGTGGGGAAAAAAGGACGTAAATTTTGTTTGGGAGTCACGTCGCATGACCGCGCAATTGTCAGTTAAAGCGGCGCGGTGCGGAATCGCAAAAAGTGCTCTGGTCTTTGGGCAGCCAAATGGTCCGGGGCTGAAGTGGTTAAATGAAAACCAAAAGAACTATCAGTGCTATCCTCAGCCAAAAACCAGATCCTCCTTCTATGGGATCAGTTCTGTCAGTCACGAATTTGCTATGAATGAATCATGAGCCATCATCAATGGTGAGCGGCTGGTTGGTTAGCTGTGGGTGGTTTATGTTTCTTGAGCGAGTTGTAATGTCTGCATTCTATTATACAATAGGGCCCTATTTAAAATGATGCAAAGGAGCATTTAACCTTTAGGTGACCTCAAAGTCTATGACAGTTCTGTGCACCTATGTTTATATGGGGCACACAAGAAGGAAGCAGAAAAGTCCTCACATACCAGGCAAGGGATTAACTCTACACACCATTACCATTCTATCCTTATGATTGTGCTTTGCTCCACATACTCCAATTACAACTGGAACTTTATTTTACCCACCAGATTGCATGACTCAAATATAATAAATTAAATAGAAAAAAAAAAAACTCTCTAATGAGCTGTCAAACTTTCTGTGCCTCCCAGTCGCTAAATAAACCATAAAAAGCTGCTGAAAAACACCAACTAATGTGTTCCCACATCAAATGACAATCTAAATAGTACATAAATAGTGCCGCGCTGCTCATCAAGTCACAAGTTTATCATTCAAATAAATAGAACAAAAATCAAAATATATATCAAATTCAAAATCAATTATGATACTCAAATTGTGCAAATAACATTGTTCAAAGTTAGTCCAAAATAGTAAATTCCAACTTAACCACTTCAATACCAGGCACTTACGCCCCTTCTTGCGACAGGACAATTTTCAGGTTTGAGCGCTGTTGCACTTTGAATGACAATTGCGCGGTCATGCAACACTGTACCAAAACTAAATTTTTATAATTTTCTTCCCACAAATAGAGCTTTCTTTTGGTGGTATTTGATCACCTCTGTGGTTTTTATTTTTTGCTAAACAAACTAAAAAAGAACACATTTTTGAGGGAAAAAATGTGTTTTTTTTTAGTTTCTGTCATAAAATTTTGTTTTCCCCTTCACTGATGGGCACTAATGAGGTGGCACTGATGAGGTTGCACTGATGGGCACTGATGAGTTGGCACTGATGAGGAGGCACTGATATGTAGAATTGATAGGCACTGATATGCAGCACTGATGGGCACCAATAGGCGGCACTGATATGCAGCACTGATGGGCACTGATAGGCGGCACTGATGGGCACTGATAGGTGGCACTGATAGGCGGCACTGATGGGCACTGACAGGCGGCTGTGATGGGCACTGACAGGTGGCACTGATTGGCACTGATGATGAGGTACTGATAAGTACTGACAGGTGTTACTGCTAGGCAGTAATTGGCACTGTGGTGAGCAGTGATTGGCACTGTGGTGTGCACTGGCAGAATTTTATTTTTGCACTGTGGTGGGCACTGGTTGGCAGGTGATTGCTACATTTCAGGGGGCTGTGCTGATAATCAGTGTGCTGATTATCAGCACATCCCCCCCCCCTCTGACAGGGAGAGCCGCCGATCGGCTCTCCCTGTCAGCGTGAACCGAGGAATGCCGTTTACCGGCACTTCCTGGTTCACGTGATGATCAGCTGTGATTGGTCACAGCTGATCACGTGGTAAGAAGCGTCTGACAGAGATCTTCTTATCACAATCAGAGATGGGGGGTGTCAGACTGACACGCCGCACTTGCGATCGCCGCGCTGCGCGCCCCCACAGGCACGTTCTAGCATGTTATCCTGCTGGACTTCATATGACGCCCAGTCAGGATAACAGAACCACTTCCCGGGCGTCAATATGCTATTGACCGGGCGGGAAGTGGTTTTAATCATGCAATAGTGATCCACACTGCAACTTGATGTGCCAATATTGTCTTCCTTGCCCGTGACCCACTTTTATATTACACCAGTGCCTCCCCCACCACCACATAGACTCCTCGCTCACCTCCAAATTGGACCTATATGAATACACAGGTCTAAATACACTTGTTCCAACTAATCAGGTGTTCCCTCCATGGCTCCCAGAAAAAAAGGCTGTGGGTCTCTTTAGCTTTCAGTAATCCAACCGTCCCTGATCAAAGATGGCCTCACTGGATGCCACTAATCTAAACAACCCAAGGCCAATTATACACGGACCAAATTTCTTTCCTGCAACCACAGGTTGCAGGAAAGAAATAGGCTTGATTCGCCCATCAACATAGACAGTGCTGATGCGGGAATCCCTCCTGCCGATCAATCAACTTGGTACATTCAGCCTGCCCATTAATGGTTTGAATCTCGACCGGTTGCTGTTGAACCGGCCTAAGATTTGAAATGTGCATGGCTGGCCTAAGACCCATCTTCTTACCCCATTTTGCCTCCAAACTCCTTGACTGTCTAGTCTACAACCAGCTGAACTGCCACCTCATTAGGTATAACCTTCTTGATCCCCTTCAGTCTGGATTTCGCCTGCAACACTCCACAGAAACCGCTCTCCTAAAACTCACAAACGACTTGCTAACAGCTAAAACCAATGGTCACTATTCCGTACTTATACTCTTGGACCTATCCACTAGACATGTGCATTCGTTTTCGTCCGAATGCATTTTCGTCTGAATTTCTGGGATTTTCGCGTTCGTTTTAACAAACGATAACGAACGCCCAGAACCCGAAATCTGAAAGATCCGACATAAGAAACGCTTTATTTTCGTTTCGTTGCGACAACAGTTCGATATAGATAGAAGATTCGACATGACGGTGACAATAGCGATCTGTGTCTATCGAACTTGCGGTTGAATGTGCCTAACCTAACTCTATTAGTCCGAGATTATAGAGAGAGAGAAAAGATTCGACATTATAGAGAGCGGACATTTACGGTCTAATGCTCTGCCCATAGGCTATAGAAGAATTCTAATGTTGGTTGACTAGTAATAATAATTAATAAATATAATAATTACTAGTCATACAACATTAGAATTCTACTATAGCTTGTGGGCGGGGCATTCGACCGGAAATGTACTATCACAGCGTTGTACAGTTTATCTGCTCCGTCGAATCTTCTTAGAACATTCGACAGACACCATAAGCCTTCAATTGACAGATTCAACCTTAATTTGGATTTTTTAACCACTTCAATACCATGCACTTATGCACCTTCCCGCCCAGACCAATTTTCAGCTTTCAGTACTCTCACACTTTGAATGACAATTACTTAGTCATGCTACACTGTATCCAAACAAATTTTTTATAATTTTCTTCTCACAAATAGAGCTTTCTTTTGGTGGTATTTAATCGCCACTGGGTTTTTTATTTTTTGCGATATAAGCAAAAAAACAGCAATTTTTTAAAAAAAAAAACACTTTTTTTTAGTTTCTATTGTAAAATTTTGCAAATAAGTAATTTTTCTTCATAAATTTGTGCCAAAATGTATGCGGCTACATATCTTTGGTAAAATGAACCCAAATTAGTGTATATTATTTGGTCTTTGTGAAAGTTATAGAGTCTACAAACTATGGTGGCAATCACTGAAAATTTATCACATCTGATCACGCCTGATGTACTGAAGGGATATCTCATTTCTTGAGACACTAACAAGCGAGGAAAGTACAAATACCCCAAAATTACCCCTTTTTGGAAAGTAGACAGTCCAAGGTATTTACTAAGAGGCGTGGTGAGTTTTTTGAAGTTGTATTTTTTTCCCACAATTCTTGGGAAAATTTAATTTTTTTTTTTTTTTTTTTTACACAAACTGGTCATATTAACAGTTTTTTTCTCTCACACAGCATATGCATAATTGCAATTACACCCCAAAATACATTCTGCTACTCCTCCTGAGTGTAGCGATACCACATGTGTGAGACTTTTACACAGCCTGGCCATATACAGAGGCCCAACATTGAAGTAGCACTTTCAGGCGTTCTACAAGCATAAATCGCACATATCCTTTCTCAACCACCTATTACACTTTTGAAGGCCCTGGAGCACCAGGACAATGGAATTTTCCACAAAATGACCCCATTTTGGAAAGCACACACCCCAACGTATAATCTATGAAGCATTATGAGTCTTTTGAACGGTTCATTTTTTTCCAGAAGGTTTTGGAAAATGTGGAGAAAAAATGAAAATGCATTTTTTTTACACAAAGTTGTCCATTTATAAGATATTTCTAACGCATAGCATATACATAGCAAAAATGACACCCCAAAATGCATTCTGCTACTCCTCCTGAGTATAGCGATACCACATGTGTGAGACTTTTACACAGCCTGGCCATATACAGAGGCCCAACATTGAAGTAGCACTTTCAGGCGTTCTACAAGCATAAATCGCACATATCCTTTCTCAACCACCTATTACACTTTTGAAGGCCCTGGAGCACCAGGACAATGGAATTTTCCACAAAATGACCCCATTTTGGAAAGCACACACCCCAACGTATAATCTATGAAGCATTATGAGTCTTTTGAACGGTTCATTTTTTTCCAGAAGGTTTTGGAAAATGTGGAGAAAAAATGAAAATGCATTTTTTTTACACAAAGTTGTCCATTTATAAGATATTTCTAACGCATAGCATATACATAGCAAAAATGACACCCCAAAATGCATTCTGCTACTCCTCCTGAGTATAGCGATACCACATGTGTGAGACTTTTACACAGCCTGGCCATATACAGAGGCCCAACATTGAAGTAGCACTTTCAGGCGTTCTACAAGCATAAATCGCACATATCCTTTCTCAACCACCTATTACACTTTTGAAGGCCCTGGAGCACCAGGACAATGGAATTTTCCACAAAATGACCCCATTTTGGAAAGCACACACCCCAACGTATAATCTATGAAGCATTATGAGTCTTTTGAACGGTTCATTTTTTTCCAGAAGGTTTTGGAAAATGTGGAGAAAAAATGAAAATGCATTTTTTTTACACAAAGTTGTCCATTTATAAGATATTTCTAACGCATAGCATATACATAGCAAAAATAACACCCCAAAATGCATTCTTCTACTCCTCCTGAGTATAGCGATACCACATGTGTGAGACTTTTACACAGCCTGGCCATATACAGAGGCCCAACATTGAAGTAGCACTTTCAGGCGTTCTACAAGCATAAATCGCACATATCCTTTCTCAACCACCTATTACAATTTTGAAGGCCCTGGAGCACCAGGACAATAGAATTTTCCACAAAATGACCCCATTTTTGAAAGCACACACCCCAACGTATAATCTATGAGGCATTATGAGTCTTTTGAACGGTTCATTTTTTTCCAGAAGGTTTTGGAAAATGTGGAGAAAAAATTAAAATGCATTTTTTTTACACAAAGTTGTCAATTTATAAGATATTTCTAACACATAATATGTACATAGCAAAAATTACACCCAAAAATGCATTCTGCTACTCCTCCTGAGTATGGCGATACCACATGTTTGAGACTTTTACACAGCCTGGCCACATACAGAGGCCTAACATCCAAGTAGCACCTCCAGGCATTCTAGCAGCATTAATTGCACATATCATTTTCTGACTACCGATCACATTTTTGAAGGCCCTTCATATATCTAACACATAGCAGGTACATACCAAATAACAAAAGATTACCTGTGGTTTTAGAAGTGCAGTGGTCCACAGAGGAGAGCATCGGTCCAGGCAGCAGGCAGGGATGAGGTCAGCGACAGCAAAAGCAATCATCCAGGCAGCAGGCAGGAATACTGTCCATAGTTCGCACAGGCAGAGATACTGTCAGCACAGCCAGAGCACAGCCAAAGCACAGGTCCAGGTAGCAGGCAGAGGTGTCCTATCCTATCCTATTGATGATATCTTCGATATATTGGAGGTAGTGGAGTCGGTGATTTTGAGTTGCTTTTTGGTAGCAGACAAACGAATTAAAAAGGGCCATGTGAAACAGGTGAAACGCAACTTTTTTGTGCCAATAATGGGACTTTCTGGTTGATAAGTAGGGCTGTAGCATCTGGTTGTTTAAATCCACCCCCCCATGTACAAATTGTAGTCGTGGACACATTCAGGCTTTACAATGGAGCCGCGTCTTCTTGGGATCTCCACCATGGTGTCATTGTGGATCGTAGAGAGGATGTGGACATCTTTCTTGTCCCTCCACTTCATGGCCAACACCTCCTCGTTCCTCATGGATGCCGATTCTCCAGGTCGCAATTTTTTTGTCAATAAATTTTGTGGGAATCCCTTCCGTTTTTTTTTTTTAAGGTACCGCAGGCCGGGGTTTGTTTACTGTAAAGGTGGCGAAAAAGGGGCAGGCTGGTATAATAATTATCAACATATAAATGGTAACCTTTTCCGAACAGGGGGTATGCCAACTCCCAGACAATTTTCCCACTGGTTCCAATATATGTGGGGCAATCACGGGGCTGGAGCTGGGAGTCTTTGCCTTCGTAGATCCTGAATTTGCAGACGTATCCAGTGGCTCAATCACATAATTTATTTAATTTTAACCCATACCTGGCTCTCTTGCTTGGTATGTACTGCTTGAACTGCAGTCGGCCGGTGAAATGTACGAGGGACTCGTCCACACAAATTTTTTGGTCTGGGATGAAAACGTCTTCAAATCGCTGGGAAAAGGCATTGATTAGGGGGCGTATCTTGTACAATTTGTCGTAGTTGGGATGATCTCGGGGAGGGCACTGTGAATTGTCATTGAAGTGGAGAAAGCGCATAATCATGTCGTATCTTTTCCTGGACATGACAGCGGAATATATGGGCATGTGTTGGATGGGGCGTTTGGACCAATATGAATGGACTTCGTTCTTTTTTGTAAGCCCCATATTGAACATAAGGCCCAAAAATAATTTAAATTCCTCCAATGTTAGACGCCGCCACTGGAACATGCGGGCGTAGGAAGAATTGGGGTTGGCAGCAATAAATTGGGATGCATACAGATTCGTTTGATCCACTATATTCTGCAGCAAATCTTGTGGGAAAAATAAACAAAAATAATCAAATTTAGAAAAATTTGTAGTGTCGGGCTGCACACCTGGCTGTGCGGTGAAAGGGGGGATGATAGCGGATCCTGAGTTGGCAGGCAACCATAAGGGGTTTGCCAGGGCATCGGGAAGGTAGGATTGGGGCTGGATTCTTCGGGTTGGGCGTGCATTTCCATTGCTTGTACTGGGCTCCTCTTCCTGGGGTATGGCGCTGCTGGTGGTGGGCAGTTCTCCTGATCTTGGTGCTGATCTTGGTGCTGATCTTGGTGCCGATCGCATTCTTTTGGGAGGGACGGTTTCCTCCGGGGACTCGGACTCTGAGCCACTATCCTCCACTGGCTCATATTCCGAACCAGAATCGGATAATGGGAGCTCCCCGCTGCTCTCATCATCCGACATGGCAAGAATGGCATATGCCTCCTCAGGTGTGTAAACCCTTTGGGACATTATGGCAGTGCTTATTGGTGGGCCTGTGTAATGGTACTGCTGGTGGTAGTGGTGGCGGTCTGTGTGGTAGTACCGATGGAGGTATTAGTGGTGGGCCTGTGTGGTGGTACCGATGGCGGTATGGGTGGTGGTGGTACCAATGGCGGTACAGGTGGTGGTGGTACCGATGGCGGTAAGGGTGGTGGTGGTGGCGGCGGTACCGGTGGCGGTACGGGTGGTGGTGGTAGCGATGGCGGTATGGGTGGTGGTGGTACCGATGGCGGTACGGGTGGTGGTGGTACCGATGGTGGTACAGGTGGTGGTGGTACGGGTGGTGATGGTACCGATGGCAGTACAGGTGGTGGTACAGGTGGTGGTGGCACTACCGACGGTGGTACGGGTGGTGGTACTGGTGGTGGTACCGATGGCGGCACTAGTGGTGATACTGGTAGCGGGCCTGTGTGGCAGTATAGATGCTGGGCCTGGTGGCGGTACTGGTGGTGGTACTGGTACCGATGGCGGTACTGGTAGCCTGTGTGGCAGTGCCAATGGCGGTACCGATGGAGGTGGGCCTGTGACAGATGATTGACAGATGGGCTGATTGATTGATTGACAGATGGGTTGATTGATTGACAGATGGGGTGATTGATTGACAGGTGGGGTGATTGATTGACAGGTGGGGTGATTGATTGACAGGTGGGCTGATTGATTGACAGATGGGCTGATTGATTGACAGATGGGCTGATTGACAGATGGGCTGATTGACAGATGGGCTGATTGGCTGGGCTGATTGATGTGCTGGGCTGTGTGACAGGTCCTCTTTATGGGGGGGGGCGTGTTGTGCACTGTAAACTTATGTAGACAAACTACACTGAGCTAACTTACTGATCTCTTCTCTCTCCTCACAGATCGGTGTGTGAGGAGAGAGCAGGGATCAGGTAGTAACTCCTGTGGAGTTTGTTTACATTTGTGACCGGCTGTGATTGGACACAGCCGGTCACGTGGTAAACAGCCAATTCATTGGCTGTTTACTCTGATCGGGGACGTGCTGTGTCCAAGGGACACTCGCCTTCCCCGATCCCCGCTCTGCAAGCCTGTGGCGGCGCGCACGGAGCGCGCCGCCGAGTTTGTTTTGACAGGTGATCGGCTGTGACTTTGACACAGCCGATCACATGGTAAACAGCCAATGAAATTGGCTGTTTACCGTGATCGGGGTAGCGCTGTGTCCGAGGGACACATGCCGTCCCCGATCACCGCGCTGCGCGCCCCCGCGGGCGCGCGCAAGGCAATATCCTGCAGGACGTCATATGACGTCCAGTATCGATATTGCAACCACTTCCCGGACGTCAATTCGCTATTGACTGGGCGGGAAGTGGTTAATGAATGCATTTTTTAACGAAACAAAATAAATAAAAATGAATTTCGGGAGTAACTAAATAAATGTATTTTTCGGACGAAAACTAAATTCCGAAACAAAATATTTCAGTGTGCACATGTCTACTATCCACTGCCTTTGCTACAGTTGACCGATGGACTTTTTTCATTTGAAAAAAACGATCGTGTGTGGGCCCCATCTGACTTTTTTCCATCGGTGTAAAAAAATAGAACATGTTTTAAATTTTTCCGATGGAAAAAAAAACAATAGGAAATTCCGATCGTCTGTGTGGAACTTCATCTGAGAAAAATCCACGCATGCTCAGACTAAATTAGAAGACGGGAGCGCTCGTTCTGGTAAAACTAGCGTTCGTAATGGAGATAGCACATTCGTCATGCTGTAACTGACTGAAAAGCACGGAGACTGAAAAGCTAGAATCGGCTAACACCAAAAACTTTTACTAACACGCGGTAACACAAAATCAGCAAAAGCAGCCCAAAGGGTGGCGCCATTGGATTTGAACTTCCCATTTATAGTGCCGTCGTACGTGTTGTACGTCACGGCGTTTTGGACGGTCGGAATTTTGTCTGATGGTGTGTAGGCAAGACTGATGGAAGTCAGCTTCATCGGAATTCCGACGGAAAATTCCATCGGATTTTATTCCATCGGAAATCCGAGTCTCATTGACTTGCTGATCACACCGCGCACGCCCTACAGGGGGCTTGCAGGTCGCTCGAGAATGGGAGGACGTCCATGGACGCCCTCCCGTCAAATTAGGTCTGCGCTGTAGCCGTCTTTCTGGTATAGCACGGATCTGAAGTAGTTAAAGATGGTACTCAAAAGAAGATGAGTAAAATCGCAGAAAGAGAAATTCAGTAAACTATTACAATATAATCCCTGAAGAAATCACAAGAGCAAGTGACGCAACATGTTGGGCGGAGTTGAAACTAGAAGTATGGTTCTAGTATGGTTCTAGAAGTCTCGGAGTCATCTTTGACTCGGAGATGTCGATGGACGCACAAATTGGATCAGTAGTCAGCGGAGCTCACCATCTCCTCCGTCTACTACGTAGACTCATCCCCTTCATCCCAAAAGAGGATACAGCAGTAGTAGTTGGAACAATTATCAACTCCCGACTCGATTACGCAAACGCCCTCTACCTCAGACTACCCAAATACCAGATTTTGCGCCTACAAGTCATCCAGAACACGGCTGCCAGGCTGGTAACGGGAAAAAAACCTTGGGAATCCATCACCCCATCACTAAGGACCCTTCATTGGCTAACCGTAAAGGATCGGATCACATTCAAGACCCTCTGTCTCACCCACAAGTGCACACAGGGAAACGCTCCACAATATCTATGCGAGAAGATAAAACACTACACCCCCAATCGCAATCTCCGATCAACCAACCAAAACCTCCTTCACATCCCCAAGTCCCGCTACAAATCAAAGGGAGAACGAAGATTTGCAGTCCAAGGACCACGGCTATGGAACGCTCTACCCACCAACATCCGCATGGAAGAAAACCACCGGGCCTTCAGGAAAAAACTTAAGACCCACCTATTCTGAAGGGTCAGGATGTCACTGGATGCAAAGCGCCTTGAGGCGATTTAGTTCGCATTTGTAGCGCTATACAAGTTATTCACTCACTCACTCACTCACTCAGTATATTCAACACTGTATTACAGTCACTTTTTTTAATGCATGAGTGCATTTTTTATTATATTTTACTGGTTTACTTAATAAATATATGGAGCTATATGCACTATAAAGCAATTATCCTCCTCGTCTTTTGAGTAGTACCATCTGTGATCAGGGATAGCTGTATTATTAGGAGTTAAAGAGACCTGCAGCCTTTTTTCCTATATCCGGCACAGGAGTTCTGGTTGCTGTGGAGAGAACACCTGATTTGTTGGAACAAGCTAATTTAGACCTGTATATTCATATAGGTTTAATTTGAAGATGGTCTACACACAGAGATCATCAATTATAATTGCTCTATAAAGTACCATAGAAGAGCTAAAGAGTGGGAAGACAATGAAATGAACTCTTAAATAAGGATAAAAAGAAGACAAAGTTGTCCAGAAGTGACTTTAAATTGGCTAAGGACGATTTCTCCTTCACTATCAACAGCAGTAAAACCATTTTAAGAAAACGCGCTCTGTGCTAAATCCCTAATCGGTTAAATAAATCTCACCACTCGCTCTGCAATATTGATTGGTCCAGCGTTACCTATAGACGCACAAAAGCATCACCAAATGTCGAGGTTCTCGTATTTCTGTGACATAGGGCTATGGTTGCCTTAGTAGTACTCTTCTCATGTCATATATTTCTTGGAATTATTTACTTTGCATATGGTGATGTTAGCTCATTTGTATGAAAAATGACAAGTTTTCACGGTTTAAAATCATGATTGAATTACAGTTACCATGACAACAGTCAGTCATTATAATGAAAACGCTTTAAAATAGTTCCCATATTTACCATCACATAGGAAGAGTTTATTTCAGTGGAAAACAAAGGTATATGGTGTCTTCATACCTCCAACTGACATCCACACTTGAAGGAAACAAAATCTTTATACGTACAATCTCCTTTAGGTAAACCAACAACCATGTAATACAAGAGCCTGCTGGATTGGATAGTTTAGGTAGATCCCCATAGGACATAGTTTGGGTAAATTTGTACAGTTAGATTGCAACGTGCTTGGTGAGCTATCAACCATCATGACATATTGGAGGAGGTCAGCCCAGGCACTAACCCTAAAGCCCTGTACACACACGTGCCAAATGCCGGCTCCGACCAAAGCTGACAGATTTTTTTTCGTTCAACCCGCTGGGTTGAATGGAAAAAAACTCAGTCTGTACCAGGCTTAATAATTCAAGGTTGTCCAGATGTCAGAGCGCAAAAGGCTAAATTCTAGACCATTGGTTGTCAATCATTGGACAGTGGCTCGGTACCGGCCCGCATCCTTCCTTCTCTTGGGCTTTGGGTTCCTGTTTTCTCTGACAGATAGACTTTAGCCCAGTGGTGTCGCTAGGGGGTGGCTATTGGGGCTTTAGCCCCGAGTCTGGGGCCCATAGCCCCGAGTCTCTTACCAGGTGGGTGCAGTATGTGCTGGTCCGGAATGCAGGGGACAGGGGTGGACTGTGCCATGGTAGCACTGGCTCAGGCTCCGCCCCCGCCTCCACCTGACTCTACTCTTGGGCACTGGTTGCTAGAGCCCCCTAGCGTCTAGCAACCAGTGACATCATGGCCGCAACTCACTTCCTGCCCAGCATTAGAAGCGGAGGAGGATTCCCCTTCCTCCTCCTCTGCGCTAGGGGGAGGCTCTCTAGGGACCCTGATGTAAGGGGGAGGCTCTCTGGGGATCCTGATGTAAGGGGGAGGCTCTCTGGGGACCCTGATGTATGGGATGGCTCTCTGGGGACCTTGATGTATGGGGAGGTCCTCTGGGGACCCTGATGTAAGGGGGAGGCTCTCTGGGGACCCTGATGTAAGGGGGAGGCACTCTGGGGACCCTGATGTAAGGGGGAGGCTCTCTGGGGACCCTGATGTAAGGGGGAGGCTCTCTGGGGACCCTGATGTAAGGGGGAGGCTGTCTGGGGACCCTAATGTATAGGGGAGGCTCTCTGGGGACCCTGATGTAAGGGGGAGGCTCCCTGGGGACCCTGATGTAAGGGGGAGGCTCTCTGGGGACCCTGATGTAAGGGGGAGGCTCTCTGGGGACCCTGATGTAAGGAGGAGGCTCTCTGGGGACCCTGATGTATGGGGAGGCTCTCTGGGGACCCTAATGTAAGGGGGAGGCTCTCTGTGGACCCTGATGTAGGGGGGAGGCTCTCTGTGGACCCTGATGTAGGGGGGAGGCTCTCTGTGGACCCTGATGTAGGGGGAGGCTCTCTGTGGACCCTGATGTAGGGGGGAGGCTCTCTGTGGACCTTGATGTAGGGGGGAGGCTCTCTGTGGACCCTGATGTAGGGGGGAGGCTCTCTGTGGACCCTGATGTAAGGGGGAGGCTCTCTGGGGACCCTGATGTAAGAGGGAGGCTCTCTGGGGACGCTGATGTAAGGGGAGGCTCTCTGGGGACCCTGATGTAAGGGAGGGGCTCTCTGTAGACCCTGATGTATGGGGAGGATCTCTGGGGACCCTGATGTAAGGAAGGAGCTCTCTGGGGAGTCTGATGTATGGGGAGGCTCTCTGGGAACTCTGATGTAAGAGGGGATCCACACTCAGAAATGTAACAAGATATATATATATATATATATATATATATATATATATGTGTAGCGGGGGTCCTAAATTGAGGTTATGCTGTACCAAATTTAGGGGTGATTTGAGTGGTAGTTGGCTCAAGTCTTTCAATTGCTGGACTCTGCCTTGCTGCTGTTTCACCTGGCGTGCAGTTCCCCTAAGTAGTATGGGTGGCGCTGTCACTGGTACTTGGGGTTGAACCACAGGTGTTTGAGTGGTGATTGGGTGTCGTCTCTCAGCAGCCATGCAGTGGGTGTGGTCTACCCACTGTGCATGCCGGGAGAGGGTACAAAAAGGGGCAGACGCCATAGGCCAGGGAGCTAGTTACCACCCCGGGGACCTGTACCCGGGGGGAGGTATTGTGTGGAGTCCAGGTTCGAGTGCATGGCCCTCCAGGTCATGGGGCCACGTGCGCCTCAGTTCCAGGCACCTTTAGTCCTGGGACTGCAACTTCAGCCCCGGACCCAGCACCTTTAGCTGGAGCCCACTTCGGGAGGAAGAATCCCAGGGTGTCGCCTTGCGAGGGGACCCGTTTCTGGAAGAGGAGGCTGGGGGAGGACCGTTCCGAAGGACTGGTGAGAGATCACAGTGAAGGAAGGGGCCCAGTAACTCTCTAGAGGGATGTCATCCATCCGGAAACCAGGGGCCTAACATCTGGACCATCAGGAGGTTTGGGACACTATAGATTCTGTGGCAGAGGATCTCCTAGATGCATCCATTAGGGAACTAAATTGACTGTTCGAGCTACACGCCGGCTGCTAGTGCTGTTGGGTGACTATCCGGGTGAGCTATACCGGGACCGAGTGGCGACGAAGCCAGGAGTGCCTGAATGCTGTCTGTCTTCCTAACACCTTTCTCTCTTCATGCATAAGAAAATAAAGCTCTACGTTGGAGTGATATACTGGTGTGGACCTTGGAGTTACTTGGGGTATAAAGACTTTGTCCCTGCATACTGGGGACAGAAACCAACTTTGAGGAGAACCTTGCTGCAAGACCCGTAAGTGAAACAAGTGTGCTTAACCTCTGCAACCCAGAGGGTACGGGCAGGGTAGCCATGGTGCGCCTTACTCTCCTGTGAACGAGCCAGAGATGTTTGGAGGAGTATGGGCACTGTGCCACACAACAAGTGAGTGTGGGAGCTATATATGTATATATATATATAAATACACACACACACATGTATATTATATACATGTGTATGTCCGCCCTCTTTACCTCGACTGTATGACTCTTTACTTCGCTGCTATGGGCTCTAGCCCCAGATCTTTTGTAGACCTAGCAACGCCTCTGCTTTAGCCTATGGAGCAGACAGGTGCTCCAGTTCGACAGTAGTGTGTGTTTTGTCCTTGCAGGCTCATAGCTAAAAAAAAATACTCTACCAGTAATGGTAACTCTACATGTAAAGCATACATCTTAGAATTCAAGGAAGGCTCTTCACACTAATACACTATATGGCCCAACCTATGTGGACACCTCTCCAGGTCATTGAGTTCAGGCGTCTCCAGTGAAGGGTCCTGGTAATACTCCATCATACAATAACACTGTAAACAATTGTGCTCCTCCAACCTTGTGGTAATAGTTTGGGGAAGACCATTTTCTGTTCCAGCATGACTCCACCCCTGTGTACAAAGCCAGCTCCATAAAGACATGGTATGACCAGTTTGGTGTGGAGGAACTACAGTGTCCTCCTACTCAGGTCTTTTTTTCAGCTGGAACTAGTGGAACTCAGTTCCACCACCTCTGGTTCAGGTGTGACAGTGTGTATGCAAGACAGCTTGAATGGAATTCCGTCTGAAAAATCCGTCGGAGTTTATCCTGACGGAAAATCAGATCGTGTGTACAAGACATAAGATATGTGGAAGATGGTGGAGCCTTTAAGGGGCGGGGATGGGTGAAGTGGAGGGGGAGTCGTATGCAGAGGTCAGTGCTGAAGAGGGGTGAAAGTGAGATGTGGATGGGAGATGCAGAGGTAAGCAGCTGTGGAAGAAGGCTAAACTCTGCACTCTGTGTGTAGCGCACCCCTAAACTCTGCTCTCTGTATGCAGCGCAACCCCTGAACTCTGCATGTAGTGCATCCCTAAACTCTGTACTATGTACCAAGCGCACCCCAGAACTCTGCACGTAGCGCTACCCTGGGGGGGGGGAGGGAGAGCGGTTTTGGGGGGGTTGCGGTTCAGAGAAACAGGGCTGAATGAGCATTAATGCATAAAAAGATATAAATAAAATAAATATACTAGTCCATGGATGAACATGATGGGGAATGTCCATGAAATAGGCAGTCTTTGGTAATAATGTTAATGACACATCTGAGGGATGACATATAAGCGCTATGGGTAAGCTTTCCTGGAGAGCGAAGCCAGCTCTGGTAAGACGACAAGAAACAACAAAGAGAAAGCGCCTCTTAGTGCAAATATTTTATAGCCACACAACATGTAATATCCACACTTACATGTAGGCAATGGATGACAGGCGTCCAGGGGATGATAAGGGTGAAGCCTCCTGAGTCTGACGCTCTGTGATTCCTGGCAGGCAGATCTGTTGGTGGTCACTAAGCAGAGCATTCACAGTGTCCGACAAAGGAGCGCGCATGCCCACTGTGAGCTTGGCGCATGCTCTGAAACGCGTTGTGTTTTCTCCTCCACACCTCATTGACGTCACACGCCAGTTGGCTTCCTTGCAGCACGGAGCTGTGCAACCTTGTCCCGCACGCCGAGATCACTGGTCGGCTTCCCTCCATCGGACACTGTGAACGCTCTGCTTAGTCACCACCAACAGATCTGCCTGCCAGGAATCACCGAGCGTCAGACTCAGGAGGCTTCATCCTTATCATCCCATGGACGCCTGTCATCCATTGCCTACATGTAAGTGTGGATATTACATGTTGTGTGGCTATTAAATATTTGCACTAAGAGGCGCTTTCTCTTTGTTGTTTCTGGTCCTACTGAACACCTTTAGAATGAATTGGAACACAATTTACAAGTTTTTTGGTGCCCAATGGGAGGCCTGATATGTGAGCCAGGTCTTCTCACCCTAAGAAGAGTGGAGCCAGCTCCATAAAAACATGGTTTGACCAAGCTGGTGTGGAGGAACTTGAGTTTCCTGCACAGAGCCCCGACCTTAACCCCAGTGAGCACCTTTAGGATATACGTTATTGAAACAGTGATTACAGTGATCGTGAGGCAGTCTTTTTTTTTTTTGGCGCTCAACCTGGGGTGTGATGTGCATAGGTGTGCGCAGCCTATTGTATTAGGGTTTGCACCCAAAAGCTCAAACACACATGAATGCCACCTGCTGTCACAGGGAGGAGGCTCTGATGGTGGGGGACAGCTGATTGGGAGCATATTTTGTTACATCCTAAGTATAGGTGTAATGTGTTCCTACAGTTGAACCTAGCCTTTAATATAATGGGGGCATTTACACTGGCCACTGGGACCCCAACCACCCACACGTGGCCCACCCTGTGCGCATGCCTATGGTGATGCGTCAACCAGGTCTTCTTATCCAACATCAGCAACTGACCTCACAAAATGGGCACAAATTGACACAGACACCCTCAAAAATCTTGTGGAAACTCTTCCCATAAGAGTGAAGCATGGTATAGCAATAAAGGGGGCAACTCCATATTAATGCTGGGAGGGGGGGATTATTTTATTGGCCAAAATAGCCATGGGTGGGGGGCCACTCCATATTAATGGCCATTGGAGGGGGGGGCAAATTTAACCCTTTTCCTGTTTTTAATGCACACTTTTCTGTAAATGTATTGGAGTGTACAGCAGTGTGGAGAGGATTACATAGTTACTGCAAAGGATTTGGGCCTTTTATAGTTCGTCCTCCAGGAGGACTCCTCCTAAGTTACAGTAATCACGGTACGTGGTGCGATTTCAGGGTAAAGTATGACAGATTTTTTTAGTTTTGAAAATGTATATGTGCTTGCTCTATAAACAGCCTTGTTATTCATCACACACATCTGTTGCATTGTTTGTGAACGACCTCCTCATTCAGTTGTAATCAGTGAGGCGGGGAAAGGAGTAGCAGTAGCGATAATGAAGTTTTCTAAAATATTCAAATCTCATTAGATTACAGATATACTATATTACCAAAAGTATTGGGACACCTGCCTTTACACGCACGTGAACTTTAATGATATCCCAGTCTTAGTCCGTAGGGTTCAATATTGAGTTGACCCACCCTTTGCCAGGGTTATGAAGTTATGAATATTTATATTTTTATATATATATATATATATATATATATATATATATATATATATATATAAATATATATTTTTTTATTTCTTTCAGCCAATCCAGTAGGAGGTTTAGGCCACTGGTGCATGCTAGGTGATGGTATACATATTTGGGGCTGACCATGTGTTTGCTCACTCCCCTTAGGCTGAGGCCTATGGAAGTAATACTGAATGGAGTTCTGCCGTTAGGCCTAATAGCCTATTTTGGGGCCTAACGTGTGCTGAAATGGTCATGAGGCTTTCCGGCCTGGTCTGGAGAAAGCTGTGCTGAGGAGAAGACCCAGGGGAGGCCCCTTCCTGGAGAGAGCCAGGAAGAAGGACGGTCTCTCAGAAGGGTCTGGTGACTCACTTGGAGGATGCACTGAAAATTTGGGAACCTGCTTACAGTGTTCCCGGGTCGGCTTAATGGTTCTGACACTGTAAAGCTGGACATTGACCTGAATCTTGAGAGTCTGTATGTGATCTGCTACGGTATCTGAGACCCCTAACCCTCACCTACGTAACCAATTTGCAATAAAACTTTAAAATTACAAAAGTGACTGGCGCCCAATATCCTTTCTCGGTCCCCCCCCCCCATTTTAGCCATGGACTCAGCCCTGGGGAGAAATGCTAGCCCACCCCTATCCTCTGGAAGTGCAATCCGGCCTTTGGGGTGTCAAAAGGGTGCTACAGAGTTCATGAGGGCCCCACTGCAATGATATTTTTTTTCGAGCCAAGGGTTCAGCATTTAAGTGGTTGTAAACATCTGAAATGAAAAATTAACAAAGTATATCCTTCTATAGTGCGTGCTTGCCTCAATTCACAGCACCTAATGTGGTTCCTGTCGGATCTTACCTCCTTCTGCTATCTTTATTAACCCCTTGCCGACCAGTGCACGACGATATACGTCGGCACAATGGCACGGCTGGGCAAATGGGCGTACAGGTACGTCCCCTTTAAGATGCGGCATTGTGGGCGAGCACCCACCGCAAACTCAATGAGTCCGACCGCGGGTCCAGCGGGGATACCCGCGATCGTCTCACGGAGAGGAAAAACGGGGAAATGCTAATGTAAACAAGCATCTCCCTATTCTTCCTAGTGACAGGACACTGATCACAGCTCCCTGTAATCGGGAGCAGTGATCAGTGTCGTGTCACAGGTAGCCCATCCCCCCCACAGTTAGAACACATACCTAGGACACACTTAACCCCTTCAGTACCCCCTACTGGTTAACCTCTTCACTGCCAGTGTCATTTTTACAGTAATCAGTTAATTTTTATAGCACTGACCGCTGTATCAATGACAATGGTCCCAAAATGGCATCAAAAGTGTCCGATGTGTCCGCCATAATGTCGCAGTCACAATAAAAATCGCTGATCGGCGAAAAAAAAAAAACTATTAATAAAAATGCCATAAAACTATCCCCTATTTTGTAGACGCTATAACTTTTGCGCAAACCAATCAATAAACGCTTATTGCGATTTTTTTTTACCAAAAATATGTAGAAGAATACGTATCGGACTAAACTGAGGAAAAAAATGTTTTTTATATATTTTTTGGGAATATTTATTATAGCAAAAAGGAAAAAAATATTGCTTTTTTTTTCAAAATTGTCGCTCTATTTTTGTTTATAGCGCAAAAAATAAAAACCGCAGAGGTGATCAAATACCACCAAGCTCTATTTGTGGGGAAAAAAAGGACATTGATTTTTTTTGGGAGCCACGTCGCACAGCCGCGCAATTGTCAGTTAAAGCGTCGCAGTGCCGAATTGCAAAAAGCGCACTTTTACCAAACAAACACAATACCCCACCATGGATTAAACTCTTGCAGAGCCCTCAAGGTCCCCCTCCTCAAAAAGGCACATGTACAGGCCCATCTGAAGTTTGCCAATGAACTTCTAATTGATTCAGAGTAGGACTGGGAGAAAGTGCCAGACCTTAATCCTATAGAAAATGTATGGAGGGAGCTGAAACTTGCCAAGAGACAGCCAAGAAACCTTAAGGATTTAGAGAAGATCTGTAAAGAAGAGTGGAACAAAATCCCTCCTGAGATGTGTGCAAACCTGATCACCACCTACAAGAAAAGTCTGACCTCTGTGCTTCCCAACAAGGGTTTCCCCACCAAGTACTAAGTCATGTTTTGCTTGGGGATCAAATAATTATTTTACTCACTGAACTGCAACTCAATTTATAACATTTGTATTGTGTGTTTTCTGGATTTTTGGTTGATATTCTCTATCATTTTAAATACACCTATGATAAAAATCACAGACCCTTCATTTCTTTGTACGTGGGCAAAATCTGCGGGGGATCAAATTCTAGATTATAAGCTCTAACGAGCAGGGCCCTCTGATCCCTCCTGTATTGATTTGTATTGTAAGTGTACTGTCTGCCCTCATGTTGTATATAACATATCTGCTATGAGTAGCTCTCAATGTCAGCCGGTCCCAGCGGCGGTGCATCCATAAAGGGTGCAGGAGTGCCGCCCCCACTCTCTCTCACCATAGACAGATTCATGCATTGCATGAATCTATCTATGGTCGCCGCTGCCACGTCCTATTCATGTGCCCGGCCCCTTGTGGGGCACCGGCCATATGAATTAAAGCGGCTGGTGTGTTTTGGAAGCGCCTGATTTGAGCCATAGGCTCTAATACGCTTTCAAAAGGGGAAAAACAGAGGGCGCACTGCTGTGTGTTTGCTGATTACTCACTGGTGTGTTAGGGAAACGATACATCGCTTCCCTAACACTGACCCGTCTCTCAGCCAATCAGGTTGCTCAGGTCTGGTTAGCAGTGGCAGCATTTGATGGGCATACTGGCAGTGTTTGATGGGCACAGTAGCAGCATTTGATGGCACAGTGGCAGTGTTTGATGGCACAGTGGCAGCGTTTGATGGCACAGTGGCAGCGTTTGATGGCACAGTGGCAGCATTTGATGGCACAGTGGCTGCATTTGATGGGCACAGTGGCTGCAATTGATGGCACAGTGGCTGCAATTGATGGCACAGTGGCTGCAATTGATGGCACAGTGGCAGAATTTGATGGCACAGTGGCAGCGTTTGATGGGCACAGTGGCAGCGTTTGATGGGCACAGTGGCAGCGTTTGATGGGCACAGTGGCAGCGTTTGATGGCACAGTGGCAGCAATTAATGTTTTTTTTTTCTAATTTGTTTTAGTTTGTTTGCACCCACCCAAATTTTTTTAGCACCAGCCGCCACTGGCCGGTCGGTCTCTAGGTATTTGTTTCCCAATGTTTAGCAGGTGAAAGGACCAGAAAGACGAGAACGGTGTTCCAACAAAACACGCAGCTTTCCAGAAAAAAGGTTTTTGTTGTAGAAGTGTTACCAGGAGAAGAGTAAATTACATAGGAGCGCCCATAAGAATAGCACATTTATCTCATCTGAGCATTAAACATACTCTTTTCACCCATCCAACTTCCCAACCACAGGCTTTTCCTGGGAGGTAGACTGTGTAATTAGGCTTTGCTGTTGATGGCGGTTTTCTAAATTGTGGACAATGAACGTGGCATTCAATATGGCTGTGCAATCTTAAGGTAGTAATAAACTGTCCTCATAAAACATCTGACCTGCAGAAGAAATCTACAGAGCGAAGCCTCGCGTCTACTGTAAATTTCCTCCTGTCATCCTCCAAAGTCAGTGAAGGCCTAATAGGTTGTGTCGGGGACCTTGGGGAGGAAGTCTAAACTTCCCAGATCCTTCAATGCCACCCTGAACGGTCTCTATGAGTAATGAGCGGGAGCGGGAGGTCTAGGTGACTGGGCTGATGATATGGAGAAGTAAATAAACATTCATTCAACTTATGGATCTGAAAACTGAACCGGAACAACTCATAATTGTACCGGACAAGCATAACAAATTGTATTTAATCCAACTCCAGAGGAACGGTCTACATGCTAAATAGCTGTAACTTTCATCCTGACTTTTATCTTCTATTGCCCATTAATCAACCCATATAGTACATATGTCAAACACGAGGCCCACCAGGCCTTGTCATGTGGCCCTCGCACCCAGTTTTGCAGCCGAAACTCAATCCCACCACTTCCGGCTCTCACTTTCCCGTTCCCCACTGTCCCTTGTAAAAACAGAAGCCTTTTGTGTTCCCAAATACATGGGTAGTGGAGCTGCCTCCACAGGTAGGTACTAGAGCCAAATACATGGGTAGTACTAGTAGGGCCACCTGCACAGGGAGGTACTAGAGCCACATTCGTGGGTAGTAGAGCCACCTACGCAGGAAGGAACTAGAGCCAAATACATGGGTAGTAGAACCACCTACACAGGGAGGAACTAGAGCCAAATACATGGGTAGTAGAGCCATCTACACAGGGAGGAACTAGAGCCAAATACATGGGTAGTAGAACCACCTACACAGGGAGGAACTAGAGCCAAATACATGGGTAGTAGAGCCACCTACACAAGAAGGAACTAGAGCCAAACTCATGGGTAGTAGAGCTGCCTTCACAGGGAGGTACTAGAGCCAAATAAATACATGGGTAGTAGAGCCACCTACACAGGAAGGAACGAGAGCCAAATACATGGGTAGTAGAGCCACCTGCACAGGAAGGAACTAGAGCCAAATACATGGGTAGTAGAACCACCTACACATGGAGGAACTAGAGCCAAATACATGGGTAGTAGATAGAGTTGAGCGGACACCTGGATGTTCGGGTTCGACGGGTTCGGCCGAACTTCGGAAAAAAGTTCGGGACCGAACTTTAACCCGAACCCGGACCCGAACCCGAACCCCATTGAAGTCAATGGGGACCCGGACTTCTAAAAACTAAAAAGGCTCTAAAAAGGCAATGGAAAGGGCTAGCGGGCTGCAAATGGCAGCAAAATGTTGGTAAGAGCATGGCAAGTGCTCTGCAATCAAATGTGGATAGGGAAACAACTTAAAATAACATAAAAAAAATAAAACACAGAACTGCAGAAAATGCTATTCAAAAAAAAATGTTTTTTTTTAGTATAGCACAGTAGGAGAAAACTATATAGAAATTGTTTATTTCAAACACCTCAAAATATGTATAACACACTGCAAACTTTTTTTGGTGCCACTAAATGGCGTTTTTTGGAAGAGCAGAACACACCCACAGTACGCAACCGCTGAATCGCACAGCTACAGAACTGCAGAAAATGCTATTCAAAAAAAATGTTGTTTTTTTAGTATAGCACAGTAGGAGAAAACTATATAGAAATTGTTTATTTCACACACCTCAAAATATGTATAACACACTGCAAACTTTTTTTTTGTGCCACTAAACGGCGTTTTTTGCAAGCGTACATTAAAGTGCAATTTTTTTTTTTTTTTGCCCTAAACAGGTCTTTTTTTGCACAAGCAAAATAAAATGCTTTTTTTTTTTTTTTTTGCCCTATGTGTCTTTTGGAAAAGAGAACAATAAAGTGCCTTTTTTTTCCCCTAAGGCCTCATGCCCACGGACGTTTTTACAGCCGCGTTTTTGAGCGTTTTTTACAGCTTAAAAACGCCTGTCCATGTTAGTCTATAGCTTCATGCCCACCTAGACGTTTTTGAGCTGCAAATAGCATAGACGTTTTTAAGCTGTAAAAAAAACCCAGGACCAGTGCGTTCCTCAGCGTCAGAATTAGGCAGAAAAAAACGCGAGCGTCAAAAAACGCGCACTAACGCGCACTAACGCGCAAAAACGCGCACTAACGCGCGGTCGCGTTTTTAGCTCCGACGTTTTTTTTTTTTTTTTTTTTTAAATATTTACAATAACATGGACAGGCGTTTTTAAGCTGCAAAGAACGCAGCTGTAAAAACGCCAGTGGGCATGAGGCCTTAAAGTTAGATTTTCTCTGACACTGGGCTCATGGCAGTGTAAAAAGACTGCACTGCAACACAAATAGGTAGACCTATGCAGATCGCTGATTTTAATCTCTGAATCTGGACTCCTATATAATATTCTCTCTCCCTGAAAGCACCAACACAGGAACCTGGCCCTACACTACACTGTCTCTCTATCTTTTCCCTCAGATTGTAGAATCAGGACTACCTCATCTATCTTTCTATCTCTCCCTAAAAGCAGCAGCAGCAGACTAGATCCTCTCCCTATCTATTCTGAAGCAGAGTGACGTGTGTGCTGTGTGCCTCTAGCTTATATAGAAGCTGGGTCACATGTTGCACTGACCAATCACAGCCATGCCATTAGTAGGCATGGCTATGATGGCTTCTAAGGGCACACCAGCTAATCAAAAGGTGATTGGCTGGCCCCTGAAGCATTTCTAAATGCATTATTAGATTGCCGAACCCGAACCCGAACCCGGACTTTTGGGCAAAGTCCGGGTTCGGGTTCGGGAAAAAGCTAAAGTTCGGTACGGACCCGAACTTTACAGTTCGGGTTCGCTCAACACTAGTAGTAGAGCCATCTACACCAGAAGGAACTAGAGCCAAATTCATGGGTAGTAGAGCTGCCTACACAGGGAGGTACTAGAGCCAAATACATGGGTAGTAGAGCCACCTACACTGGAAGGAACTAGAGCCAAATACATGGGTAGTAGAGCCGCCTGCACAGGAAAGAACTAGAGCCAAATACATGGGTAGTAGAGCCACCTGCACAGGAAGGAACGAGAGCCAAATACATGGGTAGTAGAGCCACCTACACAGGGAGGTACTAGACCCAAAGCCAAATACATGTGTAGAAGAGCTGCCTACACAGGGAAGTACTAGAGCCAAATACATGGGTAGTAGAGTCGCCTACACAGGGAGGAACTAGAGCCAAATACATTGGTAGTAGAGTCACCTACACAGGGAGGAACTAGAGCCAAATATAGGGATAGTATAGCCGCCTACACAGGGAAGTATTAAGACCTGGGCAAGGTATGAGGAAGAGATTCAAGGAAGCTTTGGGAAAAAGGGGGGGGGGGTTAATGAATGCAACACATCCCCATTATCAGAAAAAACTCCTCTTCCTCTCTAAAACTGCTTTCCTCCTCTAAAACTCCTCACCTTCTCTAGAACTGATCTCCGCCTCTAGAACCACTCTCCTCCTCTAGAATTGATCTCCTTCCCTAGAACTGTTTTCCTCCTCTAAAATTCCACACATTCACTAGAACTGCTCTCCTCCCCTAGAACTCCTCTCCTCCCCTAGTACTCCTCTCCTCCTCCTCCAGGGAAACACTTCTCCTCCCCTAGAACATCTCTCCTCCTCCAGAACGCTTCTCCTCCCCTAAAACTTCTCTCCTCCTCCAGGGAAACTCTTCTCCTCCCATAGAACATCTCTCCTCCTCCAGATTTCTTCTCCTCCCCTAGAACATCTCTCCTCATCCCGAACTCTTCTCCTCCCCTAGAACTTCTCTCCACCTCCAGAACTCTTCTCCTCCCCTAGAACATCTCTCCTCCTCTAGAATTGCTCTCCTCCTCTAAAACTTCTCTCCTCCTCCAGGGAAACGCTTCTCCTCCCCTAGAACATCTCTCCTCCTCCAGAACGCTTCTCCCCTAAAACTTCTCTCCTCCTCCAGGGAAACGCTTCTCCTCCCCTAGAACATCTCTCCTCCTCCAGATTTCTTCTCCCCCCCTAGAACATCTCTCTTCATCCCGAACTCTTCTCCTCCCCTAGAACTTCTCTCCACCTCCAGAACTCTTCTCCTCCCCTAGAACATCTCTCCTCCTCTAGAATTGCTCTCCTCCCCTAAAACTTCTCTCCTCCTCCAGGGAAACGCTTCTCCTCCCCTAGAACATCTCTCCTCCTCCAGAACTTCTCTAGAACTGATCTCCGCCTCTAGAACCACTCTCCTCCTCTAGAATTGATCTCCTTCCCTAGAACTGTTTTCCTCCTCTAAAATTCCACACATTCACTAGAACTGCTCTCCTCCCCTAGAACTCCTCTCCTCCCCTAGTACTCCTCTCCTCCTCCTCCAGGGAAACACTTCTCCTCCCCTAGAACATCTCTCCTCCTCCAGAACGCTTCTCCTCCCCTAAAACTTCTCTCCTCCTCCAGGGAAACGCTTCTCCTCCCCTAGAACATCTCTCCTCCTCCAGAACTCTTCTCCTCCCCTAGAACTTCTCTCCTCCTCCAGAACTCTTCTCCCCTAGAACATCTCTCCTCCTCTAGAATTGCTCTCCTCCCCTAAAATTTCTCTCCTCCTCCAGGGAAACGCTTCTCCTCTCCTAGAACATCTCTCCTCCTCCAGAACTCTTCTCCTCCCCTAGAACTGCTCTCCTCTTCTAGTACTCCCCTCACCCAGCTCAGGAAACAAAGACCTTAAGCTTGATAAACATGAAAACTTTTACACAAAGTTTGTAAAACAATTTAAAACTGTTTTTTTTTTTAGATTTAGTCCTTCATATCTAGTATGCTTAGTTCAGGTTTAGTCCTTTAAATCAACAGATGCTGAGGCTGCAGCTTTCTTTATAACACTGAACCTGACCAGGTGATTACACCAAGAGGCAGAACAGAGCACTTCGTAGTGCCTTCAAAATACACAATGGATGGACCTACATCAGTATCCATAGAACAGAAGCAGATATAACTGTATGTATACAGTGTTTCCCCGAAAATAAGACCTAGCTTTATTTTCCAGGAGGGCTGCCATATAAGCCCTACCCCGAAAATAAGCCCTAGTTTAATATGCTTGTAAAATCCTATAATCCACTCTATTACAGTTGTATATAATGTACAATGTGTGTGTTTCTGTAATATAATGGAGCTCCGGCGGGTCACAAAAGCGCAGAACGGCGCTATAACGGAGGTATTTGGCATAATTATATTACAGAAACACACACATTATATATTATATACTACTGTAATAGAGTGGATTATAGGATTGTACAAGCATTTTAACTCAGTTCACACTGGAGATTGATTCCTGTCAGGCAGGGAGGGAGAGGGGGAGAGAAGACAGGACATTACGTGGTAAGACCTACCCCGAAAATAAGTCCTACTGTGTCTATTGTTGCCAAAATTAATATATTTTCGGGGGAAACACGGTAGAAGTGACCTCTAGTGTCAGTTCAATGATTACAGAGCTCTACCAGGGATCGGTGATCATATCACAGGTATGCCGAATTACCTGTAAAACTTTTCATTGGCTTGAATCTCTCCAGGGAAACCCAACATTCCACAGATGACTCTGCTGTTTTCCAGAGTCCAGCCTTGGTCACAAATCTGCCTCCACCGGCCGTGATGCTTCACCTCCACTATGCCCTCTGTAACAGGGAGGCTGGCTTTGGCACGGGCCGAAATCGGCCTAATTCGAACTTCCTCGATCTTTTTTGTATGCTGAAAAAATAAATAAATGAAATGTTATTTCTGCATTCACACTCGAAGCACAGACTCCTGTGTTCAACTCCCCGCAGGGGAATAAAACCCAGAACTCATAGTTGTTCTTTAATCGCTTTTAGAAAAATACAATAGAAAAGTGTATTTTTTCGATCTGACTATGTAACTATGCACAGACAGTAAGTGCATGAATCATTATAATAAGTATACCAATACAGTGAAACCTCGGATTGCGAGTAACACGGTTAACGCTTTTTTTTTTTTTTTAATCCTGACTCGGTTTGCGAGTGTTGTCTCGCAAAACGAGCAGGATTCAAGCCACAGTGGTGTGCAGTACCGCATTTGGCCAGAGGTGCGGGGGTGCCGGAGCCGATCGGAGCCGTTCAGAAATACTCGGAAATACTCCGTTCCCAAACCTTTCCCAGGGTTTCCAAGTTCAGCTGAGCTGTCTCCGAGTATTTCACATGCGGTATTGCATGCCATAGGAGTCAATGTGGAACAAATTATTTTTGTTTCCCTTGACTTCTATGGGGAAACTCGCTTTGATATGCGAGTGCTTTGGATTACGTGCTTTCTGGAACGGATTATGCTCGTAATCCAAGGTTCCACTGTAACTAATAATAATAATACAATAAGTATAACCATGTGTAAGACATCACAGCACCATATTACATCTCCCTCTCCTTAACCACTTCCCATCCGGGCGAATTCTGGCACTTCTCTCCTACATGTAAAAATCTTATTTTTTTTCTGGAAAATTACTCAGAACCCCCAAACATTATATAGGTTTTTTTAGCGGACACCCTAGGGAAAAAATGGCGGTTGTTGCAACTTTTTATGTCACACGGTATTTGGGCAGCGGTTTTTCAAACGCATTTTTTTTTTGAGGGAAAATTTGGAAATTTCCATGAATTTCATGAATTAAAAAAAAAACAAAAACAGTAAAGTTAGCCCAATTTGTTTGTATAATGTGAAAGATGATGTTACGCCAAGTAAATAGATACCCAACATGTCACGCTTTAAAAATTGCGCATGTTCGTGGAATGGCGCCAACCTTCAGTACTTAAAAAAAATGTCCATAGGCGACGCTTGAATTGTTTTTACATGTTTAGAGGTAGAGGGGAGGTCTAGCGTTAGAATTGTTGCTTTTTGCTGTAATGTGTTACCTCACATGTGTGATTTGAACGCCGTTTACATATGTGGGCGCGACTTACGTGTGCATTCGCTTCTGTGCACGAGCACGCGGGGACGGGGGCACTTGAATTTTTTTTTTTATTCTTTAATTTCCTTTTTTCTCTTTTTTTTTTTTACACTTTCTCTTTAACCATTTCAATACCAGGCACTTTTTGCACCTTCCTGCCCAGGCCAATTTTCAGCTTTCAGCGCTGTCACTTTTTAAATGACAATTGCGCGGTTGTGCTACACTGTACTCAAACGAAATTTTTATCATTTTGTTCCCACAAATAGAGCTTTCTTTTGGTCGTATTTGATTACCTCTGCGGTTTTTATTTTTTTCTAAACAAATAAAAAAAGACCGAAAATTTAGATTTTTTTTTTTAGAAAATTTTGTAAATACGTTTTCTCCTTCACCGATGGGCACTGATAAGGTAGCATCGATGAGGTGGCACCAATGAGATGGCACTGATGTGGTGCCACTGATAGGCGGCACTGATAGGTGGCACTGATATGTGGCACTGATATGCAGCACTGAAGGGCATTGATAGACGGCACTGATGGGCACTCATAGGTGGCATTGGTGGACACTGAAGGGCACTGAAAGACTGCACTGATGTGTACTTATGGGGGGCGCTGCTAGGCGGCACTGCTAGGCAGCACTGCTGGGCACTGATAGGTGGCACTGATGGGGACTGATGGGGACTGATGGCTGGCACTGATAGATTGCCCTGATAGGCATGACTGATGGCACTGGCAGGCATTGTTAATGGACACTGACTGGCATCTGCCCTGGCACTGATTGACATATCTCTGGGCACTGATTGGCATATCCCTGGTGGTCTAGGGTGGCATACCTGGTGGGTGTCCTTTATTGCCATCCCTGGTGGTCCTGGCGGGCCCTCCCTGGTGGTCCAGTGTAGGCATCTGCGGGGGGGGGGGCTACGCTGATAAACAAACAGTGCAGACCTCCCTGTCGCGAGTGAGAAAAAGCTGATAAACAGCTGTTCCTGTTTACATCGTGATCAGCCGTGATTGGACACGGCTGATCACGTGGTAAAGAGCCTCCGTCAGAGGCTCTTTACCAAGATCGGTGTATCGGTTTGTCAGACTGACACGCCGCACCACGATCGCCGTGCTGCACGCCCCCATGGGGTTGCAGCGGCAATTATCCTGCTGGATGTCATATGACGTCCAGTCAGGATAACTGAACCACCTCCCGGCCGTCATTCTGCTATAGGCCGGGCGCGAAGTCATTAAAAAATTTTTTTGGATCACTTTTATTCCTATTACAGGGAATGTAAACATATAATAGTTTAGTTCGTGACAGGTCCTCTTTATGGAGAGATGTGAGGTCTATTAGACCCCATATCTCTTCCCCAGGCTGGAAAGGCTGATATTGAAAAAAAAAAAAAAACTCTTTCTGCCTTTCCAGCCGCTTTGTTTTTTTCCGCCAGCCCGGATGTGACGTCATAATGTCGCGCCCAGGCCTTCTAGGGTCATAGAGATGACTGGGAACTATCTGGACACCAGAAATCTCTATGGTAAACTTGCAGCGGAGACCGATTCATTCTTTGGCTCCCAGATGGCATGGACGAGCCCGGAGAAGCACCGGAGGGCTACGGGAGGACGTCCCCTCCCGTCGCCTGTAAGAATGATCAAGCGGCTGAACTGCCGCTATGATTGTTCTTACGGTGCACAGAATTGCTGGCTGAAAAATATGTTATCTGGATGATGCCTGAAGCTGCCCCCATCATTCAGATATCTCCACTGAAAGTCCATGACATCATATGACGTACCTTGGGCTGGAAGTGGCTGAGGGCCAATTTCAAGATATAAGACATCCCTACTGGATTCAGTTCTGCATTTACTAAATATCAGTGAAATATCAGTGAAGCCCCTTGTCCTAAACAGGGGCTACTATTTCAATTTAGTTTTTGGCTGGGCTGTAGTTAGCTCAGACTGATTGTATAGTTGCTCACCTGGTTTTTCCCTAAGTTTAAGTTGGCTTGTGATTTCTCGCTCTCGCCAGTAGATGTCACTGGTCATAGTATGAGATTTCACAAACAAAACTAAGTTATATTTTCTTCAGCCAATCCAGTAGGAGGTTTAGACCACTGGTGCATGCTGGGGAAGGATATGTAGCGGCCTCACCCTCTCTCCCCCTTTTCCATCTGCTTGAATGGCTCTTGTCTAGGGGGGGGGGAGAAACCTGGGAGGAGAGTGTGGCGCACCACCAGCTCTTATCCTCGTGTGTGCAGAGGAACGAGCTATGATCTTTTACCTTCAGGTCTGTGTTCCTGTCCGGAGCCTCCGCTTTTCTTGAGGATGATTTCCCACCATCCACCCAGGTGGAGGTTGAACCTTTTACTCCCAGTAACTCAAGTTCACACCATATAAAGTCCAACACTTATTTATTCTTTCAGAGCAACAAATAGTCCTTTAAGAGCAGACTGGTTGGACAACGAACAGACAAGGTGGGGAGGAAGGTCCAGGCACAATCTTTCAATAAAGTTGAACTGTCAGAGCTTCACAACAGTTATGGCTCACGGTCGCTGCCACCGACCATGAATTTGTCTCTGCCACCGACTGGGTGAATAGGAAATTTAGGCCTCTGCCACCGACCTGGGTTTTGGTTGGACCGCTGCCACCGGCCATAAGAACGTGGATTACCTTCTTGAGTTACGGACCCTGTCAGGGAGAGACATCTATCCAGACGGTCACCAGAGGCCTCCGCCGTCACCAGCCAATGCTGTGCTGGGTCTTTGGGAAGGGTCACCTCTCTGGTCCCCCTCGCCCTAGATTCGGGTCCCCTCACTTGGTGGGCCCCTAGGAATCCTCCATCCCATGCGGGACCCAGTCGAAGGTACTGGGCCCCAGGCCTTCTCTGAAGCACCTCACCCCAGGCTTAAGGTGCCTGGGATGGAACTCACATCCCTCGCACCCAGGCCAAGGGCACCCAGGTGCGGACGAACAGCAGCAACCCCCCAGGCACCTTCAGTCGGACCTTGTGTGCAAGATGTCTGCCCCCTTTATACCCTCTCCCGGCAGGCACAGCAGGTTCCCCGCCCCGCCGTACTACTGCCGCGAGAGGACAAAAAGGGCACAGCTCTCCAACAGTGGTTCAACCCCGGCCTAAAGCAACAGCGCCACCCAGAGGCCGCAGGGAACTGGACACCATTGATATCTTCCACTAATCAAATAGCCCACAATCTCTAACAATTGGTGTATCTGGGCCTAGTTACCACCCAGATACTTCCCCTAAATATGACACCCCGCTACAGATATAAATATTTGAGACAGGCCATGTGCTCGATCTCTTCCCCTGGGCTAGGGAGGTGCTGCTGGATGGATTTCTGCTGCTAGGCCTAATAGCCTGTTTTGGGGCCTAACGTGTGCTGAAGTATTCCTGAAGCTGTCCTGCTTGGTCTGGAGAAAGCTGTGCCAAGGAGGAGACCCCCGGGGAGGCCCCTTGCTGGACAGAGCCAGAAAGAAGGCTGGTTTCTCAGAAGAGCCTGGTGACTCACTTGGAGGACAACCTGAACATTTGGGAACCTGCTTACAGTGTTGCTGGGTTGGCTTAAAGGTTCTGACACTGTGAGGCTGGACATTGATCTGGATCTGCTACGAGTCTCTGGGACCCCCAACCCTCACCTCCTTACCCGTTCTGCACTAAAGCTTTAATAACGCAAAAGTGACTGGTACTCAGTATCCTTTCTCGGTCCCCCATTTCATACTTACCAACTGTCCTGGATTTCCCGGGACATTCCCGGGATTTAGACCTTTTCCCAGGTTTTTGCGATTCCCGGAAATGTCCCAGGAAATCCTTTTTTTCACGATTTTTTTTTTGTGCTGCCGCTAGAGGTCTGCGGGCCAATGTCTCCACCGGCCGCCATTTTCCTGAAGACCAAACAAACAAGAGGAGGCTGGGTGGCTGCCAATAGAAATTGAGCTGCGGCACCGTCCACCTCCCACCCCGCTGCTGTCTGTCTGTGACCTGATGTGGGAAGGGGCGGGGGTAGGCAGCGCCGCAGCTCAATTTCTATTGGCAGCCACCCGACCGGCTCCTCCACTCTGTTCTGTAATGGCGGCGGAGAGAGTCTCGCTGCTGGGGGATACCTGATGTAAGAGGGGGTTCCAGTGGGGGGATAACTGATGTAAGTGGGGGATACCTGATGTAAGGGGGGCTCCGGTGGGGGCTACCTGATGTAAGAGGGGGTTCCAGTGGGGGATACCTGATGTAAGGGGGGCTCCGGTGGGGGCTACCTGATGTAAGAGGGGGTTCCAGTGGGGGATACCTGATGTAAGGGGGGCTCCGGTGGGGGATACCTGATGTAAGAGGGGGTTCCAGTGGGGGATACCTGATGTAAGGGGGGTTCCAGTGGGGGATACCTGATGCAAGGGGGGTTCCAGTGGGGGATACCTGATGTAAGAGGGGGTTCCAGTGGGGGATACCTGATGTAAGGGGGGCTCCGGTGGGGGCTACCTGATGTAAGAGGGGGTTCCAGTGGGGGATACCTGATGTAAGAGGGGGTTCCAGTGGGGGATACCTGATGTAAGGGGGGTTCCAGTGGGGGATACCTGATGTAAGAGGGGGTTCCAGTGGGGGGATACCTGATGTAAGGGGGGCTCCGGTGGGGGATGATGATGTAAGAGGGGTTCCAGTGGGGATACCTGATGTAAGAGGGGGTTCCAGTGGGGGATAACTGATGTAAGAGGGGGTTCCAGTGGGGGATACCTGATGTAAGAGGGGGTTCCAGTGGGGGATACCTGATGTAAGGAGGGAGTTCCAGTGGGGGATACCTGATGTAAGGGGGGCTCCGGTGGGGGATACCTGATGTAAGAGGGGGTTCCAGTGGGGGATACCTGATGTAAGGGGGGTTCCAGTGGGGGATACCTGATGCAAGGGGGGTTCCAGTGGGGGATACCTGATGTAAGAGGGGGTTCCAGTGGGGGATACCTGATGTAAGGGGGGCTCCGGTGGGGGCTACCTGATGTAAGAGGGGGTTCCAGTGGGGGATACCTGATGTAAGGGGTCTCCGGTGGGGGATACCTGATGTAAGAGGGGGTTCCAGTGGGGGATACCTGATGTAAGAGGGGGTTCCAGTGGGGGATACCTGATGTAAGGGGGGTTCCAGTGGGGGATACCTGATGTAAGAGGGGGCTCCGGTGGGGGATGATGATGTAAGAGGGGGTTCCAGTGGGGGATACCTGATGTAAGAGGGGGTTCCAGTGGGGGGATACCTGATGTAAGGGGGGCTCCGGTGGGGGATGATGATGTAGGAGGGGGTTCCAGTGGGGATACCTGATGTAAGAGGGGGTTCCAGTGGGGGATACCTGATGTAAGAGGGGGTTCCAGTGGGGGATACCTGATGTAAGGAGGGAGTTCCAGTGGGGGATACCTGATGTAAGAGGGGGTTCCAGTGGGGGATACCTGATGTAAGAGGGGGTTCCAGTGGGGATACCTGATGTAAGAGGGGGTTCCAGTGGGGGATACCTGATATAAGGAGGGGGTTCCAGTGGGGGATACCTGATGTAAGGAGGGACTCCGCTGGAAATGCCAAGTGTAAGAAGGGACTTCGCCCACAGACAAAAAAGTGTCCCTATAAATTTATTTACAATGTTGGCAACTATGCTATTTTAGCCATGAAATGCTAGCCTGTCCCGGTCTCTGGAGCTGCTATTCTGCCTTTGGGGTATCAGAGGGGGTGCTACATCATTGAACTTCACCGTGTCATCCATTTTGGCCCAAATGACAAACGAATGCGATACAGCTCGGGTGCATGTGTTGCAGTGCACCACAACATAAGGCAATTCACTACCATATGGCGAGCCGTGTCGAAAAAAAAAATGCTGCATGTAAAAGTTTTTATCTGTTCTTGTGTGTGCAAAGCCCATTCAATAGACTGCCTCACTGCAGTGCACAATCAATGTGTAGCACAGTGCACACTAACACATGAGAACCACAAGGTATGAATGGGCCCTTCTTGTCCAATCAGCAGGCTGAGGGCAGATTAGTGACCATGCTGTATTAATTCAATGCAGTGGCACAAAGGGAGATAATCAACCTGGCTGTGCTGTCAGGCAGAGGTAGATGGACCATAAAACTTACTGGGCAACTTTACAAATCATACGGGGGGGGGGGGGGAGGTGGAACATTTGACATATAAAGTGATCCAGCGGTGAACGTGGCGATTTGCCTGCAGTTCGGCCCGAATGAATATTTTATGCAGAGCGTCAGAAGAGGCGACAGCTGTGAAGGACAGAAGACATCACTGCGGCTTCTACACGTCGGCTGGGAGAAGATGGCGATCCGAGAGAAGATTTACATCACACACACTAATTTATAGAAACAAATGATTTTTATTCTAGTACTGGATGTATAATATAATGTAGTATGGAGATAGTACAGATACAATACAATGCACTACAAGAGGAATAGGAGGGCCCTGATCACAGGAGCTTACAATCTAAGAATAGAAAAATATATAGAATGATTATAATAATGATAATAATAGTACTATGGACCAGTGGCCTCCAAACTGCGGCCCTTTACTTCACTTTAGCGGGCCCCTGGGACACTATTCCTCCCACTGACACCAATGGTGGGACACTATTCCTCCCACTGATACCATTGATGGGGCACTATTCCTCCCACTGATATCAATGATGGGGCACTATTCCTCCTACTGAGCCTAATAATGGGACACTATTCTTCCCGCTTACAACAATGATGGGGCACTATTCCTTCCACTGACACCAATGATGGGGCACTATTCCTCCCACTGATACCAATGATGGGGCACTATTTCTCCCACTGATACCAATGATGGGGCACTATTCCTCCCACTGACACCAATGGTGGGGCACTATTCCTCCCACTGATACCATTGGTGGGGCACTATTCCTCCCACTGATACCAATGGTGGGGCACTATTCCTCCCACTGATACCAATGGTGGGGCACTATTCCTCCCACTGATACCAATGGTGGGGCACTATTCCTCCTACTGAGCCTAATAATGGGACACTATTCTTCCCGCTTACAACAATGATGGGGCACTATTCCTTCCACTGACACCAATGATGGGGCACTATTCCTCCCACTGATACCAATGATGGGGCACTATTTCTCCCACTGATACCAATGATGGGGCACTATTCCTCCCACTGACACCAATGGTGGGGCACTATTCCTCCCACTGATACCATTGGTGGGGCACTATTCCTCCCACTGATACCAATGGTGGGGCACTATTCCTCCCACTGATACCAATGGTGGGGCACTATTCCTCCCACTGATACCAATGGTGGGGCACTATTCCTCCTACTGAGCCTAATAATGGGACACTATTCTTCCCGCTTACAACAATGATGGGGCACTATTCCTTCCACTGACACCAATGATGGGGCACTATTCCTCCCACTGATACCAATGATGGGGCACTATTTCTCCCACTGATACCAATGATGGGGCACTATTCCTCCCACTGACACCAATGGTGGGGCACTATTCTTCCCACTGATACCATTGGTGGGGCACTATTCCTCCCACTGATACCAATGGTGGGGCACTATTCCTCCCACTGATACCAATGGTGGGGCACTATTCCTCCCACTGATACCAATGGTGGGGCACTATTCCTCCTACTGAGCCTAATAATGGGACACTATTCTTCCCGCTTACAACAATGATGGGGCACTATTCCTTCCACTGACACCAATGATGGGGCACTATTCCTCCCACTGATACCAATGATGGGGCACTATTTCTCCCACTGATACCAATGATGGGGCACTATTCCTCCCACTGACACCAATGGTGGGGCACTATTCCTCCCACTGATACCATTGGTGGGGCACTATTCCTCCCACTGATACCAATGGTGGGGCACTATTCCTCCCACTGATACCAATGGTGGGGCACTATTCCTCCCACTGATACCAATGGTGGGGCACTATTCCTCCTACTGAGCCTAATAATGGGACACTATTCTTCCCGCTTACAACAATGATGGGGCACTATTCCTTCCACTGACACCAATGATGGGGCACTATTCCTCCCACTGATACCAATGATGGGGCACTATTTCTCCCACTGATACCAATGATGGGGCACTATTCCTCCCACTGACACCAATGGTGGGGCACTATTCCTCCCACTGATACCATTGGTGGGGCACTATTCCTCCCACTGATACCAATGGTGGGGCACTATTCCTCCCACTGATACCAATGGTGGGGCACTATTCCTTCCACTGATACCAATGGTGGGGCACTATTCCTCCCACTGATACCAATGATTGGGCACTATTCCTCCCACTGATACCAATGGTGGGGCACTATTCCTCCCACTGATACCAATGGTGGGGCACTATTCCTCCCACTGATACCAATGGTGGGGCACTATTCCTTCCACTGATACCAATGGTGGGGCACTATTCCTCCCACTGACACCAATGGTGGGGCACTATTCCTCCCACTGATACCATTGGTGGGGCACTATTCCTCCCACTGATACCAATGATGGGGCACTATTCCTCCCACTGATACCAATGGTGGGGCACTATTCCTCCCACTGATACCAATGGTGGGGCACTATTCCTCCCACTGATACCAATGGTGGGGCACTATTCCTCCCACTGATACCAATGGTGGGGCACTATTCCTCCCACTGATACCAGTGATGGGGCACTATTCCTCCCACTGATACCAATGGTGGGGCACTATTCCTCCCACTGATACCAGTGATGGGGCACTATTCCTCCCACTGATACCAATGGTGGGGCACTATTCCTCCCACTGACATCAAGGATGGAGCACTATTCCTTCCACTGACACCAATGATGGGGCACTATTCCACCCACTAAGATCTATGGCAGTGGTTCTCAACTCCAGTCCTCGGGACCCACTAACAGGCCAGATTTTAAGTATTACCTTGGGGAGATGCAGACTAGAATACTGCAATCACTGAGCAGCAAATTATATCACCTGTGATGTATTTCAGTTATCTTGCAAACCTGGCCTGTTAGTGGGTCCTGAGGACAGGAGTTGAGAACCACTGATCTATGGTGAGCCACAATTCCTACCACTGACACCAACGATGGGGCACTTTTCCTAACAGAATGGGGTTGATTTACTAAAGGCAAATGGACTGTGCACTCTTCAAGTGCAGTTTCTCCAGAGCTTAATGATAGAGGAAAAATTTTACTTTGTAAAGAATACCCAATCACGTGCAAGGAAAATAAATTTAAAAACAGCATTTTTGCTTGCACATGATTGGATGATGGAAGTCCGCAGAGCTTCCCCTCATTTACTAAGCTCTGGAGCAACTGCAAAGTGCACAGGGGCAGAAAAAAAATGGGGGATTGACACCTGCGCAGGCCTTAGCTTTTCGATTTTGCATCCAAAAATAAAATGTCATAATAATAAAAAAAATTAAAAAAAGTCACCTCTACCAGAATAAAAAATGCATGTGACATCTTTATATAAATGAAAGGACTGGGGAAGCTTAGAGGCAGAAGTAAGCTGATCCCCCCCACTTCCTTCCTGTACGGCGGGGATGGCAGTGGGTGCCGCCATTTACTACTGAAGAGACTCCCCACCCTGACACACTACTGACCCTCATTAGCGGCAGGCCCCCCCCCCATGCGGGATCAAGCATGACTACGTGTGGCCCGCTAACAAGAGACCGAACTGTTCTCTGTCCGCACTCACAATGGCGGCTGTGTGCTCATTGCTCGCCTTCCAACAAGTCACTTTACTTACTTTGCAGCATGAAATGTTTTTTTTTTCCTTCCAGATACCATTTAGGCCAATAAATCCCTAAAATGTACAGAACAATATTCCTCCACATATGGAGGTCTTATAGCATAAAGATGTAATGTACAGTCTGTGCTCTGTGGACTGGTCACATTGTCTGGGTGCATATTTTAGTGTTGTTTTTCTCACTAGAGATAAGATTTTTGAAGCGTTACTAAACCCAGGACTCTGCATTCACTATATCTGATCTCCCCAGGACTCTGCATTCACTATATCTGATCTCCCCAGGACTCTGCATTCACTATATCTGCTCTCCCCAGGACCCTGCATTCACTATATCTGGTCTCCCCAGGACCCTGCATTCACTATATCTGATCTCCCCAGGACCCTGCATTCACTATATCTGGTCTCCCCAGGACTCTGCATTCACTATATCTGATCTCCCCAGGACCCTGCATTCCCAATATCTGGTCTCCCCAGGACCCTGCATTTATTATATCTGGTCTCCCCAGGACTCTGCATTCACTATATCTGGTCTCCCCAGGACCCTGCATTCACTATATCTGGTCTCCCCAGGACCCTGCATTCACTATATCTGGTCTCCCCGGGACCCTGCATTCACTATATCTGGTCTCCCCGGGACCCTGCATTCACTATATCTGGTCTCCCCAGGACTCTGCATTCGCAATATCTGGTCTCCCCAGGACCCTGCATTCGCAATATCTGGTCTCCCCAGGACCCTGCATTTATTATATCTGGTCTCCCCAGGACTCTGCATTTATTATATCTGGTCTCCCCAGGACCCTACATTCACTATATCTGAAATAAAAGTAAAGTACGGCGCTAATAAATGAACATCAACCTTATGTGATAAGGGAATGTGAAAAAGTATAGGACCAATAATAATTGATTATTAGGCCCCTTTCACACTGGGGCGTTTTTCATGCGGTTTAGCGCTAATAATAGCGCGGTTATACCGCATGAAAAAATCTTGCCCTGTGTCTTCAATGTGAAAGCCCGAAGGCTTTCACACTGAAGCGGTGCGCTAGCAGGACCGCTCCAAAAGTCTTGCTAGCCGCTTCTTTACAGCGGTAAAGGAGCGGTGTGTTCACCGCTCCTTTACCGCGGTCTCCCATTGAAATCAATGGGACAGCGCGGTAATACCGCCCGCAAACCGCGGCAATAGCCGCGGTTTGCGGGCGGTATTAACCCTTTTTCGGCCGCTAGCGGGGGTTAAATTAACCCCCCTAGCGACCGCATACCGCGGTAAGAACGACAGTATAGCAGCGCTGAAAATCGCGCTGCTATACCGCCACCGCTCCTGCCCACCCCAGTGTGAAAGGGGTCTAATAGTGCACGTGAAAAAACACAACTTAAAGTGAAAAAAAAAGGGGACTAAGAAATTAATCCAAATCACAGTGATAAAATACACAATGGTGAAGTACACAAAAACCTATGAAAAATAAACCATCTAAAAGAAAGAAAAATAGTCCCAATCACAATAGTGAAATCAGTGTCCTCAACAATGGATAGAGGATAGGGAAAAATAAATCCTTGAGGTGAGGTATCTTGATATGAAGACAAAATTGGAGCAGGAAAGAATTCCATCCACCACTAGAGACACCACAGGAAGTGATATCAAAAATCTCCTTACCAGATTGAATGGACCACTATTACGGCGGTCACTGTAAGCATAGGGATTTAAGGTCTCCCTTCAGACCCACTGCCGGTATCAGGATACAGATATAAACCGTAGTTGGTATCTCAGAGGGAAAGAAAAGGCTCCATAGTGTGATATTGCATAAAAATTTAATGTAAGATTAAAACGAATTGCACTTACAATTTGTTGGCAAGTATAGGCGGTATTTGTATAAGGACAGGACACGTTATCTCTCGGCGTCTCGTCCGGGCTTCCTCCGCTTCTATGCACCTGTTCGTACTCGTGTAACTCCTGTGGAGAGGCGTAATGACGTTGGTAAACACAAGCCACACCTACGCGTTTCGTCACTAGCGGACATCGTCTGGGATTGGCTGTTAGACAAGCGTCATTACGCATGCCCTTATATAATGCCGTGACGCCATCTTGACTGAGGGCAGAAGCGGAAGGGCCTGGAGGAACAAACAAGGCGCCACCGTAATGAATGGTGGACAACGAAAAACAAGTGCTGGAAGCCTCTAAATAGTATATCTGCCATCTTGTGGTCAAAAAGTAAATGGCAATAGAGCTAAAAATGAGTATCGAAAACAGGAGCACAAAACGGAGAGAGACCATGGAGGAGACGTCGAAAGACCGAAAGGCTCAGATAAAATTAAAAACCAACAGCCAAAAAAATATATATATACAAGCCATACAATAACATGTTATGCATATTATTAAAAATTGATAATATATTAAAAATGAATAATAATAATGAAAAAAGTTTGGTGGGGAATTTTTTCTACAAAAATGTGGTGTGGCTATGGGGGCTAAGTTTGCCCCCAGCCTCGCCAATTTATTTATGGCCTATTGGGAAAGAGAGGTCATTGACATCAATCCCCCGAGTGAGTTACGCCTCTGGAAGAGGTATATTGATGTATATTGATGATATTGTACTCCTCTGGGAAGGTGACCTCCCCTCACTTCACAATTTTTTTTACCAAGCTCAATGTTAACAATAGAGGTATCAGTTTGGAGTATGAAACTAGCCAGTCAGAAATCCATTTTTTGGATTTAAACATTTTGGTGAGAGATGATAAATTAATTACCACTACGCACTTTAAAGAAACGGATCGGAATTCCTTTATTCCTCTGACTAGCTCCCATAATTCCTCCTGGCTGAGTGCAGTCCCTAAAGGTCAATTCGAAAGAATAAGAAGGAATTGCACCTCTCTTGTTGATTACCAACAGCAGGCACAGGTCCTAAAGTTAAGATTCTTGGAGAAGGGATATAATGAGGAGGACATCGATGCTACTATTGTTCATGTTCATAACATGAATAGAGATCTTATGCTCAGTGGTTCTAACCGGACCAATCACACAACAGATAATACATTTGGGTGTGCAATGGTTACAGGGTATTCTGACCAACACTTTTCGGTTAAAAAAATCCTCAATAAACATTGGAAGATTCTGAAAAATGATAAAATCCTGGGGCCTGTAATTCCAGATAAGCCAGTAGTGATTTTCAGAGGAGCATCCTCTTTACGTCACAAGGTAGCCCCTAATGTTCTGGACCTCTCTAAAGTTGTGTCTTTTTTTCAGACCATGAAGGGTTTTTTTCCATGTAGGAAATGCAAAATTTGTCAAGTTAATTCATTTCAGATTCGCAAGCTTGAATCTTTTCAATCTACACAGACGGATAAAATCTATAATATAGATTAATTTCTCACTTGTTCTAGTGAGTGTGTAGTATATCTCGTCCAATGTTCATGTTCAAAGCAGTACATTGGACGAACAAAGAGAGCCCTTCATGTTAGATTGGAGGAGCATATAGGGAATATCAAGCGTGGATTCCCTAAGCATAATTTATCTAAGCACTATGCTCTACACCACAATCAGCAATTGAAGGGTACTCTCTTTGTTCCGATTGAAAAACTCCTCCCACATTGGAGGGGTACTAATAAGGTTCACTCCATATCTAAGTTAGAAACTAAGTGGATTTTTGACATGAAATCCTACTTACCCCATGGGTTAAATGTTGATTGGGACATTAACTGCTTCATCAACAATGCCTAGTCCTTTTCTGTCCTTTTTACAGTTTTTTAAATTAAACTTTTTTCATTATTATTATTAATTTGTAATATATTATCAATTTTTAATAATATGCATAACATGTTATTGTATGGCTTGTATATATATATTTTTTGGCTGTTGGTTTTTAATTTTATCTGAGCCTTTCGGTCTTTCGACGTCTCCTCCATGGTCTCTCTCCGTTTTGGCGCTCCTGTTTTCGATACTCATTTTTAGCTCTATTGCCATTTACTTTTTGACCACAAGATGGCAGATATACTATTTAGAGGCTTCCAGCACTTGTTTTTCGTTGTCCACCATTCATTACGGTGGCGCCTTGTTTGTTCCTCCGGCCCTTCCGCTTCTGCCCTCAGTCAAGATGGCGTTGTGGCATTATATAAGGGCATGCGTAATGACGCTTGTCTAACAGCCAATCCCAGAGGACGTCCGCTAGTGACGAAACGCGTAGGTGTAGCTTGTGTTTACCAACGTCATTACGCCTCTCCACAGGAGTTACACGAGTACGAACAGGTGCATAGAAGCGGAGGAAGCCCGGACGAGACGTAGAGAGAGAACGTGTCCTGTCCTTATACAAATACCGCCTATACTTGCCAACAAATTGTAAGTGCAATTCGTTTTAATCTTACATTAAATTTTTATGCAATATCACACTATGGAGCCTTTTCTTTCCCTCTGAGATACCAACTACGGTTTATATCTGCATCCTGATACCGGCAGTGGGTCTGAAGGGAGACCTTAAATCCCTATTCTTATAGTGACCGCCGTAATAGTGGTCCATTCAATCTGGTAAGGAGATTTTTGATATCACTTCCTGCGGTGTCTCTAGTGGTGGATGGAATTCTTTCCTGCTCCAAATTTGTCTTCATATCAAGATACCTCACCTCAAGGATTTATTTTTCCCTATCCTCTATCCATTGTTGAGGACACTGATTTCACTATTGTGATTGGGACAATTTTTCTTTCTTTTAGATGGTTTATTTTTCACAGGTTTTTGTGTACTGGTCTCCCCATGACCCTGCATTCACTATATCTGGTCTCCCCAGGACTCTGCATTCACTATATCTGCTCTCCCCAGGACCCTGCATTCACTATATCTACTCTCCCCAGGACTCTGCATTCACTATATATGTTCTCCCCAGGAGCCTGCATTTACTATATATGTTCTCCCCAGGAGCCTGCATTTACTATATATGTTCTCCCCAGGACCCTGCATTCATTATATCTGGTCTCTCCAGGACCCTGCATTCACTATATATGTTCTCCCCAGGACCCTGCATTCACTATATCTGGTCTCTCCAGGACCCTGCATTCACTAAATCTGCTCTCCCCAGGACCCTGCATTCACTATATCTGCTCTCCCCAGGACCCTGCATTCACTATATCTGCATTCACTATATTTATATCCCCAGGATCCTGCATTCATAAAATATCCCATAAATTGTAGACGCTATAACTTCTGCGCAAACCAATCAATAGACGCTTAATGGGATTTTTTTTTTTTTACCAAAAATATGTAGCAGAATCTAAACTAATGAAGACATTTAATTTTTATTGGATGTTTTATAGCAGAAAGTAAAAAATATATATATATTTTTTCTCAAAATTGTCGGCCTTTTTATTTAGCAAAAATTTTAAACCACAGAGGTGATCAAATACCACCAAAAGAAAGCTCTATTTGTGGGGAAAAAAAGACAACAAATGTATTTGGGTACAGCGTCGCACGACCGCGCAATTGTCAGTTAAAGTATCGCAAAAAAAATGGCCTGGCCATGTTAAATCTTCCGGAGCTGAAGTGTTTAAGTTGCAATTTGGGTAAAATATGCAAATTCAACAAATATCCAACCAATTGTAACGATTTTGTCTTTCAAAGCAAACAACAGATTGTGAACGTGTGCGGGTGACGGGTCTATTCCCGAAAGTTTCTTCTTCTTTATCTCTTGGAAGACAGGCGACGTGGTTTAGATCACGTTTCTTTGTGATTTGGGAATACACAGCGAGGGATTTGTGGTTGGAGGAAGAGATGACCGAGGCTACAATTTACACAATCCTCCTTTTCATGGTATAATAAGATTTGTGCAGGTAAGAACTCGTATAATTTATCGGTTCTTGTCTGCTATACGGTTCCGGCACATTTAGGTCATTTATAGAACGCAAGGAAAGTACAAAAATATATTACCATCCGTCCCCTCTTCATACCACCACCATGGTGATACCAACTAGGATTGCCACCTCTCCAGGGTTCACCCGGACAGTCCGGGTTTTGAATTATGTGTCCGGGTTTCAGTCCTCCTGAAACCCGGACACGTTATTCAGACCAGGCTGTGGCTCCCCAAGTAACTGAGATAGCCACACACAAATCTTTTGCTATCCGGGAGCTGCAGGCGGCTGCCAGGTGGCAAGTTTGGCATCACTGGGAAGCTCTGCATTGATGTCAGCAAGAGCATTTTGACCACACCCACTGTTTGCCACCGGGCGCTATGCGTGCCACATTACTTCTTTCATTGGGGCACCCAAAAGTGTCCCAGGTCTTTTATAATCCTATAGTGTATACTACAAAAATAAATAAAAAATTGCCCTGTGCCGCTAAAGTGTTCGGGTTTGGCTTGAAGAAAAGGTGGCAACCCTAATACCAATACACATTCGGGGCTGTCCGGGATGGAAGGCTATCCACTTGCCGACCAGTGACATACTGGTATGTCGCTGGACTTTCGATGGTTATACCGGAAAGATGCCCCCCCCCCTCTCAGCTTTCTCTGACTCTCCTGTCCCATTGGCTTTGCTTGGCTCTAGGCTATGGTAACCCGGAAGCGATGACCCAATTTGTATTGTGTTTTTTTGCATTAAAATTCAAAAAAGTGTATTTTTAAAAAAAATAAAACGTTCGTCATAGTTGCCTATTTCTGATACTAGTTGTTTACAAGTTAAAATCTTTTTTTTTTGCTAGAAAAGTACTTAGAAGCCTCTAAAAATTATATATATATATATACAGTGGAACCTCGGATTGCGAGTAACGTGGTTAACGAGCGTTTCACAATACGAGCGCTTTTTTTTTTGGAAAATCCACTCGTACCACTGCCGAGAAGGGCCACTCAATGCACCATTGTTTGCCCGTGTTCCAACAGGTGCCTGAGGTGGTAACGCCACCTACAGGCAAAAAGGGAAATTACTATCAGGCAAACCACAACTAGAACAGAGGTGAATTTCAATGTAATTCAACCGCCTGAGCCCAACTACTGGCTCAGACATCCCTCTATATTTTAGATAGCGTCCCAACCTTTTGGGGAGGGAGCTACAAGTATATAGTAGGTGATCAATACTTGATGTCATAGCCCAACATGTTTCGCCAACAATTGCTTCCTCAGGGGATTTTTACGGACCACCAATATTCCATACAGCTCAAGGGAGCATCAAAGGGAAACACTAGGCAGGTCCACAGAATTAGGAAGGAGAGGCACTGTGTGATCACAGGAGATATATAGGGACCAGGAAGACTCTGCTATAGACATAGATTAATGCAGGGGCACAAGCAAATAACAATGTGGCAATGTAGAGCTATCACATAATGACCACTCATGCTGTGCAATGCATAAAGACAATGGTCGCCCCTGCCCTCCTGAACCCTATATTTGTTGTTGTCTATGTAATAAATGTTTATTTTATGTAATTTATGTATTCTTCATTGTTTTGGGCACCGCTTCAATCCCAATTACCCTGTTGCCACCATTTTCCATTTACCAGGGATGAGGTGCCGGATGTCATAGGGTCACCCATAAGTGTGCACAGCCTATTGCATTAGGGTGTGACTCCCAAAGCTCAAACACAGAGCACAGGCAGTAATTAGGCAGTGGTGAGTGCAAAGCACATGTGAGCAAGCCCATTTTTTTAAATTATTATTACTTTATTGAATTTTTTTTTTTTTTTATTCATTCTTTAACATTTTTTAACAGCCCTTTTGGGGGGCTTTGGTGAAATATCAAGATTTTAAACAGACCTCTGATGTCTTACATTTAAGACTGAAAAAGGGACTGAGGACAGGATGGAGGAGCAGATGCTAGAACCAATCCCCCTACAGTGCAGCAAGAGGGCGGGAGAGGAGGAGAAGCCGGCACTGCCCGGCAGCACTGCAATGGGAGGAACAAGAGGATCGATATCTGCAATAAGGCAGTACAGCCGGTCCTCCTGCTTGGCAGGTGCCTGAGCCCCCCTTTTGGACTAATGGGGCATGGGACCGGTACAGGAGGGCAGGCTGTACTGCCTTATCATCGGCCCTGGCACACAGGGTGATTAGGGTGTGCCCAGGCACACCTAGCACACCCCCTGCGCACCCCAATGGGGTCACCTAATCTACCACTCAAGAAAAGAATTGCAGTTTTCTCTCCTCATAGACGTACACAGAGGTTCTGATTCCACGTTTGTCGCCTCTACATGAAATACTAATTAGGCATAAGCGGTGGAATATGTTGGCGCGATCTCCGGTGAGGAAGCACCTCTGGAATCTTCGCATGTCATTCCGAGGTGGGGGTGAGGTGATGCAGGCAGACACACTAAGGCACATTCATACAATAAGCCTCAGAATTTAGAAGTCAGTAAAACGCTGCATGCGGTTATTCTCGTCTGGGAACGGGGCCAAGCTGGTGGTTTCTAAACATGAAATGCCAACAAGCATCTGAACTCATACTTCCAGCAGTGCGGGGAGAGGGGAATCCACATATTTTTGCAGCACTGAAACTTTTAATTGCTACTAAGATTGTTTGTTTAAACTCGGCAGCGGAGGAATGGGGGATAGGGTGGGGTTGTACACATGGCTGTACCCCATAGAATGGGCCATCTATGCAGAAATAATCATAGAGTATTTATCCTTCTCCGCCCTGATAAATCACTGACTGTGCACAAAATCACATAACACAATGAAATAAGAAGGATAAATGCATAAACAATTCCAACCCTAATAATACAACTTAGTGAATATACATGTGTCATGCTGCTGTTGCACTAAAAAGCACAGGCAGGATATTCTTCCCACCCACCATATTGTGAAAGGGGACCACTATTGTTCTGGGAGGACGTCATGTGACATCCAGCCACTCTCACCGCTCACTGATCGTTGGTGCGTACCACCAATCCCTAGGGAGGCAAGCCCAGAAGGTGGGGAGACAACCCATAAATACTCAGAAGCCTGGCAGCCCGAGAGCAGAATCCAGGGTCCAGCCATCTGGATGTGACCCCTGTGCTGGGGGCTCTGACCTAGGGTTGCCACCTCATCCTTTTAAAACTTTAAAGTATCTGTGGATTGAATTCTTTATCTGTGTTTGCAGTGTCGTGAGTTCATCAATGAAGCTGAATATAGTGAAGTAGAATGCAGTGACTACCTGGGCGGTGATAGTTTGAGGTGGTGGCGCTCCCTGTAGCCGGCTTGTTGAACACAGTATGCCGACATCCTCTGAATGCTTGCAGTCGGTGACTCCCCAGCCATTGGACTCACATTCTATCAAAGAGGTCTCAACACCCGAGCAGCGGACGTTATCCAACCAGATGGGACCTACAAAACCCAATAAACACATTGCTTTAGATTTTGCAGTTTGTGTAGCATCATCAGACGTGTCGTTATTGAACGCATCTATACATTTAGAAACAAAGAGATCTCTGAATACTTTCTTAGTAATTATACAGATATTGTCCAACTTGATTTTCAGGTCTCATGAACACCTGAGTCTGCACCCAGGTCTGTCTGAATGCCACATATGATGATTCCTGTGTTGCAACGAGGGGTCCATCATAGAGAAAATCATCTGTGGAGTAAAGCTATGACCAATCACTATTTGCTCAGCGCTGTACCCTTTGTACTTTAGACACATTCTGGTCTAAGCGATACATATTGGCACCCATTTGTGACACCATTAAGGATATGAGTCTCTGTACTGCACTGCATCCAAAACATACTAAAGGCAGAAGCCCTCACATTTTGGAGCATAAGCCTTGAGGATCATGTAGCACCCTCCTAGTTAGGCTGCTAAGTAAACTTAGTTTTTGGCTCCTGCTGTAATCCGAGGAGCAGTGATTGTTTGGTCTGGTCTGTTCAGGGCTTCAAAGGCTGAGAATTTGATTGCTTCCCCCTGTCTCTAGAAGATGTTTCTGGAACTTAGGGAGGAAGAATTAAAATGACCAGCCTGATTATTAAGCAAAGCCTAGCCAATCCCCGGGGAGGTGTTCCCAGATGGGGGCTAGATGCCATTAAATAGTCTGGAGCCCCCCGAGGAGATTGTCTTTTTCCCCGATGGATGGATGGATCTGTGAGCTGAGAGGAGGGGGGCTGCTTGCCCCTGGAGCCCATTGGAATGGATTCTGGACTACTCTACAAGAGGCTGCACCTATGGACTGATATTGTGCCAGGATCCTGTGAGTACAGCCTCCTTTCTGTGCTAAAGTTACTTCACGGTCCCCAGCAGTGAACCTGCGGACTGTTCCACTCTATCTAAACCTGTGCTAAAGCTAGTTCATGGTCCCCAGCTATGAACCTATAGACTGTTCCACTCTATCTATACCTGTGCAAAAACTACTTCATGGTCCCCAGCTGGGAACCTATAGACCGTTCCACTCTAAATATACTGTACCTTTTTCTCAAAGCTACTTCATGGTCCCCAGCTGGTAACCTAGAGACTGTTTCACTCTAAATATACCTGTTCTCAAAGCTATTTCATGGCCCTCAGCTGTGAACCTATAGACTTCCACTATCTATACCTGTGCTAAAGCTACTTCATGGCCCCCAGCTGTGAACCTATAAACTGTTCTACTCTATCTATACCTGTGCTAAAGCTACTTCATGGTCCCCAGCTGTGAACCTATAGACTTCCACTCTATCTATACCTGTGCTAAAGCTACTTAATGGTCCCCAGCTGTAAACCTATAGACTTCCACTCTATCTATACCTGTGCTAAAGCTACTTCATGGTCCCCAGCTGTAAACCTATAGACTTCCACTCTATCTGACCAGCCTAATTATTGAGCTAAGCCTTGCCAATCCCCGGGGAGGTGTTCCCAGATGGGGGCTAGATGCCATTAAATAGTCTGGAGCCCCCTGAGGAGATTGTCTTTTTCCCAGATGCATGGATGGATCTGTGAGCTGAGAGGAGGGGGCTGCTTGCCCCTGGAGCCCATTGGAATGGATTCTGGACTACTCTACAAGAGGCTGCACCTATGGACTGATATTGTGCCAGGATCCTGTCAGTACAGCCTCCTTTTTGTGCTAAAGTTACTTCACGGTCCCCAGCAGTGGACCTGCGGACTGTTCCACTCTATCTAAACCTGTGCTAAAGCTAGTTCATGGTCCCCAGCTATGAACCTATAGACTGTTCCACTCTAAATATACTGTACCTGTTCTCAAAGCTATTTCATGGTCCCCAGCTGTGAACCTAGAGACTGTTTCACTCTAAATATACCCGTTCTCAAAGCTATTTCCCCAGCTGTGAACCTATAGACTGTTCTACTCTATCTATACCTGTGATAAAGCTACGTCATGGTCCCCAGCTGTGAACCTATAGACTTCCACTCTATCTATATCTGTGCTAAAGCTACTGCATGGTCCCCAGCTGTAAACCTATAGACTGTTCCACTATCTATACCTGTGCTAAAGCTACTTCATGGTCCCTAGCTGTTAACCTATAGACTTCCACTTTATCTATACCTGTGCTAAAGCTACTTCATGGTCCCCAGCTGTAAACCTATAGACTTCCACTCTATCTATACCTGTGCTAAAGCTATTGCATGGTCCCCAGCTGTAAACCTATAGACTTCCACTCTATCTATACCCAGGGCCGGATTTGCTCTCCCTGCCGCCCCCAGGGCCAGGTTCCGCAATGCACCCCCTCCCCGCCAATCGACCCCCCCTCCCCCAAATCAACGGAAAATGGCAACCAGATGGCAGGGGTGGCACGGTTAGTTCAAATATTTTTTGTTTCTTTTTTTTTTTTCTTTTTTATCACTTTTTTCATTTTTATTTACAGTGGGGCAAAAAAGTATTTAGTCAGCCACCAATTGTGCAAGTTCTCCCACTTAAAAAGATGAGAGAGGTCTGTAATTGTCAACATAGGTATACCTCAACTATGAGAGAAAAAATGTGGAAACAAATCCAGACAATCACATTGTCTGATTTGGAAAGATTTTTTTTTGCAAATTATGGTGGAAAATAAGTATTTGGTCACCTATAAACAAGCAAGATTTCTGTCTCTCACAGACCTGTATCTTCTTCTTTAAGAGGCTCCTCTGTCCTCCACTCATTACCTGTATTAATGGCACCTGTTTGAACTTGTTATCAGTATAAAAGACACCTGCCCACAACCTCAAACAGTCACACTCCAAACTCCACTATGGTGAAGACCAAAGAGCTGTCGAAGGACACCAGAAACAAAATTGTAGACCCGCACCAGGCTGGGAAGACTGAATCTGCAATAGGCAAGCAGCTTGGTGTGAAGAAATCAACTGTGGGAGCAATAATTAGAAAATGGAAGACATACAAGATCACTGATAATCTCCCTCAATCTGGGGCTCCAAGCAAGATCTCACCCTGTGGGGTCAAAATGATCACAAGAACGGTTAGCAAAAATCCCAGAACCACACGGGGGGACCTAGTGAATGACCTGCAGAGAGCTGAGACCAACGTAACAAAGGCTACCATCAGTAACACACTACCCTGCCAGGAACTCAGATCCTGTAGTGCCAGACATGTCCCCCTGCTTAAGCCAGTACATGTCCGGGCCCGTCTGAGGTTTTCTAGAGAGAATTTGGATGATCCAGAAGAGGATTGGGAGAATGTCATATGGTCAGATGAAACCAAAGTAGAACTGTTTGGTAGATATACAACTCGTCGTGTTTGGAGGTGAGAGAATGCTGAGTTGCAACCAAAGAACACCATACCTACTGTGAAGCATGGGGGTGACAACATCATGCTTTGGGGCTGTTTCTCTGCAAAGGGAACAGGACGACTGATCCGTGTACAAGAAAGAATGAATGGGGCCATGTATCGTGAGATTTTGAGTGCAAACCTCCTCCCATCAGCAAGGGCATTGAAGATAAAATGTGGCTGGGTCTTTCAACATGACAATAATCCCAAACACACTGCCCGGGCAACGAAGGAGTGGCTTCGTAAGAAGCATTTCAAGGTCCTGGAGTGGCCTAGCCAGTCTCCAGATCTCAACCCCATAGAAAACCTTTGGAGGGAGTTGAAAGTCCGTGTTGCCCAGTGACAGCCCCAAAACATCACTGCTCTAGAGGAGATCTGCATGGAGGAGGGGCCAACATACCAGCAACAGTGTGTGACAACCTTGTGAAGACTTACAGAAAACGTTTGACCTCTGTCATTGCCAACAAAGGATATATAACAAAGTATTGAGATGAACTTTTGATATTCACCAAATACTTATTTTCCACCATAATTTGCAAAAATAATTCTTTCCAAATCAGACAATGTGATTGTCTGGATTTGTTTCCACATTTTGTCTCTCATAGTTGAGGTTTACCTATGATGACAATTACAGGCCTCGCTCATCTTTTTAAGTGGGAGAACTTGCACAATTGGTGGCTGACTAAATACTTTTTTGCCCCACTGTATTTGTAGCTTGTCGTTTACTTTTTCTTATTTTTGTATAATTTTCTTATTATTTTTAATATTATTTTTCTTATTCTTTACTTTTTAATTACTTTTTTTTTAAATAATTTAATTATTATTTCTTATTATTTTATTTATTTATTTGTTTATCAATTTTTCTTTCACTTAACCTTATTGCTATCACACAGGAGAAAACAATTCCCTGTGTGATAGCAATTGGAGGTGACAGGTTCTCTTTATTGACCCTGTCACCTCCAAAACAGGAGTCCTAGCACTGTGCTAGAACTCCTGTCACAGCTGAGATGGGAAGAGCACAGCTCACCCCTCTCACTGTGTACATCGGTGGCAGGGACAGGAGACAGACTTGGCGGCCGGGGGGAGGACAGAGTCCCGAAGACAGAGCCAGCAGAGAGAGGTATGTGGGGGGGGGGGGGGGGGAGGGGAGGACGGATGGCAGCACACATTTTACAAGTGATTTCTGTGACATCGCCGCAATCACTTGTTAACGAGCGAGCGGGTTCCCCCACACTACATTCAGTCCTGTTAGAAAGCAACTTACCGCCCTGTATGTTCCGGCCGTTGGGGGACTCCATGCCGCTGCTGCCCCGAGGCGCCCTGCCGCCCTGAGGCCTGGCCTCGGTGGCCTTGTGGGAAATCCGGGCCTGTCTATACCTGTGCTAAAGCTACTTCATGGTCCCCATCTGTGAACCTATAGACTTTCACTCTATCTATACCTGTGTTAAAGCTACTTTATGGTCCCCAGCTGTGAACCTATAGACTTCCACTCTATCTCTACCTGTGCTAAAGCTACTTCATGGTCCCCATCTGTGAACCCATAGACTGTTCCACCCTATCTTTACTTGTGCTAAAGCTACTTGATTGTCCCCAGCTGTCTAATACAGCACAACATTCTAATCATACTAACAAAATCATCTTCGCTGCAGAAAATCCTGCAGCTTTAGTTATATTATTGCAGCCAAACCTATTTAATGGGCAATCAAACCAATCAGGAATTGAAAATTTGCCACAAAGTATCCTGCTGCCAACGGCTGGAACCCGTCTACCGTATCTGTCACACCGAATTCCGCTCACAGCTGACATAACAGAAAACATTGGATGAGCTTCAAGTCTTCATAATTGGAGCCGGTCTTTGTTTGCAGCAATGATGAGGATAACCTTTTTACCTTTAATTATCCTCCAATAAACACAAATCATGATCAGTTCCAGAAACATTACGTACAATTTTGGTTCCTCTACAATTTACAAAGACGTAGAGATCTGATTTATGTACAATCTTCATCAACTAATGGAGCTTGTGTGTAGAATTCTGGATGATTATGACTCGAGTTAGAAGTCAACATCCGCTACATGTGATAGTGGAGAAAAGTGTACCTGTGAGCATATAAAGGAGACAACGCCTCTATATACATTCCGACTACCCATACATTGCCTCCAACTACCCGTACATTGCCTCCAACTACCCGTACATTGCCTCCAACTACCCGTACATTGCCTCCAACTACCCGTACATTGCCTCCAACTACCCGTACATTGCCTCCAACTACCCGTACATTGCTTCTTAAAGTGGAACTAAACTCTCGTATGCACCATGAACTTTGTTTAACCACTTGTTGCTCCACCACAGTACATTTACTATGGGAGGATGGCAGCTGCAGGCCAAGCAACATACTGATATTCAAAGAAACGTACTGACAATAGAGAGAAAGTAAGCGCTGAATAGGGATGAGCTTCGTGTTCGAGTCGAACATACATTCGACTCGAACATCGGCTGTTCGATCGTTCGACGAAGATCGAACGATTTGGGCCGTTCGCGCCAAATTCGAGTGACGCGAACGGCCCACAATGCACTACGCCATCGCAGTGTCATCCAGGCGCTGTGATTGGCCAAGCATGCACTGTGACCCCGCATGCTTGGCCAATCACAGCGCCGGCAGCGAGGAGAGCAATGATTGGCCACAGGCAGGATGCCTGTGGCCAATTATTGCTGAGGGTGTTTAGTACACGCCCCACACTATAAAAGGCCGCCAGCACGGCGGCCTAGTGTAGTGTGTTCCGGAGCAGGGAAAGAGCAGCATAGGCAGGGACAGTGACTTTTATTTCTTTCTTGCTTAACCTGGATTCCTTTAGTTTAGGGAAAGAGAAGGATAGGTAGGGAGAGTGTCAGTGTGTTTTGTGCTTGTGCTATATTGTGCTTAAAAAAAACATTTTTTCTAGGGACAGAAAATTGTAGGTAGGGAGAGTGTCAGTTTCTTTCACTGTGCAAGTCCTTGTTTCTAGGGACTGGGAAGGACAGTGAGTGAATTCTCCTTGTGCTATAGTGTGCTTAAAAAAACATTTTTTCTAGGGACAGAAAACTGTAGGTAGGGAGAGTGTCAGTTTCTTTCACTGTGCAAGTCCTTGTTTCTAGGGACTGGGAAGGACAGTGAGTGAATTCTCCTTGTGCTATAGTGTGTTTAAAAAAAACATTTTTTCTAGGGACAGAAAACTGTAGGTAGGGAGAGTGTCAGTTTCTTTCACTGTGCAAGTCCTTGTTTCTAGGGACTGGGAAGGACAGTGAGTGAATTCTCCTTGTGCTATAGTGTGCTTAAAAAAACATTTTTTCTAGGGACAGAAAACTGTAGGTAGGGAGAGTGTCAGTTTCTTTCACTGTGCAAGTCCTTGTTTCTAGGGACTGGGAAGGACAGTGAGTGAATTCTCCTTGTGCTATAGTGTGCTTAAAAAAAACATTTTTTCTAGGGACAGAAAACTGTAGGTAGGGAGAGTGTCAGTTTCTTTCACTGTGCAAGTCCTTGTTTTTGGGACTGGGAAGGACAGTGAGTGAATTCTCCTTGTGCTATAGTGTGCTTAAAAAAAACATTTTTTCTAGGGACAGAAAACTGTAGGTAGGGAGAGTGTCAGTTTCTTTCACTGTGCAAGTCCTTGTTTCTAGGGACTGGGAAGGACAGTGAGTGAATTCTCCTTGTGCTATAGTGTGCTTAAAAAAAACATTTTTTCTAGGGACAGAAAACTGTAGGTAGGGAGAGTGTCAGTTTCTTTCACTGTGCAAGTCCTTGTTTCTAGGGACTGGGAAGGACAGTGAGTGAATTCTCCTTGTGCTATAGTGTGCTTAAAAAAAACATTTTTTCTAGGGACAGAAAACTCTAGGTAGGGAGAGTGTCAGTTTCTTTCACTGTGCAAGTCCTTGTTTCTAGGGACTGGGAAGGACAGTGAGTGAATTCTCCTTGTGCTATAGTGTGCTTAAAAAAAACATTTTTTCTAGGGACAGAAAACTGTAGGTAGTGTGACAGCAGGAAGGTAAAGTCACCTGGTTGCATCCAGGGGGGTAGATATATTTCTCCCAGATTCAGGCTTTATGCCGACTTATACAACTAGGGAGTTGATGAAGCCCAGCTGAGGCTAGTGGGCTCATGAATGACTCATACCTCTAGGGAGAGTGCTGGGCGTCGTGAGGCAGGGAGTTGATGAGACCAGCTGAAGCCTGTCAGTTCGTTTAAGGCCTCTATAAAAACTCCCAGCTTCATTAGATGTTAGCTCATGCCTGGAACCAGACCTGTGTGGACTGTCTAGGGAGAGTGAACCCCTGTGCGGTGAGGCAAAGCCTGTGTGGCTATTTGTTTGGACTTTTACTAAACCAGGGACTTAGGGACTAGGACAGCACTAGGCTGATCCCAGTTGTTAGTTTAGGAAACCTGCATGTTTAGTCAGAGGTCAAACTGACCAGGATTTATTTTGTTTGTTTCTTTTTGGCTTTGCTGTGTTTTTGTCACTGTACATAGAGAAATAAACCGCACCTTTTGATTTTGAAAACCACAACCTCCGTCTGCTGGCCCTGTTTTTGTGTGGGGAGCCCAACCAGGGGGTCACACACACCCGCTACCGAGTTAACCCCCTCACAGTTGGTGGAGAACCAGTGGCAGTTTTTTTTAAGCCAGCATGGAGGAGATACTGAAACAGCTGGCTCTAGCAAATGCCAATCAACAGCAGACAAATGCAGGTTTGCAAAGGAGCCTTGCAGCCCAGCAGCAAGCTCATCAACAAGCCCAGCAGCAATCTGAGGCCCGCTTCATAGACCTGTTACAGAAGCAAGAGCAGAGACTACAACAAATGGAAGCAGTAATGCAGCAACGTCCGCAGACCAGTGAGGAAAGCCGTCCCACTAATACCGCGTCCTTTGGGGTGAGTCGTTTATTGACAAAAATGACTGGAGAGGATGATCCAGAGGTATTTTTGACCACATTTGAAAGGACTGCTGAAAGAGAAAAGTGGCCTGAGGAGCAGTGGGCTGGACTGGTGGCTCCTCTGTTGACTGGTGAATCGCAGAAGGCTTACTATGACCTAGAGCCTGACCAAGCAAAAGACTATGTGATGCTAAAAGCTGAAATATTGGCAAGGCTGGGTGTCACCCTGGCTGTCCGGGCTCAGCGTGTGCATAACTGGACTTTCCAGCTTGGAAAACCCCCCAGGTCTCAAATGTATGATCTCATTCACCTGAGCAGGAAGTGGCTACAGCCAGAGACTTTGTCCGCACCGGAGATTGTGGAACGTGTTGTGATGGATCGTTTCTTGAGAGCTCTTCCTACCGCCATTCAAAAGTGGGTAAGCCATGGAGACCCAGAAACGGCCGGTAAACTTGTGGATCGTGTAGAGAGATACTTGGCTACAGAGAACCTGACGGCCTCTTCCAGAGACTCTCGGACTTTCCACCCTAAGACCAGACCATCCCCAGGGGCGGATAAGAGGATTCCAAGGGGTGAGGGTGGAGAGAGTGAGAGGGTGGGAGCTCTACCCCAAGTTTGGCGAGAACAGCCTGGGAAATCAGCGGCTCAAGAGGCCGCAAGAAGGATCGTTTGCTACCGCTGCCGGCAAGCGGGACATATTGCAGCCAATTGCCCGGTTGTGGAGGAACCCATGCAGTGTGACTTTCTGACGGGCAGACGTCAGTCGCTGTGTGCGACAGTCGCATGCACTGCCATTCGAGGAACTGAGAAACATTTATGCAAAATGTGTGTTAATGGTAGAAATGTTGTGGTATTGTTGGATTCAGGTAGCCTTGTGACCCTGATAAAGGCTGAGTTAGTTAAAACAGAGGTCTCTGGGAATAGCAAGGTAGCTGTTATTTGTGTGCATGGGGACACCCGAGAGTATCCAGTGACTACAGTGTGTTTCGAGACCCCCAAAGGTACCCTCTCTCATCCAGTGGGCTTAGTATCTCAGTTACCGCATGACGCCATTGTGGGAAGGGATTTTCCGAAGTTCTGGGAACTGTGGGATGATCCTGAGCCCCCCACTGGTGCCCCTATGTACCAGGAATGTGATAGCCAGAACTCCTCTGAGAGTGGTGAGGACTCTCCAGAATTTCCCTTGTCAGTATTGGCAGGGGAGACTCAAGAAACTGGAGAGGAGCCCACCTCCTCAGACGAAAACCTACCGTCTGTGGAGTTTTCTGATCTGGAGGTTCACAGGGAAAATTTTGCCACAGAACAGTTAAAAGACCCCGCCCTAATAAAGGCACGGGAAAACGTAGTGGAAATAGATGGCGAGTTAGTGAACCCAGATAATACCTGCACTTACCCATACTTCAGCGTAGAGAAGGACCTACTGTATCGGGTGGCAAAAAGGGCAGAAGAAACCGTTGAGCAGCTGGTGGTGCCCAAACCTTACAGGAAGTTGGTGTTGGAGTTGGCCCATGGGCACATTCTTGGAGGTCATCTGGGGACAGAGAAAACCCGAGAGAGGGTATTACAGAGATTCTATTGGCCTGGGGTGATGAAGGACATAGAAAATTATTGTTCCTCCTGCCCTGTGTGTCAGAGGTCGGCCCCGATGCCACATTTCCGTAGCCCGCTGGTCCCTCTACCCATCATTGAGGTCCCGTTTGAGAGAATCGCAATGGATTTGGTAGGTCCTATAATCAAGTCCGCTAGGGGGCACCAGTACATATTGGTTATAATGGACTATGCCACCCGTTATCCAGAAGCGATCCCTCTCAGAAATACCTCGGCCAAAACCATAGCCAAAGAGCTATCTCTTGTTTTTAGCCGGGTGGGTATTTGTAAAGAACTGCTTACGGACCAAGGTACACCCTTTATGTCCCGGGTTATGAAAGAGCTGTGTAAATTGTTCAAAGTGACGCAATTGCGTACATCTGTGTATCACCCCCAAACCGATGGGCTGGTTGAAAGATTCAACAAAACCCTAAAACAAATGTTGAAGAAAGTGGTGGATAGAGATGGAAAGGATTGGGACTGTCTACTTCCTTATTTGATGTTTGCTATTAGGGAGGTGCCCCAATCCTCTACGGGATTCTCCCCCTTTGAGTTACTGTATGGGAGACACCCAAGAGGGCTGTTGGATATTGCCAAGGAAACTTGGGAAAGTGAGAGTTCTCCCCACAGGAGTGTGATTGAGCATGTCGCCCTGATGCAAGATCGAATTGCACAGGTAATGCCCATCGTGAAGGAACATTTGGCCCAAGCGCAGTTGGCACAGCAGAGAGTGTACAACCGTGGAGCAAAGACCCGTACCTTTTCCCCGGGGGATAGGATATTGGTACTTGTCCCTACGGTTGAAAGTAAATTCCTTGCCAAATGGCAAGGCCCCTACGAGATAATGGAAAAAGTGAGCGAAGTGAATTACAAGGTCAGACAACCAGGAAGGCGAAAGCCCGAACAGATATATCACGTTAATCTGTTGAAAGCCTGGAGGGATAGAGAGTCCCTAGTCGCAGAAACTTGGTCACCAGCTCAAACTGGTTGCGTGATTCCGGAGGTTGGAATAGCAGCCACCTTGTCACAACCCCAACAACAGGAGGTTAAGGAGTTTGTGCTTCGCAACAAGGAGGTGTTCTCTGAGCTGCCGGGACAAACATCTGGGGTAGAGCATGATATTATTACCCCGCCCGGTGAAAGGGTGAAGTTAAAACCCTATCGGATCCCAGAGGCCCGACGGGAGGCAATACGGGAGGAAGTACAGAAAATGCTGAACTTAGGGGTGATAGAGGAGTCCCAAAGTGATTGGTCTAGTCCCATTGTGTTGGTGCCTAAACCGGATGGGAGCTGGCGATTTTGTAACGATTTTCGTCAGTTGAACAAAGTTACAAAATTTGACACCTACCCCATGCCACGTATAGATGAGTTGATCGACCGGCTGGGAACAGCCCGATACATGACGACTCTTGACCTCACAAAAGGGTATTGGCAAATTCCCCTGGCCAAGTCGGCCAAAGAGAAAACCGCATTTGTAACCCCAGACGGGGCGTTCCAATATAAGAGAATGCCGTTCGGGTTACAGAATGCGCCGGCCACATTCCAGCGGAAAATGGACCAGATGCTGAGGCCCCATCGGAAGTATGCTGCGGCTTACCTGGATGACGTAATTGTCCATAGCACAGATTGGGCCTCACATCTGCCAAAAGTGCAAGCAGTCCTGGACTCTGTTCGGGAAGCGGGGTTTACGGCTAACCCCAAGAAGTGTACCATTGGGCAGGAGGAGGCCAAATATCTTGGGTACACCATTGGCAGGGGAGTAATAAAACCCCAACTCAACAAAGTCGAGGCCATCCAGAGTTGGCCACGTCCCAACAGCAAGAAGCAGGTACGAGCCTTTCTGGGAATCGCGGGTTATTATCGGCGCTTCATTCCCCACTTTGCTTCTAAGGCTGTGCCCCTAACCAACCTGACGAAAGGGAAAGGGTCGGTCATGATTAAATGGACCCCCGAGGCTGAGGCAGCATTCCAATTCTTGAAACAAGCCTTATGTAGCCAGCCAGTGTTGTACTCACCCGACTTCTCTAAAGACTTTGTCGTACAAAGTGATGCGTCAGATGTGGGGTTAGGAGCAGTATTGTCCCAGGTCTGGAACGGGGAAGAGCACCCAGTCATTTACCTCAGCAGGAAGTTGAAGTCCCATGAGGTAAATTACGCCACGGTTGAAAAGGAGTGTTTAGCGGTGAAGTGGGCTCTAGATTCCCTTCGGTACTATCTGCTAGGTAGGCACTTTGACATGGTTACGGATCACGCTCCGTTAAAGTGGATGGCTCAAAACAAGGAGACAAATAGAAGAGTGAATAGGTGGTTCCTGGCCCTACAGGAATTCAACTTCACAGTAAAGCATCGCCCTGGCGTTCAAATGGGGAATGTGGATGCTTTGTCTCGAGTACATGAATGCCTGATTGCTGGTGTTCCAACCCCAAGGTTAAAACAAGAGGGGGGGGTATGTGACAGCAGGAAGGTAAAGTCACCTGGTTGCATCCAGGGGGGTAGATATATTTCTCCCAGATTCAGGCTTTATGCCGACTTATACAACTAGGGAGTTGATGAAGCCCAGCTGAGGCTAGTGGGCTCATGAATGACTCATACCTCTAGGGAGAGTGCTGGGCGTCGTGAGGCAGGGAGTTGATGAGACCAGCTGAAGCCTGTCAGTTCGTTTAAGGCCTCTATAAAAACTCCCAGCTTCATTAGATGTTAGCTCATGCCTGGAACCAGACCTGTGTGGACTGTCTAGGGAGAGTGAACCCCTGTGCGGTGAGGCAAAGCCTGTGTGGCTATTTGTTTGGACTTTTACTAAACCAGGGACTTAGGGACTAGGACAGCACTAGGCTGATCCCAGTTGTTAGTTTAGGAAACCTGCATGTTTAGTCAGAGGTCAAACTGACCAGGATTTATTTTGTTTGTTTCTTTTTGGCTTTGCTGTGTTTTTGTCACTGTACATAGAGAAATAAACCGCACCTTTTGATTTTGAAAACCACAACCTCCGTCTGCTGGCCCTGTTTTTGTGTGGGGAGCCCAACCAGGGGGTCACACACACCCGCTACCGAGTTAACCCCCTCACAGTAGGGAGAGTGTCAGTTTCTTTCACTGTGCAAGTCCTTGTTTCTAGGGACTGGGAAGGACAGTGAGTGAATTCTCCTTGTGCTATAGTGTGCTTAAAAAAAACATTTTTTCTAGGGACAGAAAACTGTAGGTAGGGAGAGTGTCAGTTTCTTTCACTGTGCAAGTCCTTGTTTCTAGGGACTGGGAAGGACAGTGAGTGAATTCTCCTTGTGCTATAGTGTGCTTAAAAAAAACATTTTTTCTAGGGACAGAAAACTCTAGGTAGGGAGAGTGTCAGTTTCTTTCACTGTGCAAGTCCTTGTTTCTAGGGACTGGGAAGGACAGTGAGTGAATTCTCCTTGTGCTATAGTGTGCTTAAAAAAAACATTTTTTCTAGGGACAGAAAACTGTAGGTAGGGAGAGTGTCAGTTTCTTTCACTGTGCAAGTCCTTGTTTCTAGGGACTGGGAAGGACAGTGAGTGAATTCTCCTTGTGCTATAGTGTGCTTAAAAAAAACATTTTTTCTAGGGACAGAAAACTCTAGGTAGGGAGAGTGTCAGTTTCTTTCACTGTGCAAGTCCTTGTTTCTAGGGACTGGGAAGGACAGTGAGTGAATTCTCCTTGTGCTATAGTGTGCTTAAAAAAAACATTTTTTCTAGGGACAGAAAACTCTAGGTAGGGAGAGTGTCAGTTTCTTTCACTGTGCAAGTCCTTGTTTCTAGGGACTGGGAAGGACAGTGAGTGAATTCTCCTTGTGCTATAGTGTGCTTAAAAAAAACATTTTTTCTAGGGACAGAAAACTGTAGGTAGGGAGAGTGTCAGTTTCTTTCACTGTGCAAGTCCTTGTTTCTAGGGACTGGGAAGGACAGTGAGTGAATTCTCCTTGTGCTATAGTGTGCTTAAAAAAAACATTTTTTCTAGGGACAGAAAACTGTAGGTAGGGAGAGTGTCAGTTTCTTTCACTGTGCAAGTCCTTGTTTCTAGGGACTGGGAAGGACAGTGAGTGAATTCTCCTTGTGCTATAGTGTGCTTAAAAAAAACATTTTTTCTAGGGACAGAAAACTGTAGGTAGGGAGAGTGTCAGTTTCTTTCACTGTGCAAGTCCTTGTTTCTAGGGACTGGGAAGGACAGTGAGTGAATTCTCCTTGTGCTATAGTGTGCTTAAAAAAAACATTTTTTCTAGGGACAGAAAACTGTAGGTAGGGAGAGTGTCAGTTTCTTTCACTGTGCAAGTCCTTGTTTCTAGGGACTGGGAAGGACAGTGAGTGAATTCTCCTTGTGCTATAGTGTGCTTAAAAAAAACATTTTTTCTAGGGACAGAAAACTGTAGGTAGGGAGAGTGTCAGTTTCTTTCACTGTGCAAGTCCTTGTTTCTAGGGACTGGGAAGGACAGTGAGTGAATTCTCCTTGTGCTATAGTGTGCTTAAAAAAAACATTTTTTCTAGGGACAGAAAACTCTAGGTAGGGAGAGTGTCAGTTTCTTTCACTGTGCAAGTCCTTGTTTCTAGGGACTGGGAAGGACAGTGAGTGAATTCTCCTTGTGCTATAGTGTGCTTAAAAAAAAAAATTTCTAGGGACAGAAAACTGTAGGTAGGGAGAGTGTCAGTTTCTTTCACTGTGCAAGTCCTTGTTTCTAGGGACTGGGAAGGACAGTGAGTGAATTCTCCTTGTGCTATAGTGTGCTTAAAAAAAACATTTTTTCTAGGGACAGAAAACTGTAGGTAGGGAGAGTGTCAGTTTCTTTCACTGTGCAAGTCCTTGTTTCTAGGGACTGGGAAGGACAGTGAGTGAATTCTCCTTGTGCTATAGTGTGCTTAAAAAAAACATTTTTTCTAGGGACAGAAAACTGTAGGTAGGGAGAGTGTCAGTTTCTTTCACTGTGCAAGTCCTTGTTTCTAGGGACTGGGAAGGACAGTGAGTGAATTCTCCTTGTGCTATAGTGTGCTTAAAAAAAACATTTTTTCTAGGGACAGAAAACTGTAGGTAGGGAGAGTGTTAGTTTCTTTCACTGTGCAAGTCCTTGTTTGTAGGGACTGGGAAGGACAGTGAGTGAATTCTCCTTGTGCTATAGTGTGCTAAAGCATTCCTCATCAACCATCTTTGAAATCCTTGTTTTTTGGACAGTCAGGGAAATTGTCGTTGTGCTATTCTGTGCAAAAGCAATCATCCTCAACCATATTTAGAAATCCTTAAGTAAAGGGACAGAGAAGGACACCTGAAGGTAGCCCTTATTGCTTTTTTCCCATCTCCCTGCAGGCCATCCATTAGAATGTCTGGAAGGCAAACAAGGAGAGGCAGACAGTCAGGAGGCAATAAAAGAGGGCAAGCAGGCTCTGTGTCTGGGGGCAACACTGCTGGTCGTGGACGCGGTGCATTGTCATCAGCACATGGCCATGGGACACGCTTGTCCTTCTTTTCGGCAGCTGGACATGTTGAGCCACATCATGCCGAAGACTTGGTAGAGTGGATGACCAAGCCCTCCTCCTCCTCCTCATCCTCTCTCACCCAGGCTCAGGGTACTGGCAAAGCAGCTGCCAAAGCGTCCTCTTCCCTGGTATCAATGTCAGACTCATCATCAGTCACTCCTTCCCTAGACCCACCATGTCCTCCTCCTGAGGAGTCCCCCGAACTGTTTGAGCACAGTGTTGGGTACATGCTCCAGGAGGATGCCCAGTGTTTCGAAGGGTCTGATGATGAAACCCAGCTACAGGAAGGCAGTAGGGTGAGAGCAGACAGAGGGGATGCTCAAGAAGGACACCAATCTGGCAGTCATGTTCCAGCAGCTGCAGCATACTGCCAAATTGGCTCCAGTGATGAGGAGGGAGGGGATGATGAGGTCACTGACTCCACATGGGTGCCTAATAGGAGAGAGGAGGAGGAGGAGGATGAGGAGGAGGCACATCTCCAACGAGGCAGGATGCCCTTTGGTGGCCAGCGTAAGGGCAGTACACCGACGGAATCACACCGCAGAGCTCCGCCTGTGCAGGGCGCTGCCTCTGCCCGTCATTCAAAAAGTTCCTTGGTGTGGGCCTTTTTTGAGGCTAGTGCATCAGATCGCACAGCTGCTGTTTGCAACATATGTCTCAAGCGTATATCGCGTGGCCAAAACATCAGCCGCTTGGGTACCACATGCCTGACCAGACATATGTTGACCTGCCATGCAGCTCGTTGGCAAGCCTACCTCAAAGACCCACACCAAAGAACAAAGCGGACCTCTCCTTGCACCGCATCAGCTGGGATCTCCAACCCCACTATAACTTCAGTCCTCTCTGAAACATGCACTGAGAGGAATGAAGGTGTAGAATTAGGTGTGTCACAGCCAAGTACTTGCGGCCACTCTGCTAGCAGTACACCGACGTCCGATTCTAGCAGGCAAATTTCCCTGCCCCAGCTGCTGGACCGTCGAAAGAAGTTCACTCCCAGCCATCCACATGCCCAGCGGTTGAATGCTAGCTTGGCTAAATTGCTAGCGCTTCAACTGCTGCCTTTTCAGTTGGTAGACTCGGCCCCCTTCCGTGAGTTTGTGCAATGTGCGGTTCCTCAGTGGCAGGTTCCCAAACGCCACTTTTTCTCACGGAAGGCTATTCCGGCTCTCTACCGGCATGTGGAAGGCAATGTCTTGGCCTCGCTGGACAGGGCGGTCAGCGGTAAGGTGCATATTACCGCTGACTCATGGTCCAGCAGGCATGGACAGGGACGTTACCTTTCTTTCACGGCCCATTGGGTCACTCTTTTGGCAGCTGGGAAGGATGCAGGACAAGGTGCAGTAGTGTTGGAGGTTGTCCCACCGCCACGCCTCCAAAATGCTACTACTGGTTGTGACACACCTCTCTCCTCCACCCCCTCCTCTTCTTCTTCCTCCATGGCCTCTTCCTGTGGTTTGTCCTATGAACCAGCGGTGCTCCGTAGCCGTTCACGGGGCTACGCAAGTACGCAGGCAAAAAGATGCCATGCCGTGCTTGCGCTGGTGTGTTTGGGGGACAGAAGCCACACTGGGGCAGAGGTCCTGTCTGCTCTGCAGGGCCAGGCCGAGAGGTGGTTGACGCCACGCCAGCTTAAGCCAGGAATGGTGGTTTGCGACAATGGCACCAACCTCCTCTCCGCCCTTCGACAGGGACAACTGACCCATGTGCCCTGTGTGGCTCACGTCCTTAACCTGGTGGTGCAGCGTTTCTTGGGCAGGTACCCGGGCTTACAGGATGTCCTGAGGCAGGCCAGGAAAGTCTGTGTGCATTTCCGCAGATCTTATAATGCCAGTGCTCGCCTGGCTGAGCTGCAAAAGGAGTTGAACCTGCCCAAGAACCGCCTTATATGTGACATGCCCACCAGGTGGAACTCAACGTTGGCCATGCTGCAGCGGCTGCACACGCAGCAGAGGGCCATCAATGAGTACCTGTGCGACTACGGCACCAGGACAGGGTCAGGGGAGCTTGTTTTTTTTTCTCCACGCCAGTGGGGCATGATCAGGGATGCATGCACTGTCCTGGCACCATTTGAGGAGGCCACAAGGATGGTGAGCAGTGACAGTGCATGCATCAGTGACACTGTACCTCTTGTCCACCTGTTGGAGCACACGCTGCGTGGAATAATGGACAGGGCACTTGAGGCAGAACAGAGGCAGGAAGAGGAGGACTTCCTTGCCTCTCAAGGCCCCCTTTACCCAGACAGTGTTCCTTCTGTCCCACCCATCGCACAGGAAGAGGAGGAGGAGGAGGAGGAGGAGGAGGAGGATTGTGTCAGCATGGAGGTGGAGGCTGGCACTCAGCATCATCAGCAGCAGTCTTTTAGGGATGATTTACAGTCCCAAGAAACCAGTGGACTTGTACGTGGCTGGGAGGAGGTGACTGCGGATCATGTCGTCCTTAGTGACCCAGAGGACCCCGGAGCGAATGCCTCAGCAAACCTACGCTGCATGGCCTCCCTGATCCTGCAAAGTCTGCGGAAGGATCCTCATATTCTTCGGATCAAGGAGAGGGACCATTACTGGCTGGCCACTCTCCTTGATCCACGGTACAAGGGTAAGGTTGCGGACCTTATGTTACCGTCGCAGAGGGAGCAGAGGATGAGACAACTCCGGGAGGCCTTGCAGAAAGGTCTGTGCAACGCGTTCCCAGAGACTGGGAGGTTACAAACTCCTGGTCCTGGACAACGAGTTGCTGAGGCTTCGGCCAGTCAAAGAAGGAGCGGTGGGGAAGGTGGCCGTCTGACCGATGCGTTCAGACAATTCTTTAGTCCGCAGCCCCAAAGTATGATCGGTTCCAGCAACCATCGCCAGCGTCTGATAAACATGGTGCAGGAATATCTAGGGGCAAGGTCAGACTTGGACACCTTCCCCACCGAAAATCCTCTGGCTTACTGGGTCTTGAGGATGGATCACTGGCCAGAGCTTGCACAGTATGCAATTGAGCTACTGGCCTGTCCTGCATCCAGCGTTCTTTCGGAACGCACATTCAGTGCTGCTGGAGGATTTGTCACGGATCACAGGGTGCGCCTGTCCACCGACTCGGTTGATCGACTGACTTTCATCAAGATGAACCAGTCTTGGATCACCACCAGCTACCACACACCTGATGCTGATATAACAGACTAATTGATTTTAACATGTCACATCCCTTCAAGACTGATGCTGATGCTGAGTGCCTGTGCTGTTATGTTGACTGGCTATCCTCCTCCTCCGAGTCCTCAATGATACGATTGATGATGATAGCTTGGAAGATCATTTTTGTTTATGGGTGCCGCCACCAGTGGCTAAGGCCCAATTTTTCAGCCCCTGTTTAACAGGGGCGTGTAATTACAATTTTTGAAGCAATACTTTGCAACAGGGCTCATTGCTGTGCTCCACGTACAGTATGTGTGAGGGGTTGGAGTGTTGTGCCACCAGTGCCTAAGGCCCAATTTTTCAGCCCCTGTTTAACAGGGGCGTGTCATTACAATTTTTGAAGCAATACTTTGCAACAGGGCTCATTGCTGTGCTCCAAGTACAGTATCTGTGAGGGGTTGCAGTGTTGTGCCACCAGTGCCTAAGGCCCAATTTTTCAGCCCCTGTTCAACAGGGGCATGTAATTACAATTATTGATCTAATAATTCACAGCAGGGCCCATTCCTGCACCCACCAAGCAAGAGTAACTCTGAGGGCTTACAGTGTTGTGGCAACACCACCACCACCACCACCACCACGAAAGGCCCAATTTTTCAGCCCCTGTTCAACAGGGGCATGCAATTACAATTCTTGATCTAATAATTCACAGCAGGGCCCATTGCTGCACCCACCAAGAGTAACTGTCAGGGCTTACAGTGTTGTGGCACCAGCACCACCATCAAAGGCCCAATTTTTACTACCACTGTTCAACAATTATATGTAATTACAATTCCTGATATAATAGTTGACAGCAGGGCGTTCCAGCACCAACCAAGAGTAACTGTGAGTGCTTACAGTGTTGTGCCAACACCAACTAAGGGGCCTATTTCTGCAGATTATATACGGCAGGTCCCTACTTTCAAACATCCAACTTACAAACGACTCCTACTTGCAAACGCAAGAAGACAACAGGAAGTGAGAGGAAATCTACCCTTTGGAAGGAAAATTCTCTCCTGTAAGAATTAATATGGGAGAAAGGTGTCTCCTCTGTACTGATGCTTTATCACCAATCCTTGTTTCAAGAAAAACACCACATTTCAAAAACAGTTGTCATTGGGACGGAAAGTGAGGTGAAATGTTCTGAACAGGGGCACAGACAGCAAAACAAATGTTACAGGGGTGATAACCCTTACCTATGTTTTCCAAAAAGTTTAAAAATAGATTTTTGGGCTGGAGCTACACTTAAACAATGTACCTGTTCAAAATTACAAACAGATTCTACATAAGAACAAACATACAGTCCCTGTCTTGTATGCACCGCCTGTATACGGCTGTTCAGAGTATATAGGGCCTTTTTTATTTTATGTGCGGGGTTCCCCTTAATATCCATACAAGACCCAAAGGGGCTGGTAATGGGCTGGGGTAGGGGGGGGGGGGTCATGGGGTAGCTATGCCATTTTTCTTAAAGATTTTCATCCATATTACTGGGACCAGACATTACATTAAAGCCGCAAGCAGTTTTAAATGGCTTTTTTTTCCTTTTGTGCAGGGACAGTTCTAAACACGGGAAACACGTGGCACTTCACAGGCATACTTTAGACACCCCCCAGGTACGATATTTAAAGGAATATTTGACTTTTTTTTTTTCACTTTATGCATCATTAAAATGACTGCTCCCGAAAAACGACCGTTTTTAAAACTTCTTTTTGCATTGATACATGTCCCCTGGTGCAGAACCCGGGTTCCCAAACCCTTTTTAGGACAATAACATGCATAATAGTTGTTATAATTAGCACTTTAGAATTCGAACGTTCGCATCCATTGTATTTAATAGGGTTCTAATGTTCGTACGAACTTTCGGTCCGTTCGCGGGTTCTGGTGCGAACCGAACCCGGGGGTGTTCGGCTCATCACTAGCGCTGAATAACTTATGTAGCAGCTAGCACATGCAAAGATAAATATATAACCTCCGAATAATCATATAATAGCAAATATAGTGCAACCCTTCACAATGATGAATGAAAGTCCATGTGTTAAATGAATAAACAAAGTCCCATTAGTGAACAAATGACGTGACCAGAAAATCTTTTTTCGACTCAAAAACCTGCTGTGATAGCGCAGATTGCCAAACCACTCACCAGGGCGGTGCTACACAGTGCTCTTTCTCTGGGGTGTCCCTCCACCAATCTATACACTTACCAGATGGCAAATAATGACAAGCCTTGAATTTCTTCTATGAAGCTTGGTGACATCATATCCAGATCTGCAGAAGACTTAGTAGACTCCACAGGGGACCGGTAATGTTCAAAAAAAAGCTCACCAGCGGTAGACCACATGATGCTCATATAGTGCAGTCAGGGGCGTTGCTAGGTGGCAAAAAGACCAGGGGCTTCAGCCCGAAGTCCAAGCCCGAGCCCGGTTGGGTTGTGTGGAGGGGGGGTGTTACCTACCTGACACGCACTGACCTACCTGACGCGCACTGACCTATCTGACATACACTGACCTACCTGACACACACTGACCTATCTAACATACACTGACCTACCTGACACACACTGACCTACCTGACACACACTGACCTACCTGACATACACTGACCTACCTGACCAGACTTCAGGTGACGTGACCTTCTCCTGCAGCTCAGCCGTAGTGTGCGGCGCGCCCATCACAGTAGACAGCGGGCACTCCAGGCAACCAGAGCCAGAGCCATGAGAGGACAGGAGAGGAGAGGAGAGCCGCCCGCCCGAGCATCGAGTGGGGATCTTCTCATAGTGATGTGGCGCGGCGTCCGCATTGTAATTCCCGCCTTCTGAAGCCTGCAGCACCTATGATGGACGTCACATGCCCCGCGGTCCCGGTATTGGACCAATGGGACGTCCATCGTAGGCGCTGCAGGCTCCAGAAGGTGGGAACTGCTATGTCACTCGGCCGCGCTCGGGGTCAGATCAGTCCCCGCTCGGGCTCGGGGCTAATAACAGAATTATGAATGCCGGAAACCCAGGCTTTTTGGGGACCCACTTGGGGCTCCAGCCCCCCTCAGCCCCCCCTCCCAACGCCATTGAGTGCAGCATTTATATAGTAGTAGGAGCAGCGGCCATCTTTGTAGGTTTTGTTTGGCCTATGTTTACTTTTATGCTGCAGCTTTATATGTACCTTTGATTTTAATAAATACTTCACTATTTCTTTCTCGTACATCACGGGACACAGAGCGGCATAGTCATTACTATGTGGTTTATATAGTTTACCTTCAGGTGCTGGCACTGGCAACTTCCAAACCGGAAGTACCCTCCCCTATATAAGCCCCTCCCATCCGGGAGCACCTCAGTTTTTTGCCAGTGTCTAAGGTGTTGGCCAAGAAGTAACATGTGTTTTTCACTGAGCTTGCGTACAGGTTCTTTTGGGCCTCAGTAAGCTATTCCGGATCCGACCAAAAAAGCTTCATAGCTAAACGGTCGGTACCCGGGCCTTGCAGAGAAGAGCAAGGTTTTGCCTGTAATGCTTCTCTTAGGAGGGCTGGACCCTGGGATCCAGAGCTCTGGTCATACCCACGACCAAAATGTTTTCTGTGCAGGGTGCTATACAGGTCCAGGGGAGTGGAATCCTTGGGAACCCGGTCCCTGAAGGTTTAATTACAATGCCTGCCGTGAGAGGTGAAGTTTGGGCTTCTGTGGACCAAACAGAGTCCTGCGGTGGGGAAAAGGTAAGTGGGGGCCCCTCAGGAACTTGGTTCTATTGAGGGGACCCCCAAGCCTAATATGTCTTTCTGCCTGTTACCTAACGGTATTCCCGCTAAATATCTGTGCATGCCTGTAACTACTAAAAAATTTAATAATTTTAAGAGTGGTCAAGATCAAGAAAAAAAAAGGAAAAAAAGAAAAAAAATGGTTAAACCGCGGTACCTGTGTTAAACCACTAGAGGCCGCTGTGGAACGTTGTTTTCTTGTCATGTGGATTTTTTCTTTCCAAGTCAAAATCCAGGCAGATGGTGAGTTCTCTGGATGGGAAACTGTTTCCTCTGCCATGTTGCAATCCTCGTTCATCCCCTGGCCCTGTGGCAAACAGGGCCCTGGCTTCTGTCCCTAGTTCCTTTCAAAAAAGAGCGCCGAAGGCGCGCGTGCACGCGCCTCTATTTATAGAGGTGAGCTGGAAAAAGGGGCGGAGCTTGGTGGATGACGCTCTGTGCGCGCCGCAGCGCTTCTGCGCATGTGCGGGCGTCCCAGCATGATAAAAAGCACAATTAGGTGTTGTCAGCTGGTTATGGAAGGCAGAAACAGAGCTGGCAACATTTAGAAAGGCATACAGCAGGCGGTTGATGCAGGCATCCCCATAGAAAGGCACATTAGTGGTCACCAACTGTTTATATAGCAGCAATTGTGCTAGACTATTGTCAGTAAGTGGTGTATTTCGGCTTGAATACCTCAGCTTTGGGCTTAGGAATATGCCGTCTAAAGTCTCCGGGACTAAGAATCCCAGGAAGCATAGGGGGTCTCCATCGGGCTCTGAGGATCTTGGTCATGCTTCGGCTGCACCAATCTCCCCTGAAGAATCAGGGGTTAGTGACCGTAGAGCACCCTCAGGAGTACCTGGTACTGTGGCTGTCCTCAGTTCACCTGCTCCTGTGTATGTAACAGAGGAGGTTTTTTCCTCAGCTCTGGGAGGACTGGAAGAGAGATTGACAACATTGATCGCTGCTTCCCTGTCACAGGGAAAGAGCGCCCGATCTCCGTCTCCTCCCTCAGAGTACCTGTTAGCAGAGCAACAGTCCCATACAGGGATCGACCTACCTGAAGGGGATCAGGATGAGGTTGATTCTGTTGTAGAGGAATCAACAGTGGAAGAGCCATTCTCAGCATCACATGCTGAAAGATTATGGGTTCAGTCCCTGACTAACATGGTCCAATCAGCATTTAAAATGCCCCTTGCGGAGCCATCATCCACTTCTGTCTCCTCGTTGAGGTCGCTAAAAGCTCCCCAGACTGTTTGTTCCTTTCCAATCCATCCTTTACTGGAAGGGCTCATTTACCAGGATTGGGAACATCCTGATAAAATATTTACTCCCCCCAAGAGATTTCCGGTGGTCTATCCCATGGAGGATAAGTTCATCAAAAAATGGAGGGTCCCTACAGTGGACGCAGCCATCTCTTGTGTGAATAAATCACTGACATGTCCAGTAGATAATGTCCAAATGTTCAAGGACCCAATAGATAAAAAATTGGAGTCCTTATTAAAATCTGCTTTTTCTATAGCAGGCTTGGTGACACAACCAGCAGTGGCAGCTATTGGGGTCTGCCAAGCAGTGAAGGATCAGTTGAAACAGGTCTTAAGGGACTTGCCAGATCAGCAGGCTCTTGCCCTAGCTGATCTACCTAGAGCCTTATGCTTTGCTGTTGACGCTATAAAGGATTCAATCCATCAGGCCTCCCGCCTTACGCTGTCTGTAGTACATATGCGCAGGCTTCTATGGCTCAAAAACTGGTCTGCTGAAGCTCCCTGTAAAAAATTGCTGGTCAGCTTCCCATTTCATGGTGAACGCTTATTCGGGGAAGACCTGGACAAATATATCCAGAAAATTTCCAGCGGTAAAAGTACACTCTTGCCGGTTAAAAACAGAGTTAGAGGTCCCTCTTTTAAGAGGCCTGCTTCTCCAGTCCCTAGGACATCGGCTGTGAAACAGTTCCGACGGCCTCCTCGGTCAAATCCCGGGGGTAAAAATCAGGGACAATCGCAGGGTAACAAGAAACCCTGGGTCAGGAGAGGTACAAAACCTCCCCCAAAGTCAAATGCATGAAGGGTTGCCCCCACTCAATCGGGTGGGGGGAAGACTTCAGTTGTTCGCAGAGACCTGGCGGGACATGATCAGAGACAGATGGGTGCTCTCCGCAGTAAGTCTGGGATACAAATTGGAGTTAAAAGACTCCCCTCCTTCCCATTTTATAAGGTCAAATGTGCCAAGGGATCCCCGGAAGAGAGGATCCCTCCTGTTGGCACTAGAACAACTATTGCTCCAAGGAGTAATTATGGAGGTTCCCCTGGAAGAATGGGGGTTCGGGTTTTACTCAAACCTCTTTACAGTCCCGAAGCCAAACGGGGACGTGAGGCCCATATTAAATCTAAAAGGGCTAAACAAATTCCTACATATCAGGACTTTCCGGATGGAGTCGATCCGATCGGTGGCCACTGCCCTACAAGGGGAGGAATGGTTAGCCTCGATCGACATCAAAGATGCTTATTTGCACATTCCCATCTTTCCAGTCCACCAAAAATTTCTACGCTTTGCAGTAGAAGGGCGCCATTTTCAGTTCAGAGCCTTACCCTTCGGTCTGGCCACAGCACCAAGAGTGTTCACAAAAATTCTGGCCCCATTATTGGCCAATCTAAGAACACAAGGTGTAACGATAATGGCATATCTAGACGACTTGTTGCTGATATACCACTCAGTGGAAAAACTAGAAGTGGTCGTTCACAAGACAATCAAGTATCTGGAATCTCACGGTTGGATTATCAACCGAGACAAGTCAGCCCTAAAACCAGTCAAAAGTCTGGAATACTTGGGGCTAAGGCTGGATTCAGACCAGAGAAAAATTTTCTTGCCTCAAGAAAAGGGGTCGTCTTTGAGAGATTTGATCCACCTAGTGGGTACAAAAAGACAGCCATCCATACGCCTGTGCATGAGGCTGCTGGGAAAAATGGTGGCATCATTCGAAGCAGTACCCTACGGTCAATTCCATTCAAGGAATTTGCAAAGGGCTATACTGTCAGCCTGGAACAAAAAAGTTCAGGCCCTAGACTTACCAATGTCCTTGTCCCCTTCCGTTCGCAAGAGCCTCCGTTGGTGGTTGGTTCCCCAGAATCTGGAAAAAGGAAAATCCTTCAGTCCGATTTCTTGGAAGGTGGTCACTACAGATGCCAGCCTTATAGGCTGGGGAGCAGTACTGGAGCAATGGTCTCTCCAGGGCAGATGGTCGGATGCAGAAAAGGCCCTGCCCATCAATCTCTTAGAGATACGAGCAGCCGGTATGCCCTAGTAGCATGGACATCCAAACTCCAAGGGTCCCCTGTCAAAATTCAATCGGACAATGCCACGGCAGTGGCATATATCAATCATCAGGGTGGCACCAGGAGTCATGCAGCCAAGAGGGAAGTAAATTGCATCCTGAAATGGGCAGAAAGATATGTCCCAGCCATATCCGCGGTATTCATTCCAGGAGTGGAGAATTGGAAGGCGGACTTTCTAAGTCGCCAACAATTATGCCCAGGGGAATGGTCCCTTCACCCCGAGGTTTTCCGGACAATATGTCAGCGGTGGGGAACACCGGATGTAGATCTGCTAGCATCCAGATTCAACGCAAAGGTGGACAGGTTTGTCTCTCGGACAAGGGATCCCCTAGCTTGCGGCTCGGATGCCCTAGTGTTCCCTTGGGATCAGTTCAAGCTGATATATGCATTTCCACCGCCACAATTGTTACCTCGATTACTCCGCAGAATCAGGGTAGAAAAGAAACCAGTGATTCTGGTGGCTCCAGCGTGGCCCCGAAGAGCATGGTACGCAGAGATTGTAAAAATGTCTGTGGGGAGTCCTTGGACCCTCCCACATCGTCCGGACCTGCTTTCGCAAGGACCGATATACCACCCTTCCTTACCAGCCCTAGGTTTGACGGCCTGGCTATTGAAGCCCACATTCTAAAAAAGAGAGGTCTCTCTAATCCTGTGGTATCTACCATGATCAATGCCAGGAAGCCGGTATCCAGGCAGATCTACTATAGAATCTGGAAGGCGTACACCGCCTGGTGTGAGGCCAAGAAATGGCATCCACGTAAGTACGTAATAGGTAGGATTCTGGACTTCCTACAGTGGGCTGTAGATAGGAAGCTTGCCTTGAGTACTATCAAGGGTCAGATTTCGGCCTTGTCAATATTTTTTCAAAGGCCCTTGGCTTCGCATTCACTAGTCAAAGCCTTTATACAAGGAGTGATGCGTATTAGCCCTCCGGTTAATATTCCCATATGTCCATGGGACTTAAACCTGGTTCTGTCGGTTCTACAGAAGCAACCATTTGAACCATTACAGCACATTTCCTTGGTTCTTCTCACCAGGAAATTGATTTTTCTAGTAGCCATTTGTTTGGCTAAAAGAGTGTCGGAATTAGCCGCTATGTCCTGTAAAGAGCCATATCTGGTTATCCATAAGGACAGAGTAGTGTTACGTCCTCATCCAGCCTTTCTTCCTAAGGTGGTATCGAGGTTTCATTTGAACCAAGATGTGGTTCTTCCTTCCTTTTTCCCCAAACCTAGTTCGGTAGAGGAAAAGTTATTACATTCTTTGGATGTAGTAAGAGCAGTTAAAGCTTATCTAAAAGCCACTGCTCAGATTCGCAGAACGGATACTTTGTTTATTCTGCCGGAAGGCCCCAGAAAGGGTCAGGCAGCGTCAAAATCTACTTTAGCCAAGTGGATTCGACAGGTCATAATACAAGCCTATGGCTTGAGAAGGAGACCGCCTCCATTCAAAGTTAGAGCGCACTCCACGAGAGCAGTTGGGACTTCATGGGCAGTGCATCACCAGGCCTCCCTGGCTCAAATCTGTAAGGCCGCAACATGGTCTTCAGTACACACGTTTACTAGGTTCTACCAGGTGGACGTTAGAAGTCAGGAGGATGTCGCCTTTGGGCGCAGTGTGTTGCAGGCCGCAAAAGATCCTCATGTCTGATAGCGCTCAGCTTATGTATGGTGTATGCCCCCCCTCATTGGGCATTGCTTTAGGACATCCCACATAGTAATGACTATGCCGCTCTGTGTCCCGTGATGTACGAGAAAGAAAATAGGATTTTTATAACAGCTTACCTGTAAAATCCTTTTCTTGGAGTACATCGCGGGACACAGAGCTCCCACCCCTCTTTTGGGGACACTTATTGCTTTGCTACAAAACTGAGGTGCTCCCGGATGGGAGGGGCTTATATAGGGGAGGGTACTTCCGGTTTGGAAGTTGCCAGTGCCAGCACCTGAAGGTAAACTATATAACCCACATAGTAATGACTATGCCGCTCTGTGTCCCGTGATGTACTCCAAGAAAAGGATTTTACAGGTAAGCTGTTATAAAAATCCTATTATGAGCATCATTTGGGCTCCCACTGGTGAACTTTAAACTTTATTTTCACAGTGCCGGTCCCCAGTGGAGTCTACTAATCCTTCTACAGATCTGGATATGATGTCACCAAGCTTCATAGCAGCAATTCAAGGCTTGTCGTTACTTGTCATCTGGTGAGTGTATAGATTGGTGGAGGGACACCACGGAGAAAGAGCACTGTGTAGCACATTTGGTTTAAGTGTTTATAACTGAATGTTGGATTTTGTCCACTCTCTGGTGAGTGGTTTGGCAATCTGCACTATCACAGCAGGTTTTTGAGTCGAGAAAAGATTTTCTGGTCATGTCATTTGTTCACTAATGGGACTTTGTTTATTTATTTAACACATGGACTTTCATTTATCATTGTGAAGCTCTGCACTATAGTTGCTATTATAATGTACTGATATGTCGCTGAGTACATGAGCACCACTGTGCCCCCTGGGGTGTTTAGTGGTGTGATCCTGTAACATCACTCGGTACTTAGCTGCTGCGAGCGGCCAGAGTATCTGGTAATATTAGGGTTGCCACCTGTCTGGGATTCACCCAGACAGTCCGGGTTTTGAAACACATGTCCAGGTTTCAGTCTGCCTGAAACCCGGACACATACCTCCCAATCGTCCTGGGATTTAAAGTGAATCCCTCCCACAGATCTGGATTGGAATCATGGAGTCAGTGCAGGAGCAAACTTTAGCACTGGAATCCACTCAGTGAGGTATTTTCAATGAGTGCAAAACGTGCTCTCACACAGTGCACCCAGTGAGGATTAATGTTGGCAGCGCCTGCCTGTGCTCTGACTTCTTCCCCGAGTCATTCACCTGTGTAGTCATTGGTTGTTAGGACCGCCGGCAATCTAGCAACCAATGACACACTTTGCCACTGTGCACAGTGGGAGGAAATTAGCACTTTGTATAGCTGCCCCACTTCCCAGCTCCGTCCCCCAACTCCGGCTCCCACCTCCTGGCTCGCAGTGGCTGTCCCATGGTAAGTCAATCTAATGGGGGTCTTTAAGCAGCAGGGGCGCTGATATAAGGGGTCCCTAATCTAAAGAGGGTCTCTAAGGCGGGGCGCTGATATAAGGGGCCTCTGATCGAAAGGGTGGTTTCTAAGGGGGGTGCTGGTTTCTAATTTAATGGGGGTATGTAAAGGGGGGTGCTTATATAAGGTGACTCTGATATAATGGGGGGTGTGGGGGTCTCTAAGGCTACATTCACTCCGGCAATTAGGGCCAGTGTGAATAGTATCTAGTGGCAGGAATCAGAGATTCCTGCTGTGGCTCTCAGCAGCTAGGTGCAGGCACCGGCCCTGTTCACTGTGAAGATAATCGCAGGTAATCCCTAGCTGTGCGGACAGCAGTGAATAGCAGAGGCCGCCAGTGACCTGTTATTATGATTAGTGGGGCTGGCAGCCACACCTACCTACTATTCTCACTGGCCCTAATTTCCAACGTGAATGATTTAAGGAGACTCTGATCTAATGGGGGCTCTCAAAATGGGGGCGCCCATATAAGATGACCCTGATCTAAAGAGGGGTACTCTAAGGGGGGGGGGGTTATTTTGCCATGCGTCAATAAGGTGTTTGGGTTTGGCTTAAAGGAAAGGCGGCAACCTTAGATAATAGTCTGGCACAGCAGGTAGTGACACTAGTTGTTAGGCCCCTTTTAGGCAAAGCCCTGCCACAGTGATGTCAGGGGTGAGTCAGCACCCACACATACGCCAGGTGGGGGGGGGGCACACTCTGTTGGGGCATGGGAGCCAAACAGCTCACACCTATGAAGATGTAGTCAGTACATGGAAGCCCTGGACAGGGAAATTCCTTTCTTGGGGATTTAAAGATCGAAGGCCAGGGATGTCGTGAGGAAGCCAATGCAAAGGAGCAGGGCACAAGATGGCAGATGGTTTGGCCTCAGCAGGAGGGACATTGTTCTAGTAGGGCTGGGAGGGACCAAAACCAGACCCTCTTACCAACATGAATAAAAACAGTCCATTGTGCTTGGTCTTAACAGGTTATATACACATAAATATGGAACAGTCCCAATATATAGTGATATAAAGTGCTCGTGCTCAGTATTGATATACCCGTGCTCCGATGTGCTCAGACTTGGGTGCCCCCCCTAGAGTTGACCAACCTCTTAACAACATGTGCACAGTGGATGCATTTTGAACAATATTGTTACAATGAGACCTTAAGCCTCATACACGCGGTTGGACTTCGAACAAACTTTTCCGTGGATTTTGGTCCGAAGGGCGTTGTCCGTGATTTTGGTATGCATACACACAGCAGGACTTTTTCAGCCAACAAACATGAACTTAGTGACGTAATTGACGTACTACGTGGTTTTTCTGCTCTTTAGTGCCACCCTTTGGGCAACTTCTGCTATTGTTGGTTGATCTTTTGCATTGGTTTTGAGCATGCGTGTTTGGACTTAAATCCGATGGACTTCTGTACACACAATCGGACTTTGCTCCATCGGACTTTTGTTGCCCGGAATGATTTGGTGAAAGTTTGCTGAAAAAGTCCTGCCCCGTGTGTATGCATATCAAGTTTACGGGCAACGCCCTTCGGAGCAAAATCCATGGAAAAGTCAGTTGGAAGTCCGATCGTGTGTATGAGGCTTAAGAGTGCTTACTTGTGAAGAAGAGAAAGGAGCTCAGTTTGTTTGTGGAGGGTGCTTTTGTTTTCTAGAGTACTTGTGAAGCCCCATACACACGGTAGGACTTTTTGACAACAAACTTTTTCAAAAAAATTCTACCGTGTGTACGCTCCATCGGACAAACTTTTTCGGTTTTCATCGGACAAATGTTCGCTCTGCAAACGGACAAACTTTTCGGCAACAAAAGTCCTACGGTGCAAAGTCCTATCGTGTGTACAGAAATCCATCTGACTTTTGTCCGAAGTACAAACACGCATGCCCAGAACCAATGTTAAAATCAACCAACAATAGCAGAAGTTGACCAAAGGGTGGCGGTAAAGAGCAGAAAAGAGCAGAAAAAACACGTGATGTTGGGAAAGTTCGCAGAAAAGTCCTGCCGTGTGTATGCTATGAAAGAGACGTACCGCTATGAGTAAGCATTAATTTCTGCTGTGAAACGTGTCAGTCACCTACCCCTGCATGTCAACTTTCAGTTTTTTGCTTGATTTGGACTTATGGATTAACTTTGGATTTTTTATCATTTAAAAAAAAAAAAAGAGTGCGGCAGTCCAGTGCTCTTTTCTTTTCCCATGCGTGTGTATGCTATGGGTGTGCCCGGCCAACTCCCTTCGGACAAAAATCCACGGAAAAGTTTGTTTGAAGTCCGACCGTGTGTACGAGGCTTAACAGTCCAGGTGATTTGCTTTGCTCATTTCTTTTTCGTACATCACGGGACACAGAGCGACTTAGTCATTACTAATGGGTTATATAGATTACCTTCAGGTGTTGGCACTGGCCAATTCCAAACCGGAAGTACCCTCCCCTATATAAGCCCCTCCCATCCGGGAGCACCTCAGTTTTTTGCCAGTGTCTAAGGTGTTGGCCAAAGAGTAACATGTGTTTTCACTGGGCTTGCGTACAGGTTCTTTTGGGCCTTAGTAAGCTGTTCCGGATCCCACCAAAAAAGCTTCATAGCTAAACGGTCGGTACCCGGGCCTTGCAGCAGAAGAGCAAGGTTTTGCCTGTAATGCTTCTCTTAGGAGGGCTGGACCCTGGGATCCAGAGCTCTGGTCATACCCACGACCAAGATGTTGTCTGTGCAGGGTGCTATACAGGTCCAGGGGAGTGGAATCCTTGGGAACCCGGTCCCTGAAGGTTTAATTACAATGCCTGCCGTGATAGGTGAAGTTTGGACTTCTGTGGACCAAACAAAGTCCTGCGGCGGGGATCAGGTAAGTGGGGGCCCCCAGGAACTTGGTTCTATTGGGGGACCCCCAAGCCTAATTTGTCTTTCTGTCTGTTACCTAACGGTATTCCCGCTAAATATCTGTGTTTGCCTGTAACTACTGAAAATGTAAAATTTTAATAGTAGTCAAGAAAAAAAAAAAAAAAGGGGGACCGCGGTACCTGTGTTAAACCACTAGAGGCTGCTGTAGTCCATTTTTCTTGTCATGGGGATCTTTGGTTTTCTCAAGTCAAAAGATCCAGGCAGTTGGTAAGTTTCTCTGTGGGAATCCACTTCCTCTGCCCTGTTGCTGCGCTCATCCACCGCACAGGCCCTCCGGCAAAAAGGGCCCTGGCTCCTAGTCCCTGTTTGGTTTCGAAAAGGGCGCCAATGGCGCACGGGCGCGCGCGCGGGCGCGTGCACGCGCCTCCTATGAAAAAAAAGGGGCGGGGCGGGTGGATGACGCTCGATGCGCGCCGCGGCGCTTCTGCGCATGTGCAGGCGTCCCAGCATGGTTAAAGGACACAGTACAAGTGTCAGCTGGATGCAAACAGAGCTAGCAACAAACAGTGGCACACAGAGGCGGTTGATGCAGGCATCCCCATAGAAAGGCACTTTAGTGGACACCAGCTGGTATATAGCAGCAACTGTGCTAGACTATTACCAGCAAAAATTGGTGTATGACGACGGGAATACCTCAGCTTTGTGCTTAAAGGATATGTCGTCCAGACGCTCCGGAAATAGATCTTCCAGGAAGCCAAAGGGGTCTCCATCGGGCTCTGAGGATATTGGGCATGCTTGTACTGCACCAATCTCCCCTGAGAATTCAGAGGTCAGTAGCCGTAGAAACCCCGCAGGAATGCCTGGTGCTGCGGCTGTCCCCAGTCCACCTTCTCCTGTATATATAACAGAGGAGGTTTTATCCTCAACTCTGGGAGGATTGGAAGAGAGATTAACAGCATTGATCGCTGCTTCCCTGTCACAGGAAAAGCGTGTCCGATCTCCGTCTCCTCCTTCAGAGTGCCTGTTAGTGGAGGAACAGCCCCACACAGAGATCGACCTACCTGAAGGGGATCAGGATAAGGTTGATTCAGTTATGGAGGAATCAACAGTGGAAGAACCTTTCTCAGCATCTCAGGCTGAAAGATTATGGGTTCAGTCTCTGACTAACATGGTCCGATCAGCATTTAAAATGCCTCTGGCGGAACCACCATCCACTACGGTTTCCTCGCTGGGGTCGCTAAAAGCTCCCCAGGCTGTCTGTTCCTTCCCAATCCACCCTTTATTAGAAGGGCTTATTTACCAGGATTGGGAGCATCCTGATAAAATATTTGCTCCCCCCAAGAGATTTCCGGTGATCTATCCCATTGAGGATAAGTTCATAAAAAAATGGAAGGTCCCTACAGTGGACGCAGCCATCTCTTCTGTTAACAAATCACTGACATGTCCAGTAGATAATGTTCCAATGTTCAAAGACCCAATAGACAAAAAATTGGAGTCTTTACTAAAATCTGCTTTCTCTACAGCAAGCATGGTGACACAACCTGCGGTAGCAGCGATTGGAGTCTGCCAAGCAGTGAAAGATCAGTTGAAACAAGTCTTAAGGGACTTACCAGATCAGCAGGCTCTTGCCCTAGCTGACCTGCCTAGAGCCTTGTGTTTTGCGGTGGACGCCATAAAGGATACAATCCAACAGGCCTCCCGCTTTACGCTGTCTATAGTACATATGCGTAGGCTTCTGTGGCTCAAAAACTGGTCTGCTGAAGCTCCCTGTAAGAAACTGCTGGTTAGCTTCCCATTTCATGGAGAACGCTTATTTGGAGAAGATCTGGACAAATATATCCAGAAAATTTCTGCCGGTAAAAGTTCACTCTTACCGGTTAAGAACAAGGGTAGAAGTCCTTCTTTTAAGAGGCCTACTTCTCCAGTCCCGGGCACATCGGCTGTGAAGCAGTTCCGACGGCCTCCGCGGTCAAATTCAGGGGGCAGAAATCAGGGACAATCACAGGGTAACAAGAAGCCCTGGATCAAGAGAGGTACAAAACCTCCCCCCAAGGCATGAAGCGTTGCCCCCACTCAATCGGGTGGGGGGAAGACTTCAGTTGTTCACAGAGACCTGGCGGGACACCATCAGAGACAGATGGGTGCTCTCCGCAGTAAGTCTGGGATACAAGCTGGAGTTAAAAGGCACTCCTCCTGCCCAATTTATGAGGTCAAACGTGCCAAGAGATCCCCAGAAGAGAGGATCCCTCCTTCTGGCACTAGAACAACTATTGCTCCAAGGTGTAATCATGAAGGTTCCCCTGGAAGAAAGCGGAATCGGGTTTTACTCGAACCTTTTCACAGTCCCCAAACCAAATGGGGACGTGAGGCCCATATTAAATCTAAAAGGGCTAAACAAGTTCCTAAATATCAGGACTTTTCGGATGGAGTCGATCCGATCGGTGGCCACCGCCCTACAAGGGCAGGAATGGTTAGCCTCGATCGACATAAAGGATGCTTATCTGCATATTCCCATCTTTCCGGCCCACCAGAAATTTCTACGCTTTGCAGTAGAAGGGCGCCATTTTCAGTTCAGAGCCTTACCTTTCGGTCTGGCCACAGCACCACGAGTGTTCACAAAAATTCTGGCCCCATTATTGGCCAATCTAAGAACACAGGGTGTAACAATAATGGCATATCTAGACGACCTGCTACTAATAGACCACTCAGTGGAAAAGCTGGAAGTAGCTATTCACAAGACAATCAAGTATCTGGAATATCACGGTTGGATTATCAACCGGGACAAGTCAGCTCTAAGACCAGTCAAAAGTCTGGAATACTTAGGGCTAAGGCTGGATTCAAATCAGAGAAAGATTTTCTTACCTCCAGAGAAGGTGTCGTCTTTAAAAGATTTGACCCACTTAGTGGGTACAAAAAGAAAACCATCCATACGCCTCTGCATGAGGCTGCTGGGAAAAATGGTGGCTTCATTCGAAGCGGTACCCTACGGTCAATTCCATTCAAGGAATTTGCAAAGGGCCATACTGTCAGCCTGGAACAAAAAAGTTCAGGCTTTAGACTTACCAATGTCCCTGTCCCCTTCCGTTCGCAAGAGCCTCCATTGGTGGTTGGTGCCCCAGAATCTGGAAAAAGGGAAACCCTTCAGTCCGGTTTCTTGGAAGGTAGTCACTACAGATGCCAGCCTCATAGGCTGGGGGGCAGTACTGGAGCAATGGTCTCTCCAGGGCAAGTGGTCAGAAGCAGAAAAGGCCCTGCCCATCAATCTCTTAGAGATACGAGCAGCCCGGTATGCCCTAGTAGCATGGACATCCAAACTCCAAGGGTCCCCTGTCAGAATTCAATCAGACAATGCCACAGCAGTGGCATATATCAATCACCAGGGTGGCACCAGGAGTCATGCAGCCCAGAGGGAAGCAAATTGCATCCTGGAGTGGGCAGAAAAATATGTCCCAGCCATATCCGCGGTTTTCATCCCAGGAGTGGAAAATTGGAGAGCGGACTTTTTAAGTCGCCAACAATTATGCCCGGGGGAATGGTCTCTTCACCCCGAGGTTTTCCAGGCAATATGCCAGCGGTGAGGAACACCGGATGTAGATCTGCTAGCATCCAGATTCAACGCAAAGGTGGACAGATTTGTGTCTCGCACAAGGGATCCTCTAGCTTGCGGCTCGGATGCCCTAGTGTTCCCTTGGGATCAGTTCAAGCTGATATATGCATTCCCACCGCCACAATTGTTACCGCGATTACTCCGCAGAATCAGGGTAGAAAAGAAACCAGTGATTCTGGTGGCTCCAGCGTGGCCCCGAAGGGCATGGTACGCGGAGATTGTAAAAATGTCAGTGAGGAGTCCTTGGACCCTCCCACATCGTCCGGACCTGCTGTCGCAGGGACCGATATACCACCCTTCCTTACCAGCCCTAGGTTTGACGGCCTGGCTATTGAAGCCCACATTCTGAAAAAGAGAGGGCTCTCTAATTCTGTGGTATCTACCATGATCAATGCCAGGAAGCCGGTATCCAGGCAGATCTATTATAGGATCTGGAAAGCGTACATTAAGTGGTGTGAGGCCAAAAAATGGCATCCACGTAAGTACGTGATAGGGAGGATTTTGGACTTCCTACAGTGGGCTGTGGATAGGAAGCTGGCCTTGAGTACTATCAAGGGTCAGATTTCGGCCTTGTCAATATTTTTTCAAAGGCCCTTGGCTTCGCATTCACTAGTCAAAGCTTTCATACAAGGAGTGATGCGTATTAGCCCTCCGGTTAGTATTCCCATATGTCCTTGGGACTTAAACCTGGTTCTGTCAGTTCTACAGAAACAACCGTTTGAACCATTGCAACACATTTCCTTGGTTCTTCTCACCAGGAAATTGATTTTCTTAGTAGCCGTTTGTTCGGCTAAAAGAGTATTGGAATTAGCCGCCTTGTCCTGTAAGGAGCCATATCTGGTTGTCCATAAGGACAGAGTAGTATTACGTCCTCATCCAGCCTTTCTTCCGAAGGTGGTATCAAGGTTTCATTTGAACCAAGATGTGGTTCTTCCTTCTTTTTTCCCCAAACCTAGCTCGGTAGAGGAAAAGTTATTACATTCCTTGGATGTAGTAAGAGCAGTTAAAGCTTATCTAAAAGCCACTGCTCAGATTCGTAGAACGGATACTTTGTTTGTTCTGCCGGAAGGCCCTAAAAAGGGTCAGGCAGCATCAAAATCCACTTTAGCCAAGTGGATTCGACAGGTTATAATACAAGCCTATGGCTTGAGAAAGAGACCGCCTCCGTTCAAAGTTAGGGCGCACTCCACAAGAGCAGTTGGAACTTCATGGGCAGTGCATCACCAGGCCTCCCTGGCTCAAGTATGTAAGGCCGCAACATGGTCTTCGGTACACACGTTTACTAGGTTCTACCAGGTAGACGTTAGAAGTCAGGAGGATGTCGCCTTTGGGCGCAGTGTGTTGCAGGCCGCAAAAGATCCTCATGCCTGATGGCGCCCAGCTTATGTATCCCTCCCCTCATTTGGCATTGCTTTGGGACGTCCCATTAGTAATGACTAAGTCGCTCTGTGTCCCGTGATGTACGAAAAAGAAAAAGGGATTTTTATAACAGCTTGCCTGTAAAATCCTTTTCTCGGAGTACATCACGGGACACAGAGCTCCCACCCCTCTTTTTGGGACACTTATTGCTTGGCTACAAAACTGAGGTGCTCCCGGATGGGAGGGGCTTATATAGGGGAGGGTACTTCCGGTTTGGAATTGGCCAGTGCCAACACCTGAAGGTAATCTATATAACCCATTAGTAATGACTAAGTCGCTCTGTGTCCCGTGATGTACTCCAAGAAAAGGATTTTACAGGCAAGCTGTTATAAAAATCCCTTTATTTTATCACAAGAATAAATCTATAACAATAGTACAAATCTCTGCATTACCTTCCCCTTGTCCATACTTTGCACTGTGCGCCCAGTTCATGGCCATCTCAAAGCCCAGTTGCCTGCAGACTACATTTGCCACTTCCAGGTTGAAGTCATCATCACACACAGTGCCCCATTGACCATTATACAGAACCTCCAGGCGACCTTCATTGGGGACTCTCGATGTTCCAACCAAGCGGAGCTGGATCTGAGGTGCTCCTGCTTGGAGTTGTTGGCAGCAGAAGTCTATTAGACATGATAGTGATCCAATAAATAAACACGCAGCATGCTGGAAGATCTTCATGACTTTGTCTCACAAGGATTAACTGGTGGCTTATTTCTGTAATTATTCCTAATAACAAAAAACAAAGAAGATAAATTAGGAAGTGGGCAGGAGAAGTGCATTACATAGAGCTACAAAGTGACTATGCAAGTTGTCATGATCACCAACTAACTATAATGATTACAGTGATCAGGGAAGTTATAAACAGAGTTAGGGGCACAATGCACAATGGTGAATGTAAAAATTATTAGCAATATTGCAGGACCCCCACAGTGAATCCCTGAGAACCTGACCACCCTGGTGAACTGAAGCAAAAATGGCAGGTTGCACTCAAGGTTCCACCAGGTCCTCTTGTATGAGTGCCGATAAGGACAGAGCTCGTCCCAGCTTAAAACATCTATTAGACCCCTTTCACACTGAGCCACCCATAGCGTCGGCGGTAAAACGCTGCTATTTTTACCGCCGACGCTATGGGCGTGTTTGCGGCGCATTTCAGCAGCTAGCGGGGTGCTTTTAACCCCCGCTAGTGGCCGAGAAAGGATTAAAACCGCCGGCAATGCGCTGCTGAAGCAGCGCATTGCCGGCGGTATAGCCGCGCTGTCCCATTGATTTCAATGGGCAGGAGCGGTGGAGGAGCGGTAAACACACCGCTCCTTCACCGCTCCAAAGATGCTGCTAGCAGGACTTTTTTTACAGTTCTGCTAGCGCAACGCTCCAGTGGGCTTTCACACTGGAGTGAATGTAACAGCTGTTTAAGGGCGGTTTGCAGGCGCTATTTTTAACGCTATAGCGCCTGCAAAACGCTCCAGTGTGAAAGGGGTCTTAGGGAAAGGAAGTCCTAAAAGTTGCACAACACAGCCAAACTCTACCCAGTACCCACAGCACTTCTGGAGCTCCAGGGAGCCAGGACGGGCGGTCCTTCTTCCCAGCAACAGGCCGATGCAGAGAAGCCTGAACTCCCTACCGAATCAATGGCAACCGGACAGAGGGTCCAAGACCTCTGCCCCACACCCACAGCAGTTCCGGGGGCCCAGGGTGAGAAGGTGGCGTTTCTTCTCCCCCATCGGCAGACCAGGATTCTGGGAGAGAAGGAAGGTTAGGAATCAAGTCCCCCCTCCCCAGCGGCAGGCCAAGGACCAGGGAGAGGAGGTGGTCTTCCTCCCTTCCCAACCGCAGAGCCACAGTCTGGGAGCAAAGGAAGCCATCCCTCCATGGGCCATAATCAGTGGGTATAAGGCTAGCCACTAGTCCCCCCCCCAAATGCCCCTATCCCGGTTGGGTCTGTCACAGAGGTGTAGGACATCCTCAGCCCAAACTCCAAATAGTCCGCGCCCCCAATGCATTTCACTCAGCCCCGGAGCTTCAAGTCCCAAAATGCCTTGCGCATGCGTATTGCCTCACGGTCAAAGCTGCTTGCTCAAGGACGAGCCAAGTTCTCTGCAGCAGCTCCTCCCACAGGCACGCCCATTCCCACCTCCCCAGCACGCCCCCATCTTCTTCTAGACTGTAGACAAGGGGCAGAGCAGATGCAGGGCTGGAGTTCATATCAATCAAAGGACATGTGGGGGGCGGAGCTGCAATGTCCTCCGTGGCTGGGGTGTCCATGCATGCGGGGGGCACAGTCAGCATGCCTCCACAGGATGGCCTTCCCACTGGGATCGTTGTAAACTGTTGCTGCATTACTTCAATACAAGTTTTACATTGCACCCGACTGTGTGAATTATTGACGCCGCGCACCCTGCAGCCCAGCTACAAGTGTACATGTAAACTCAGGAGCAGACCACCCAGGGTTTACCCATATGAAAAGCTGATGGGCCATTAAAAAGCAGTTCCAGGCTACAAGTGAAAGCATTAGGTGTGGGGGGGGGGGGGGTGCTATTTGTCAAACAGTAAAACTGTGCCAAGGTCAGAAAGTTTACTCGATTTACAGTTCTGTGATTTCTGTGTAATTCTTGGCAGAATAAACATACGGAATCAGTAGAAGTGTGCCTCTCGAAGCCGGTGAAACTTCCTCTTTGCTTTCTGAATCATTGATGTCATTCAAATTTACAAGACAGGTCTTTAAATCGGTTTGGGAGCTGTGAGAAGTTTATTAGTACTGGCATTGGGTTTTCTGTGTGTGAGAAGAAGAGAGGATGTTGATCCAGCATCACAAGCAGGTGCGGTCCTGGATCACCAGATAAACAAGTAAAGGCCGGTGGGCTGAATCGGTGGACTTCAGCGAGGCTTGGATGAAGAACTGAATTACTGTATATACTTGAGTATAAGCCGAGTTTTTCAGCACATTTTTTTGTGCTGAAAATGCCCCCCTCGGCTTATACTCGAGTCTGTGTCCATTCTTCAACTTTGTGCGGCTGATCCCAGCCAGCTGTAGGTCCCCTAGACCCCAACCTTAGCACACATGTAGCCCCACTCTCTCTCTACAAGTGTGCAAAGTTTGTTGTCCGGAAGACCTACGGCCGGGGAGCACCAATTATTCAAACCGGGCACCCCTTCCATAGACTCCCATGTTAAACGGTAATTTCTCCGGTGAATTTTGGGATCCGGTACTGGCCGGCCCTAGGTTCTCTGGACCGCAATCCTGGCACACATGTAGCTACACTCTTCCTCTACAAGTGTGCAAAGTTTGTTGTCCAGAAGACCTACGGCCGGGGAGCACCAATTTTTCAAACCCGACACCCCTTCCATAGACTCCCATGTTAAACGGTAATTTCTCCGGTGACTTTTGGGATTCGGTACTGGCCGGCCCTAGGTTCTCTGGACCGCAAACCTGGCACACATGTAGCTACACTCTTCCTCTACAAGTGCGCAAAGTTTGTTGTCCAGGGGACCTATGGCCGGGGAGCACCGATTTTTCAAAGCCGGGCACCCCTTCCATAGACTCCCATGTTAAACAGTCATTTCTCTGGTGATTTTGGGGACCCGGTACTTGGCACACATGTAGCCCCATAGACTCCCATGTTAAACGTCAGTCTAGTCACACAGCGCCGGAGATCAGGTACGGAGATTGGGAACAGTGAGGCATGGACACAGTGAGGCAAAGTGAGGCATGCAGATGGACACCCTAGGCTTATACTCGAGTCAATAACTTTTCCCATTTTTTGTGGTAAAATTAGGTGTCTCGGCTTATATTCGGATCGGCTTATACTCGAGTATATACTGTAAGTCGCTTGTGTTCCCTGAATGCATCTCAAGTTTAAAGCCAAGCGTTTAATATTGGAGTGAGGGAATATTTGCGAGTACAGAAGATGGGATTTTTAAGGTGCCAACAATTAATATACCAACATTTAATTCATAAAATCACAATTTTCTTTTGTACATTTTCAAAAGTTAATACTATCAGTATAAGTCATACTATATGTACAGTGTTTTCAACTCAACATGTTTCACCTTTCAATGGCTTCCTCTGGAGACTTATGAAGAACTGTACAAAGTAATTCTACAAATGAATAGAACAATCACATGTAATAGTGATTATATATACTGTATATATATATATCAGATAGATATACTGATTTAGTCTACATAATTAAGATATAAATTTGCCTATCAGTGGCAGATTGTGTTTTTTTGGGGGGGGGGGCAAACTAATGCCCTGCACACACGATCGGACCTTTTTCCGATCAAACTTCCATCGGAATTTCGATGGAATTTCATCCGAAAAAAATAGAACATGTTCTATTTGAAAATTCCGATGGAATTTATCGGAATTTCTCAGATGAGGCCCACACACATTTCAGAATTTCCGATGAAAAAACACCAGTGGACTCCGTCTGACTTTTTTCATCAGGAAATTCCTATCGTGTGTACAGGGCATTACTGTTCTTTGTCCTCTCCTCCATCATGGCAGCTTATGCCGTGCATTTCTTCCCCTCCTCCTAGGCGTCCAATAGGATCGCCTGTCCTTTCAGCCAATCAATGACAGGTCTCAAGACCCGCTTTCTGATTGGCCGAGAGGAGGATCAGTGTTACAATAGCAAATATTCATTCGCTATTGTAACACACCTGGGTGGGATTGGTTCACAGTGCTCTGCGCTCTGAGTCCACCCTATTTTGAAGCCTATTAAAGCCTATTAGAGCCTCCGGTTCTAATCAGGTGCTTCAAAAAAAAACATCCCCTTATTGGAATCCATGAATCCAGTGTCCTGCAAGGGTGGCCGGACGCATGGAAAGGGGGGGGGGACAGCGCCTGTGCGCCCTTAATGGATGGGCCACCCCTGATACCTATACAATTTATATGTTTGACTTACACATGATTTTTCTATTCATTTGTAGAAATACTTTGTACAGTTCTTCGTAAGTCTCCTGAGGAAGCCATTGAATGGCGAAACACGTTGAGCTGAAAACACTGTACATGTACTATGACCGCAGGAATTTCCCCATGATGGTTTTTAGATTATGATTGTTTTTAATGTTCGAATATGTATAATAACATTTTGTGATTTTATGAATGAAACCTTAGTATATTCATTTGTTGGCACCTTAAAAATCCCATCTTCTGTGCTCGTAAATATTTTGTGTATTTTTGGGATGTGGTGCCTTTGATCCTCAGATCTTGGGCTGAATATTCAATTGGAGTGAGGGAAGTTTAAGGTATAACTAAATTCCAATTTTTATTTTATTTTTTAGTTTTGGATGGAGCGGAGAGGGATTAGAATGGTGGTCGGTTTTAATTGCTGTCTGTGTCCCCGTTAGGGAGACTTACCCTCTCTATTTGTCCTGTTTATCATTATCATTAAAACTGAAATGAAAGGAAATGCCAAATTTTGGGTTGTCGCTAGAAAAGTCATAGAGGGGAAATGTTTCAAATGTTTCAATGGGGACACAAGTTCTGGTGACCCCAAGAGATTCCCTTAATTAGCAGGGATTCTTGGTTCTCACTTCCTGTCGGGTTATGGGACAGGAAGTGAAGGGAAATCTCCCCAATGGGACACAGATGGCGAAAAAAAATCTTACAGGGGGGTATAACCCTCCCTTACTAAATCCAAAATGAAAAAAAAAGTTTTGTCCATAGTTCTACTTGAATATCACTGTTGTAAGCAATCATAAGGTGTACATTTTTTTTTTTTAATCTGTTAATCTGTTTTTTAATCTGTTGCTATGGTAACACTGTATTGCTCTGGTCACAGCATGTAAAAGAAATTGGAAAAATAAGAAAAAAATGTAATACAAATAAAACTTTCGTATTCCAAATTTCAGAATTACAATAGTAATGAATTTAAATTAATCCAAAATAACAAAACAAAATTTCTGATGAGTTTTCGAATTCGAATAGTGTTTAAAATCGAATAGTTTTTGAATCGAATTAGAATGAGAATTTCCAAAGAGAATAAAATAGAATAGAAAATAAAGGAATAGAATAGAAAATAATATAATAGAATATAAAGGAATATAATAGAAAAAAAAAGAGAATAGAATATAATAGAGTAAAACAGAATAGATTAAAAAATAGAATAGAATTACATAGAAAGAATATAATCATCTTCTAAAATTAGAATTTCAAATAGAAGAGATTCACATTTGAATAGAATAGAAAAGAATATAATAAAGAATAGAACAGAAAATAAAAGAATAGAATAGCATAGAAAAAACTATGAATAAAAATGGAATAGAAGGAATATAACTTCATAGAATAGTAAATAAGAGAACGGAATAAAATAGAATAGAAAATAAAGGGATAGACTAAAATAGAATGGATAAGAAAGTAACAGAATAGAATAGAAAAAAATAGATTAGAATAAGATTCGAATTTGAATACAATAGAAAGAATAGAGTAGAAAAAAATTGAATAGAATAGAAAATAATAGAATAGAAAAAATTATAGAATAGAATAAAATACAAAGAATATAACCTTCTTCTGAAATTTGAATTTTGAATAGAATAAATTCAAATTTGAATAGAATAGAAAAGAATATATTAGAAAAAACAGAAACTAAAAGAATAGAATAGAATAGAAAAAACAATAGAATAGAATGGAATAGAAAGAATATAACCAATCTTCCAAAAATCGAATTTTGAATAGAAAAAATAGAACTGACCTCTCACTGTATATCGGCGGCGGCTGGTTGGCAAGAAGTTAAAATGGAATAGAAGAAATATAACTTCATAGAATAGAAAATAAAAGAATAGAATAGAATAGAAAAAAAACGGAATAAAATAAGACCTGAAAGAATATAACCATTTTCAGAAATGCGAGTTTCACATAGAATTAATTTGAATTTGAATACAATAGAAAAGAATAGAGCAGAAAAAATAGAATAGAATAGAAAAGAATAGAATAAAAAAATTAATAGAATAGAATAAAATAGAAAGAATATAACCTTCTTCCGAAATTCAAATTTTGAATAGAATAAATTAAGATTCGAATATAATAGAAAAGAAAAGAATAGAACAGAAAAACCAATAGTATGGAATGGAATAGACAGAAAATAACCGTTCTTTCAAAAATCAAATTTTGAATAGAATAAATAGAGCCGACCTGTCACTGTATATCGGCGGCGGCTGGTCGGCAAGAAGTTAAAATGGAAAAGAAGAAATATAACTTCATAGAATAGAAAAAAAAAAGAACAGAATAACATAGAATAGAAAATAAAGGGATAGAATAAAATTGAATAGAAAGGAATAGAATAGAATAGAAAAAAATGGAATAGAATAAGACCGAAAGAATATAACCATTTTCTGAAATTCGAATTTCAGATAGAATTAATTTGAATTTGAATACAATAGAAAAGAATAGAATAGAGACAAATAATAGAATAGAATAGAACAAATATAACCTTCTTCCGAAATTCGAATTTTGAATAGAATAAATTAAAATTTAAATAGAATAGAAAATAATATAATAGAAAAGAAAAGAATAGTATAGAACAGAAAAACCAATAGAATAGAATGGAATAGAAAGAATATAACCGTCTTCCAAAAATCTAATTTTGAATAGAATAAATTTGATTAAAATGGAATGTGATTCAAATTTGAATTAATTCGAATTTCCCGTATTTGGTCGAATTTTGTTCAATTCAATTGTTCAATTTCAAAATGAATTCTGAAAACAAATTAAATGAATTTAACTAAATTAATTTATGTACATCGGCATCGGTATGCACTGGTATCGGTATCGGCGCCGATACTAGCCATTTTCGCGAGTATCGGTACTCGCGAAAATGCTCCGATACCGGAAACCGATGCCGGAAGTGAGGTTGCGCGGGAGCGGACCGCCTCCTCCCCCCCCTCCGCACAGTGTCATCCCCGCTGCTTCCTCCCAGTGGCATCGCTTGGTGCAGGCCCGCCCGGGCTGCCTGTCCTAACAGCCCACCAGCCTTGTCTCCGCACTGCACACCTCCCTCCTCCAGCTCTGCCTCCCGGCCACACAGAGCACTGGATCCGGGGCTCTCCCTGGCTGGATGCAGAAGCAGAGAATAGGGGGGCTCTGTATGAAGACTCTGTACAGCTGTATCCTGTTGTACTGAGCAGCAGGGCTCTCTCCCTCCTCTGTGTGCTGTCCGGCCAGCTCCTCTCCCGCGAGAGACACCTGTACCCTGCCTGCAGTCCTTAACTGTCTCCTGTACCATGCCTGCAGTCCTTAACTGTCTCCTGTACCCTGCCTGCAGTCCTTAACTGTCTCCTGTACCCTGCCTGCAGTCCTTAACTGTCTCCTGTACCATGCCTGCAGTCCTTAACTGTCTCCTGTACCCTGCCTGCAGTCCTTAACTGTCTCCTGTACCCTGCCTGCAGTCCTTAACTGTCTCCTGTACCATGCCTGCTGTCCCTTACTGTCTCCTGAACCATGCCTGCAGTCCTTAACTGTCTCCTGTACCATGCCTGCAGTCCTTAACTGTCTCCTGTACCCTGCCTGCAGTCCTTAACTGTCTCCTGTTCCATGCCTGCAGTCCTTAACTGTCTCCTGTACCCTGCCTGCAGTCCTTAACTGTCTCCTGTACCATGCCTGCAGTCCTTGACTGTCTCCTGTACCCTGCCTGCAGTCCTTAACTGTCTCCTGTACCATGCCTGCTGTCCTTAACTGTCTCCTGTACCCTGCCTGCAGTCCTTAACTGTCTCCTGTACCATGCCTGCAGTCCCTAACTGTCTCCTGTACCATGCCTGCTGTCCTTAACTGTCTCCTGTACCCTGCCTGCTGTCCTTAACTGTCTCCTGTACCATGCCTGCTGTCCTTAACTGTCTCCTGTACCATGCCTGCTGTCCTTAACTGTCTCCTGTACCCTGCCTGCTGTCCTTAACTGTCTCCTGTACCATGCCTGCAGTCCCTTACTGTCTCCTGAACCATGCCTGCAGTCCTTAACTGTCTCCTGTACCATGCCTGCAGTCCTAAACTGTCTCCTGTACCATGCCTGCAGTCCTTAACTGTCTCCTGTACCATGCCTGCTGTCCTTAACTGTCTCCTGTACCATGCCTGAAGTCCCTAACTGTCTCCTGTACCATGCCTGAAGTCCCTAACTGTCTCCTGTACCATGCCTGCAGTCCCTAACTATCTCTTGTACCATGCCTGCAGTCCTTAACTGTCTCCTGAACCATGCCTGCAGTCCTTAACTGTCTCCTGTACCATGCCTGAAGTCCCTAACTGTCTCCTGTACCATGCCTGAAGTCCCTAACTGTCTCCTGTACCATGCCTGCAGTCCCTAACTGTCTCTTGTACCATGCCTGCAGTCCCTAACTGTCTCCTGTACCATGCCTGCAGTCCCTGACTGTCTCCTGTACCATGCCTGCAGTCCCTGACTGTCTCCTGTACCATGCCTGCAGTCCCTGACTGTCTCTTGTACCATGCCTGCAGTCCCTAACTGTCTCCTGTACCATGCCTGCAGTCCCTGACTGTCTCCTGTACCATGCCTGCAGTCCCTGACTGTCTCCTGTACCATGCCTGCAGTCCCTGACTGTCTCCTGTACCATGCCTGCAGTCCCTGACTGTCTCCTGCACCATGCCTGCAGTACCTGACTGTCTCTTGTTCCATGCCTGCAGTCCCTAACTGTCTCTTGTACCATGCCTGCAGTCCCTAACTGTCTCTTGTACCATGCCTGCAGTCCCTAACTGTCTCTTGTACCATGCCTGCAGTCCCTAACTGTCTCTTGTACCATGCCTGCAGTCCCTAACTGTCTCTTGTACCATGCCTGCAGTCCCTAACTGTCTCTTGTACCATGCCTGCAGTCCCTGACTGTTTCCTGTACCATGCCTGCAGTCCCTGACTGTCTCCAGTAGCATGCCATGCCTGCAGTCCCTAACTGTCTCCTGTACCATGCCTGCAGTCCCTAACTGTCTCTTGTACCATGCCTGCAGTCCCTGACTGTCTCCTGTACCATGCCTGCAGTCCCTGACTGTCTCCTGTACCATGCCTGCAGTCCCTAACTGTCTTTTGTACCATGCCTGCAGTCCCTGACTGTCTCCTGTACCATGCCTGCAGTCCTTGACTGTCTCCTGTACCATGCCAGCAGTCCCTGACTGTCTCCTGTACCATGCCTGCAGTCCCTAACTGTCTTTTGTACCATGCCTGCAGTCCTTAACTGTCTCCTGTACCATGCCTGCAGTCCCTGACTGTCTCCTGTACCATGCCTGCAGTCCCTGACTGTCTCTTGTACCATGCCTGCAGTCCCTAACTGTCTCCTGTACCATGCCTGCAGTCCCTGACTGTCTCCTGTACCATGCCTGCAGTCCCTGACTGTCTCCTGTACCATGCCTGCAGTCCCTGACTGTCTCCTGCACCATGCCTGCAGTACCTGACTGTCTCTTGTTCCATGCCTGCAGTCCCTAACTGTCTCTTGTACCATGCCTGCAGTCCCTAACTGTCTCTTGTACCATGCCTGCAGTCCCTAACTGTCTCTTGTACCATGCCTGCAGTCCCTAACTGTCTCTTGTACCCTGCCTGCAGTCCCTAACTGTCTCCTGTACCATGCCTGCAGTCCCTGACTGTCTCCTGTACCATGCCTGCAGTCCCTGACTGTCTCTTGTACCATGCCTGCAGTCCCTAACTGTCTCCTGTACCATGCCTGCAGTCCCTGACTGTCTCCTGTACCATGCCTGCAGTCCCTGACTGTCTCCTGTACCATGCCTGCAGTCCCTGACTGTCTCCTGCACCATGCCTGCAGTACCTGACTGTCTCTTGTTCCATGCCTGCAGTCCCTAACTGTCTCTTGTACCATGCCTGCAGTCCCTAACTGTCTCTTGTACCATGCCTGCAGTCCCTAACTGTCTCTTGTACCATGCCTGCAGTCCGACTGTCTCTTGTACCATGCCTGCAGTCCCTGACTGTTTCCTGTACCATGCCTGCAGTCCCTGACTGTCTCCTGTAGCATGCCATGCCTGCAGTCCCTAACTGTCTCCTGTACCATGCCTGCAGTCCCTAACTGTCTCTTGTACCATGCCTGCAGTCCCTAACTGTCTCTTGTACCATGCCTGCAGTCCCTAACTGTCTCCTGTACCATGCCTGCAGTCCCTGACTGTCTCCTGTACCATGCCTGCAGTCCCTAACTGTCTTTTGTACCATGCCTGCAGTCCCTGACTGTCTCCTGTACCATGCCTGCAGTCCTTGACTGTCTCCTGTACCATGCCAGCAGTCCCTGACTGTCTCCTGTACCATGCCTGCAGTCCTTAACTGTCTCCTGTACCATGCCTGCAGTCCCTGACTGTCTCCTGTACCATGCCTGCAGTCCTTAACTGTCTCCTGTACCATGCCTGCAGTCCCTAACTGTCTCTTGTACCATGCCTGAAGTCCCTAACTGTCTCTTGCACCATGCCTGCAGTCCCTAACTGTCTCTTGTACCATGCCTGCAGTCCCTAACTGTCTCCTGTACCATACCTGCAGTCCCTGACTGTCTCTTGTACCATGCCTGCAGTCCCTGACTGTCTCTTGTACCATGCCTGCAGTCCCTAACTGTCTCCTGTACCATACCTGCAGTCCCTGACTGTCTCTTGTACCATGCCTGCAGTCCCTAACTTTCTCTTGTACCATGCCTGCAGTCCCTGACTGTCTCTTGTACCATGCCTGCAGTCCCTAACTGTCTCTTGTACCATGCCTGCAGTCCCTGACTGTCTCTTGTACCATGCCTGCAGTCCCTGACTGTCTCTTGTACCATGCCTGCAGTCCTTAACTGTCTCCTGTACCATGCCTGCAGTCCCTAACTGTCTCCTGTACCATGCCTGCAGTCCCTGACTGTCTCCTGTACCATGCCTGCAGTCCCTGACTGTCTCCTGTACCATGCCTGCAGTCCCTGACTGTCTCCTGTACCATGCCTGCAGTACCTGACTGTCTCTTGTTCCATGCCTGCAGTCCCTAACTGTCTCTTGTACCATGCCTGCAGTCCCTAACTGTCTCTTGTACCATGCCTGCAGTCCCTAACTGTCTCTTGTACCATGCCTGCAGTCCCTAACTGTCTCCTGTACCATGCCTGCAGTCCTTAACTGTCTCCTGTACCATGCCTGCAGTCCTTAACTGTCTCCTGTACCATGCCTGCAGTCCTTAACTGTCTCCTGTACCATGCCTGCAGTCCTTAACTGTCTCCTGTACCCTGCCTGCAGTCCTTAACTGTCTCCTGTACCATGCCTGCTGTCCTTAACTGTCTCCTGTACCATGCCTGCTGTCCTTAACTGTCTCCTGTAGCATGCCTGCAGTCCCTTACTGTCTCCTGAACCATGCCTGCAGTCCTTAACTGTCTCCTGTACCATGCCTGCAGTCCTAAACTGTCTCCTGTACCATGCCTGAAGTCCCTAACTGTCTCCTGTACCATGCCTGAAGTCCCTAACTGTCTCCTGTACCATGCCTGCAGTCCCTAACTGTCTCCTGTACCATGCCTGCAGTCCCTGACTGTCTCCTGTACCATGCCTGCAGTCCCTGACTGTCTCCTGTACCATGCCTGCAGTCCCTGACTGTCTCCTGCACCATGCCTGCAGTACCTGACTGTCTCTTGTTCCATGCCTGCAGTCCCTAACTGTCTCTTGTACCATGCCTGCAGTCCCTGACTGTCTCTTGTACCATGCCTGCAGTCCCTAACTGTCTCCTGTACCATGCCTGCAGTCCCTGACTGTCTCCTGTACCATGCCTGCAGTCCCTGACTGTCTCCTGTACCATGCCTGCAGTCCCTGACTGTCTCTTGTACCATGCCTGCAGTCCCTAACTGTCTCCTGTACCATGCCTGCAGTCCCTGACTGTCTCCTTTACCATGCCTGCAGTACCTGACTGTCTCCTGTACCATGCCTGCAGTCCCTGACTGTCTCCTGCACCATGCCTGCAGTACCTGACTGTCTCTTGTTCCATGCCTGCAGTCCCTAACTGTCTCTTGTACCATGCCTGCAGTCCCTAACTGTCTCTTGTACCATGCCTGCAGTCCCTAACTGTCTCTTGTACCATGCCTGCAGTCCCTAACTGTCTCTTGTACCATGCCTGCAGTCCGACTGTCTCTTGTACCATGCCTGCAGTCCCTGACTGTTTCCTGTACCATGCCTGCAGTCCCTGACTGTCTCCAGTAGCATGCCATGCCTGCAGTCCCTAACTGTCTCCTGTACCATGCCTGCAGTCCCTAACTGTCTCTTGTACCATGCCTGCAGTCCCTAACTGTCTCTTGTACCATGCCTGCAGTCCCTAACTGTCTCCTGTACCATGCCTGCAGTCCCTGACTGTCTCCTGTACCATGCCTGCAGTCCCTAACTGTCTTTTGTACCATGCCTGCAGTCCCTGACTGTCTCCTGTACCATGCCTGCAGTCCTTGACTGTCTCCTGTACCATGCCAGCAGTCCCTGACTGTCTCCTGTACCATGCCTGCAGTCCTTAACTGTCTCCTGTACCATGCCTGCAGTCCCTGACTGTCTCCTGTACCATGCCTGCAGTCCTTAACTGTCTCCTGTACCATGCCTGCAGTCCCTAACTGTCTCTTGTACCATGCCTGAAGTCCCTAACTGTCTCTTGCACCATGCCTGCAGTCCCTAACTGTCTCTTGTACCATGCCTGCAGTCCCTAACTGTCTCCTGTACCATACCTGCAGTCCCTGACTGTCTCTTGTACCATGCCTGCAGTCCCTGACTGTCTCTTGTACCATGCCTGCAGTCCCTAACTGTCTCCTGTACCATACCTGCAGTCCCTGACTGTCTCTTGTACCATGCCTGCAGTCCCTAACTTTCTCTTGTACCATGCCTGCAGTCCCTGACTGTCTCTTGTACCATGCCTGCAGTCCCTAACTGTCTCCTGTACCATACCTGCAGTCCCTGACTGTCTCTTGTACCATGCCTGCAGTCCCTGACTGTCTCTTGTACCATGCCTGCAGTCCCTAACTGTCTCCTGTACCATACCTGCAGTCCCTGACTGTCTCTTGTACCATGACTGCAGTCCCTAACTGTCTCTTGTACCATGCCTGCAGTCCCTAACTGTCTCTTGTACCATGCCTGCAGTCCCTAACTGTCTCTTGTACCATGCCTGCAGCCCCTAACTGTCTCTTGTACCATGCCTGCAGTCCCTAACTGTCTCTTGTACCATGCCTGCAGTCCCTGACTGTCTCTTGTACCATGCTTGCAGTCCCTAACTGTCTCTTGTACCATGACTGCAGTCCCTAACTGTCTCTTGTACCATGCCTGCAGTCCCTAACTGTCTCCTGTACCATACCTGCAGTCCCTGACTGTCTCTTGTACCATGCCTGCAGTCCCTGACTGTCTCCTGTACCATGTCTGCAGTCCCTAACTGTCTCCTGTAGCATGCCATGCCTGCAGTCCCTAACTGTCTCCTGTACCATGCCTGCAGTCCCTGACTGTTTCCTGTACCATGCCTGCAGTCCCTAACTGTCTCCTGTACCATGCCTGCAGTCCCTGACTGTCTCCTGTACCATGCCTGCAGTCCCTAACTGTCTTTTGTACCATGCCTGCAGTCCCTGACTGTCTCCTGTACCATGCCTGCAGTCCTTGACTGTCTCCTGTACCATGCCAGCAGTCCCTGACTGTCTCCTGTACCATGCCTGCAGTCCTTAACTGTCTCCTGTACCATGCCTGCAGTCCCTGACTGTCTCCTGTACCATGCCTGCAGTCCTTAACTGTCTCCTGTACCATGCCTGCAGTCCCTAACTGTCTCTTGTACCATGCCTGAAGTCCCTAACTGTCTCTTGCACCATGCCTGCAGTCCCTAACTGTCTCTTGCACCATGCCTGCAGTCCCTAACTGTCTCTTGTACCATGCCTGCAGTCCCTAACTGTCTCCTGTACCATACCTGCAGTCCCTGACTGTCTCTTGTACCATGCCTGCAGTCCCTGACTGTCTCTTGTACCATGCCTGCAGTCCCTAACTGTTTCCTGTACCATACCTGCAGTCCCTGACTGTCTCTTGTACCATGCCTGCAGTCCCTAACTTTCTCTTGTACCATGCCTGCAGTCCCTGACTGTCTCTTGTACCATGCCTGCAGTCCCTAACTGTCTCTTGTACCATGCCTGCAGTCCCTGACTGTCTCTTGTACCATGCCTGCAGTCCTTAACTGTCTCCTGTACCATGCCTGCAGTCCCTAACTGTCTCCTGTACCATGCCTGCAGTCCCTGACTGTCTCCTGTACCATGCCTGCAGTCCCTAACTGTCTCCTGTACCATGCCTGCAGTCCCTGACTGTCTCCTGTACCATGCCTGCAGTCCCTGACTGTCTCCTGCACCATGCCTGCAGTACCTGACTGTCTCTTGTTCCATGCCTGCAGTCCCTAACTGTCTCTTGTACCATGCCTGCAGTCCCTAACTGTCTCTTGTACCATGCCTGCAGTCCCTAACTGTCTCCTGTACCATGCCTGCAGTCCTTAACTGTCTCCTGTACCATGCCTGCAGTCCTTAACTGTCTCCTGTACCCTGCCTGCAGTCCCTGACTGTCTCTTGTACCATGCCTGCAGTCCTTAACTGTCTCCTGTACCCTGCCTGCAGTCCTTAACTGTCTCCTGTACCATGCCTGCTGTCCTTAACTGTCTCCTGTACCATGCCTGCTGTCCTTAACTGTCTCCTGTAGCATGCCTGCAGTCCCTTACTGTCTCCTGAACCATGCCTGCAGTCCTTAACTGTCTCCTGTACCATGCCTGCAGTCCTAAACTGTCTCCTGTACCATGCCTGAAGTCCCTAACTGTCTCCTGTACCATGCCTGAAGTCCCTAACTGTCTCCTGTACCATGCCTGCAGTCCCTAACTGTCTCTTGTACCATGCCTGCAGTCCTTAACTGTCTCCTGAACCATGCCTGCAGTCCTTAACTGTCTCCTGTACCATGCCTGAAGTCCCTAACTGTCTCCTGTACCATGCCTGAAGTCCCTAACTGTCTCCTGTACCATGCCTGCAGTCCCTAACTGTCTCTTGTACCATGCCTGCAGTCCCTAACTGTCTCCTGTACCATGCCTGCAGTCCCTGACTGTCTCCTGTACCATGCCTGCAGTCCCTGACTGTCTCCTGTACCATGCCTGCAGTCCCTGACTGTCTCTTGTACCATGCCTGCAGTCCCTAACTGTCTCCTGTACCATGCCTGCAGTCCCTGACTGTCTCCTGTACCATGCCTGCAGTCCCTGACTGTCTCTTGTACCATGCCTGCAGTCCCTAACTGTCTCCTGTACCATGCCTGCAGTCCCTGACTGTCTCCTGTACCATGCCTGCAGTCCCTGACTGTCTCCTGTACCATGCCTGCAGTCCCTGACTGTCTCCTGCACCATGCCTGCAGTACCTGACTGTCTCTTGTTCCATGCCTGCAGTCCCTAACTGTCTCTTGTACCATGCCTGCAGTCCCTAACTGTCTCTTGTACCATGCCTGCAGTCCCTAACTGTCTCTTGTACCATGCCTGCAGTCCCTAACTGTCTCTTGTACCATGCCTGCAGTCCGACTGTCTCTTGTACCATGCCTGCAGTCCCTGACTGTTTCCTGTACCATGCCTGCAGTCCCTGACTGTCTCCAGTAGCATGCCATGCCTGCAGTCCCTAACTGTCTCCTGTACCATGCCTGCAGTCCCTAACTGTCTCTTGTACCATGCCTGCAGTCCCTAACTGTCTCTTGTACCATGCCTGCAGTCCCTAACTGTCTCCTGTACCATGCCTGCAGTCCCTGACTGTCTCCTGTACCATGCCTGCAGTCCCTAACTGTCTTTTGTACCATGCCTGCAGTCCCTGACTGTCTCCTGTACCATGCCTGCAGTCCTTGACTGTCTCCTGTACCATGCCAGCAGTCCCTGACTGTCTCCTGTACCATGCCTGCAGTCCCTAACTGTCTTTTGTACCATGCCTGCAGTCCTTAACTGTCTCCTGTACCATGCCTGAAGTCCCTGACTGTCTCCTGTACCATGCCTGCAGTCCTTAACTGTCTCCTGTACCATGCCTGCAGTCCCTAACTGTCTCTTGTACCATGCCTGAAGTCCCTAACTGTCTCTTGCACCATGCCTGCAGTCCCTAACTGTCTCTTGTACCATGCCTGCAGTCCCTAACTGTCTCCTGTACCATACCTGCAGTCCCTGACTGTCTCTTGTACCATGCCTGCAGTCCCTAACTGTCTCCTGTACCATACCTGCAGTCCCTGACTGTCTCTTGTACCATGCCTGCAGTCCCTAACTTTCTCTTGTACCATGCCTGCAGTCCCTGACTGTCTCTTGTACCATGCCTGCAGTCCCTAACTGTCTCCTGTACCATACCTGCAGTCCCTGACTGTCTCTTGTACCATGCCTGCAGTCCCTGACTGTCTCTTGTACCATGCCTGCAGTCCCTAACTGTCTCCTGTACCATACCTGCAGTCCCTGACTGTCTCTTGTACCATGCCTGCAGTCCCTAACTTTCTCTTGTACCATGCCTGCAGTCCCTGACTGTCTCTTGTACCATGCCTGCAGTCCCTAACTGTCTCTTGTACCATGCCTGCAGTCCCTGACTGTCTCTTGTACCATGACTGCAGTCCCTAACTGTCTCTTGTACCATGCCTGCAGTCCCTAACTGTCTCTTGTACCATGCCTGCAGCCCCTAACTGTCTCTTGTACCATGCCTGCAGTCCCTAACTGTCTCTTGTACCATGCCTGCAGTCCGACTGTCTCTTGTACCATGCCTGCAGTCCCTGACTGTTTCCTGTACCATGCCTGCAGTCCCTGACTGTCTCCAGTAGCATGCCATGCCTGCAGTCCCTAACTGTCTCCTGTACCATGCCTGCAGTCCCTAACTGTCTCTTGTACCATGCCTGCAGTCCCTAACTGTCTCTTGTACCATGCCTGCAGTCCCTAACTGTCTCTTGTACCATGCCTGCAGTCCCTAACTGTCTCCTGTACCATGCCTGCAGTCCCTGACTGTCTCCTGTACCATGCCTGCAGTCCCTAACTGTCTTTTGTACCATGCCTGCAGTCCCTGACTGTCTCTTGTACCATGCCTGCAGTCCCTAACTGTCTCTTGTACCATGCCTGCAGTCCCTGACTGTCTCTTGTACCATGCCTGCAGTCCCTGACTGTTTCCTGTACCATGCCTGTAGTCCCTAACTGTCTCCTGTAGCATGCCATGCCTGCAGTCCCTAACTGTCTCCTGTACCATGCCAGCAGTCCCTGACTGTCTCCTGTACCATGCCAGCAGTCCCTGACTGTCTCTTGTACCATGCCTGCAGTCCCTGACTGTCTCTTGTACCATGCCTGCAGTCCCTGACTGTCTCTTGTACCATGCCTGCAGTCCCTGACTGTCTCCTGTACCATGTCTGCAGTCTCTGACCGTCTCCTGTAGTATGTCTGCAGTCCCTAACTGTCTCCTGTACCATGTCTGCAGTCCCTAACTGTCTCCTGTACCATGTCTGCAGTCCCTGACGTCTCCTGTAGTATGTCTGCAGTCTCTGATCATATCCTGCCCCCATGTTTCCCAATAACCCTCCTATCCCCATCCTCTCCCCCCCCCCCCCAGCAATCACAGCCTTTTCCATCCCAACTCTCCCACCCCACAATCCCTATTTCACCCCACCCTCAACTACCGCCACCTCCCAAACCACCCCTCTTCCTAGGATACAGGTATCGGTAATCGGTATCGGCGAGTACCTGAGGTAAAGTATCGGTACTCGCGCTCGGTGATAAAAAAGTGTCATCGGTGCATCTCTAATGTAAATAATGAATCAAAACGACGTGTCGAGTTCCTAAAACAAACATTTTCAAGCAAAATTCTCTTCATGGTCAGCAGTACCCGTTGCTATAAAACCATGAGGTGATATTTCTGGAGGAGCGTTGCGTGCTCACGCTTCGTATCGCCGCCATTATACCGCTTTTACTTTCTTCCTTTTTCTTAGAGCTTTTTTTTTCTCAGGAAATGTATTTTCTCTCGCCGGCTTTATTTAAAAAAAAAAAAAAAAACTCCTGGCCGCAGCACTTTGCCATCGGCAACAGAAATCCTTCACATGGGATCCGGCCCATCTGTGGTAATCATGGCGGTAATCACTCCAGGTCTATTACCTCCCCATAGAAGAGAGGATTTGTCAGGACCGGGGAACAGAACACTCTGTTTGAGTCTCCATTGTCTTAGAAGTGGAAAGGTCACTAAATGAAGCGTGGAAATGATTCGCTCTCCTTCCATCTACAACCCCGAGCAATACAACCCGTGATGAATGTACAATGGTTCTAAATGGCTCTGGAGATCTGCCCTGTGGGGGGTGGGGTTGTAATTAAGGGGTTAAGGAAGATGGTAATGATGGTGTTTTTTCCTCAGAAGTATAGCATGATGAATATAAAGTACCGTATATACTTGAGTATAAGCCAACCCGAATATAAGCCGAGGCGCCTAATTTTACCACAAAAAAATGGGAAACTTATTGACTCGAGTATAAGCCTAGGGTGTCCATCTGCATGCCTCACTTTGCCTCACTGTGCCTCACTGTGCCCATGCCTCACTGTCAGGGCCACCATCAGGAATTTTGGGGCCCCTTACACAGCTTCAGGCATGGGCTCCCTGAAGCAGAGGAGAACCGGGGGGGGGGGGGGGCTGCCGCGAATTGAGAAGTGGGGGAGTGCCACGAATTGAGAAGCGGGGGGTGCTGCCGCCGCAAATTGTTGAGGTCGGGGGGGCTTTGGGTGCTGACCAACAAGAAAAAAAAACAAAGGAACAAAAAAAAAGAGGGGTTGCCATCTGGGGCTCTGGGAACCTCCGGGCCTCTGGGCCCCTTACAAAAATTAAATAAATAATAAAAAAAAATTATAAAAAAAAAGGGGGTTGCCATTCGGGGCCCTGGAGACCTCCGATCCTCTGGGGACCTCTGGGCCCCTTACAAAAAAAAAAAAATAATAATAATAAATAAAAAAATAAATTAAAAAAATTATAAAAAAAGGGGGGTTTCCATCCGGGGCCCTGGGGACCTCTGGGCCCCTTACAGAAATAAAAGGGGGGTTGCCATCCGGGCCCGCGGGGACCTCCGGGCCCCTTACAGGTGTACTGCCTGTACCCCCCTGATGGCGGCCCTGCTCACTGTGCCTCACTGTGTCCAATCTCCCTACCTGATCTCCGGCGCTGTGTGACTAGACTGACGTTTAACATGGGAGTCTATGGAAGGGGTGCCCGGGTTTGAAAAATCGGTGCTCCTGGGCTGTAGGTCCCCTGGACAACAAACTTTGCACACTTGTAGAGGAAGAGTGGGGCAACATGTGTGCCAATTTTGGGGTCCAGGGGACCTACGGCCGGCCAGGATCAGGCGCACAAAGTTGAAGATGGACACAGACTTGAGTGTAAGCCGAGGGGGGCATTTTCAGCACAAAAAAATGTGCTGAAAAACTCGGCTTATACTCGAGTATATACGGTAGTCATGGTTTTGGAAGGACAGAAAACCCCATACTAGTCATTAATAAGTGGCCGGCCTGACAGCTTATCACAAGACCACTAATTGTCATTTACAGTGCCTTGAAAAAGTATTCATACCCCTTGAAATTTTCCACATTTTGTCATGTTACAACCAAAAATGTAAATGTATTTTATTGGGATTTTATGTGATAGACCAACACAAAGTGGCACATAATTGTGAAGTGGAAGGAAAATAATAAGTGGTTTGCAAAATTTTTTACAAATAAATATGTGAAAAGTGTGGGGGGGGGGACATTTGTATTCAGCCCCCTTTACTCTGATACCCCCAACTAAAATCTAGTGGAACCCATTGCCTTCAGAATTAGGTTCCACTAATTATTTACACCTAATTAGTAAATAGAGTCCACCTGTGTGTAATTCAATCTCAGTTTAAATACAGCTGATCTGGGAAGCCCTCATTGTATGTGTAATTATTGGAGTTTTTTTTTTAATGAGAATCTTAGTGAACAAACAGCATCATGAAGGCCAAGGAACACACCAGACAGGTCAGGGATAAAGTTGTGGAGAAGTATAAAGCAGGGTTAGGTTATAAAAAAAAATATCCCAAGCTTTGAACATCTCACGGAGCTCTGTTCAATCCATCATCAGAAAATGGAATGAGTATGACACAACTGCAAACCTACCAAGACATGGCCGTCCACCTAAACTGACCGGCCGGGCAAGGAGAGCATTAATCAGAGAAGCAGCCAAGAGGCCCATGGTAACTCTGGAGAAGCTGAAGAGATCCACAGCTCAGGTGGGAGAATCTGTCCACAGGACAACTATAATGCCGCGTACACACGCTCGGAATTTCCAATGGCAAAAATTTAGACGGAATATTTTCATCGGATATTCCGACCATGTGTGTGCCCCATCGGACTTTTTCCGTCAGAAAAGAGAACATTCCGACGGAGTAAAAACCACGCATTCTCAGAATCAAGTTGACGCATGCTCGGAAGCATTGATCTTAATTTTTTTCGGCTCGTAGTAGGGTTGTACGTCACCGCGTTCTTGACGGTCGGAATTTCGTGTGACAGTGTGTATGCAAGACAGCTTGAACGGAATTCCGACGGGAAAACCGGTCGTGTGTGCGCGTCATTAGTCGTGCACTCCACGAATCTGGCCTTTATCATACAATCCCAATAAAATACATTTACGTTTTTGGTTGCAACACGACAAAATGTGGAAAACGTCAAGGGGTATAAATACTTTTTCAAGCCACTGTATCTGTAAAATAACTCATTAAAAAAAAAAAAAACTCCAATAATTAAGCCTCGTACACACGACTGGTTTTCTCGGCAAGAAAACTGCTGGGAGAGCTTTTTGCCGAGAAAACCGGTCGTGTGTATGGTTTCTCGTCAGGAAAACTGCCGGGAATCTCGACGAGAAAAATAGAGAACCTGCTCTCTACTTTTCTCGTCGGGATTCTCGGCAGAGTGTTTCCTGCCGAGAAAACCGGTCGTCTGTATGCTTACCTGGTCCAAGGTAAACCCACGCATGCTCGAAAAAGACTTTGACGCATGCGCGGTAGCATACAAGGATAGTGTGGGGTGTAGCAAGATGGCGGCGACGGCATAGAATGTGACAAGCGCCGGCTCGTCGTAGTCGATAACGTCACCACGTTCTTGCCCGTCAGTACACAGGGCTTGGCAAGACAAGCTTGCCGGGAATCCCGTCGAGAAAACCAACGTTTTTTTTTTTCCGGTGTGTACAGGGCTTAACACATACAATACAACCAGTCAATAGCAATAAAACAGAACTTTTTGTTTTTTAAACTCCCCCCTGTAACATCATTTTTTTTATTGTTCATCCAGCCAGTAGATCCATTATTCTTCCACTTCTTTTACCAGACCAAGCTGTCTAGCAGAACTAGACATGTGCAGAACGGAAACATTTGTTTAGTTTAGTCTCGGATAGATCCCTTATGTTACTAATTTTGTTCCGTAGATTTGTTTCGGAATGTGTTTCATTTATTCATTTTATAACTAATTCAAAATTTTTGGAATGATTCAGATTTGGATTGATCAAAATTCGATTCAGATTTGGAACCGATCCGAATTCTGTGTAAAGAATAGCTGGTTGTTAAGGAGGAGTTCCGCACCCACCCCCCCCCCCCCCCCCCCCCACAAAAAAATAAATAAAAGTCAACAAATAGTGTAGCTGCTGACTTTTAATATTAGGACACTTACCTGTCCAGGATTCCCGCGATGTGGGCACCCCCAGCTGATTTTCAGATCGGCACTCAGGTGCTGCCACCGCCATTCATGGTAAATGAATCCAGCAGTTCCCTACTGTGCAAAATCTGCTGCGCTTTCTAACTGGCCCGGCGGCGAAGGAGGAGGGGGGCTGAACTTCTGAGGGACGGCGCTACGGCGCAGTCTCCCAAAAGGGGAGAAGGGTACCTGTCAAAAACAGGCACCCTGTTACCCCCTCCCCCCCCCTGAAAGGTGTCAAATGTGGCACCAAAGGGGGGGGGGAGCAGAGAAGCAGTAGTTCCAATTTTGGGTGGAACTCCGCTTTAAGGAGCGGGCCGGGAAGCAACCGATGAATCATGCGCTGAATGTAAACAGAATTGCCAGCAAATAAAAATAAAAAAAAAACAGCGTGAGGGGTCCCCTCTATCCATACCAGGCCCTTTGGGTTTGGTATAGATTTTAATGGGAACCCCACGCCACTTTTCTTTTTTTTAAATGGCATGGGGTCCCCTCATAATCCATGACTAATTCCAAATGATTTGGTGGAGGTGGGATTACGGTGTGAGGTTGTTTTTCAGCGGTTGGGCTTGGCTCCCCTCTTAAGGCGTCAGCATACCAAGAAATTTTGGACAATTTCATGCTCCCAACTTTGTGGGAACAGTTTGGGGACGGCCCCTTCCTGTTCCAACATGACTGCACACCAGTGCACAAAGCAAGGGCCATAAAGACATGGATTAGCGTGTTTGGGGTGGAGAAACTTGACTGGCCTGCACAGAGTCCTGACCTCAACCGGATAGAACACCTTTGGGATGAATTAGAGCGAAGATTGTGAGCCAGGCCTTCTCGTCCAACATCAGTGCCTGACCTCACAAATGCCCTTCTAGAAGAATGGCCAAACATTCCCATAGACACACTCCTAAACCTGGTGGACAGCCTTCCCAGAGGAGTTGAAGCTGTTATAGCTGCAAAGGGTGGGCAAACTCAATATTGAACCCTACGGACTAATGCCTTGTACACACGACCGGTTTTCCCCTCGGAATAAACTCTGAAGGTTTTTCCGACGGAGTTCCGACGGAATTCCGCTCAAGCATACACACGGTCACACAAAAATCCGACCGTCAAGAACGCGGTGACGTAAAACACTACGACGAGCCGAGAAAAATTAAGTTCCATGCTTCCGAGCATGCGTTGAATTGTTTCCGAGCATGCGTGGTGTTTATTCCGTCGGAAAAGCATACAGACGATCGGAATGTCCGATCAAATTTTTTTCCAACAGAAAATTTGAGAACATGTTCTCTATCTAATTCCGTCGTAATTTCCAACGGAAAAAGTCCGATGGGGGATACACGCAGACGGCATATCCGATGAAAAACTCCTGTAGGAAATTCTGCTCGTGTGTACAAGGCATAAGACTGGGATTCCATTAAAGATCATGTGCATGTAAAGGCAGGCGTCCCAATACTTTCAGACAATATAGTGTGGGTGTATATATATATATATATATATATATATATATATATATATATACACATACACAGTATATATGTGTTTTCATAGTATTGTGTTGTCACGGATGGCACATACACAGCGTTGATGATAGTAGTGTGTTGTAGACATGTGCTATTAGTTTCGTATGAATCGAAAATTCGTACAAATTTTTCGAAATTCGTACATTTGTACGAATCCGAATTACGAATTTTTATGAATACGAATTCTGTACGACATACGAAATTTCGTTTACGAATTTTGGATCCAAATTATCTGAATCCAAACTACCAAATAACGATTTTCAACTAATACGAAAGAAACAAACAAAAATAAAAATGTTACGAAAGTAGGAGTTGTGTCCAGAATCAACGAAAACAATGTACTCTACCCCGTCCGAAAGTACGAATTATGGTATTGAGCTTCCCTTTAATAGTGCCGTTGTACGTCTTATACGTTGTGGAGGATCGGTAGCGAATGTGTGTCCAGGAGAGGGAATCGCTTAAGCGGCGTTAACCCCCTTTGAGATGGGGTGCCGTTACATTGGTTGGCAGGGATTTTCCCTCCAGTTCCTGGGACACTTCAAACCACCACAGTGAATGACCAGCTATGCAGCCTGCAGGAAAGCCACGCTGAAAGACCTACTTGAGAGCCGTGGAGGGACCAGTGGGACAAAGAACAAGGCCACCTTGATCAGGGAGCTAGCCGAAATGGACCAGAGAGATGGTGATGCAGGACCCCGGTCAGTTAAAGATTTGTTTCAGCAACGAGTTCAACAGCGCTTGGCATTATATGGTGCTAACCCATCAGACACCGCCATACAGAATGCCATTAAAGGCATCCAGCTGCAGGATGCGCGACAAAAGAGAGAACTAGAGCGACAACATGAGCGGAGACTGGCGGAAATACGGCAATCGGAGATCGCCTACAGACAGCTGCTAGAATCTGCTCAGCAGCAGGGTGGTGCTACCTTTGCCTGGGACTATCAGGAAATACCAGTGGACAACTCTGAAATCCTGGCTGAAGAATCGGCAGTGGAAAATCTGAAGATTGCCATCCCTAAAGCCGAAGTGGATGATATGGAGTTCCAGGGAGCTAGGGCAGTTGGCTCATCTCCCAGCCACAGATTACAGAAGGTATGCACTTAAAGGACTGTTCAGAGGATGTTAGGGATTATGCATCGCCTGCCCAAGTACTGGCAGCAGGACAGAGTACTGCAGACCCCTGCTCTACACCCGTGGCAGTTTTGGAGGCCCGAGGTGAGAAGGTGATGGTTCCTCTTTCCCAGGGGATTTCAGAGATGCAGGGGGGAGAAGCAGCCCTTTTCTCTCCCCAACAGTTAGCCAGAGCAGATGGTGAGGAGTCCCCAGCAGAAGTGCTGGCAACAGGGCAGAGTGCTAGCAACCTCTGCCCAGCACCTGAAACAACTGTGGAGTTTCAAGGAGACAGGGCAGTTGGCTTCTCTCTCCAGCAACAAGCTGAGGTGGTAAAGCTTTTACCCCCAGCTGAATCACTGGCAGCAGGGCAGAATGCTACTGGCCTCTGCACACAACTGCCACTTGAGCGGATATCGGTGGATGGGACTGCGGTCTCCACTCACAGCAACCCAACACAAGAGCTGGCAACAGAGCAGAGTGCCACGGGCCTCTGCTCTCAACTAACAGAAGAGGGAGTTCCTGTGGTACTGGATGGGACTTCGGTCATCACTAACACAACCCCAGAAAATGGTGTGACACTGAGACAGGAGGATGTCAGCCTTGCTTTGCAAGCACTGGAGGATTTTCACCTACCACAAGTGGATGGGACTTCAGTCTCCCCTTGTATACTCCAGGGATGCTGGGCAGTCGGCCCAGATCCCCAACAGCATGACGGACTGAGCCCAGTCACCCTGTCTTCTCTCCAGCAGCTGAAAGGACCCCAGGGAGAAGGGCCAGTCCAGGCCTCTCCCCAGCGGCGGGTATGTTTTCTGAGAGTGGCAGAGGTTGGCTGGGTAAGTAATGCTCTGTGTGGAGCAATTTATTTGGAGTACTGTGGGGATACCGGCATTAGGGGAATGGAACTATGGACTACCTTCGGAGTCAACCCGTCTGGGGTCTCCTCCTGTGTTAGTCTCCTGCCGAAAGGGGAGAGATGTAACGGGAGGGCCCGGGGAACCCAGAAGCTCTTAGAAAGTATGAGATACCCTTGTGTAACGGCACCCCAAATCTGAAAGGGGGTTAACGCCGCTTAAGCGATTCCCTCTCCTGGACACACATTCGCTACCGATCCTCCACTGTCAGGCGACCACTTCCCATAGGATTAATCCTTCCAAAGAACGAGACAACGCTCTGTATCTTTCCAGAATAGACTGACTTTATTGCAAAACACTGTAACTTATATACACATAGAGAGGAGTTTCTGACCCTCCTCTCAGAATATATCTTTGACCAGAGCTAATTTACATGAGCCACTTAATTACAGCTGATGACTCACACATTTGACAGTAGGCTAGCTTTTGTCTCCCAATCCACATTTCTTAGAAGACAACAGGTTAGCTTTTGCCTTTCTAGTTTAAATGATTATGCATGACCCTTTTGTGTTCCCCCAGCCAGCCGGTCTGCTAGGGTCCAATACCTATAATTACAGACTTAATTATCACTATTCACAATAGACAATAGAATGCAATCCCTATAATTACAGGCTTAACTCAAACACGCCACAATAGACAATACAGTAGAATGTAATCACACCCCATCACAGCAAGTATTACATAACAGCCCACACACAGTATATACCCAATCTGCTATGTATATACAGTATGGGATATGGCTATCACAGATCATGGTGGGGTTCTCATTCACCCTGTGCCCCAAGTGAGATACAGGGTGGTTTACACATAAGAGGTATTGGGGAAGCTGAAGCAAGGGTATCTCATACTTTCTAAGAGCTTCTGGGTTCCTCGGGCCCTCCCGTTACATCCGTCACCGTGTTCTTGGCGTTCGGAATTTCCAACAACATTTGTGCGACCGTGTGTATGCAAGACAAGTTTGAGCCAACATCCTTCGGAAAAAAAATACACGGTTTTGTTGTCGGAATTTCCAATCGCCTGTACGCGGCATGAGTCCGTAGAGTTCAATATTAACGATTCGTACGAAATTCGTATTTCGTACGAATCCGAATTAAATTCCGTACACGAATTGAGAATTACAATTTTTTTTTTTATACGAAACGGAACGGAACAAAACAATTTTTTTGACGGCTCCCATGTCTAGTGTGTTGGCTTTACATTCGGGAACTATGTTTGTCATCAGCATCAAATAACAATGTTCATTGTATGACATAAAGTGGAAAGTTTGGACGCCCCCCAAATTGTCATCACCATGAAAGCGAGAAAAATAATCTACGTTCTTCATTCATTCATCTATGTGTGTGGTCACAGCAAGTAAAAGGAAAGAAAGAAAACAGAGGAAACTGCTGAAGATTTGTATTAGAAAATGAATCTCCGTGTATAAAGACAACCAACAATATCAACAACCTAGACTTCTCTATCTCTAAGGCCCCATGCACACAGGGCGTTTTTACAGCCGCGTTTTTTACAGCTTAAAAATGCCTGTCCATGTTTTGTAAACATGTTTTGACCTTTTTAAAAAAAAAAAAAAAAAAAAAAAAATAATAATAATCCCGGAGCTCAAAAACGCAAATCGCGGCGTTTTTGCACGTTTTCGCTGCGTTTTTTGCGCGTTTATGCACGTTTATGCGCGTTTAATAGCGTCGGGCGTTTTTGCAGCTCAAACCTGGAGCTCCAGAACGCACTGGAATTGTTTTTTTTTTTGCAGCTGGAAAATGCCTATGCCACTTGGAGCTCATAAAAGCTCTATGTGTGCATGACACATTAGAATAACATGGATGGGCGTTTTGCAGCTGTAAAAAAAAACGTCTAACGCTGCTATTAGCAGCTGCAAAAACGCCCTGTGTGCATGGGGCCTAAAGCCTCGTACACACGACCGGTTTTCTCGGCAAGAAAACTGCTGGGAGAGCTTTTTGCCGAGAAAAACATTCGTGTGTATGGTTTCTCGGCAGGAAAACTGCCGGGAATCTCAACGTGAAAAATAGAGAACCTGCTCTCCATTTTTCTCGTCCGGATTCTCGGCAGAGTTTTCCTGCCGAGAAAACCGGTCGTCTGTATGCTTACCTGGTCCAAGGTAAACCCGCGCATGCTCGAAAAGACTTTGAGGCATGCACGGTAGCATACAAGGTTAGTGTGGGGTGTAGAAAGATGGCGGCGATGGCATCGAATGTGACGAGCGCCGGCTCGTCGTAGTCGATGACGTCACCGCGTTCTTGCCATTCAAAAGAACGGCAGTTCTTTCGAATGGTTGCGTGTGTACACAGGGCTTGGCAAGACAAGCTTGCCAGGAATCCCGTCGAGAAAACCGTTGTTGTTTTTTTCGACAGGATTCCCACCCGTGTGGTGTGTACAGGGCTTTTGAATATTGGAAATGTCTAAAATACGATGTGACAGATTCACACATAAGAGGATCTAATATCTTGTACACACGATAGGAATTTCCGATGGAAAAAATCAGACGGACTTTTTCCATCGGAAATTCCTACCGTGTGTGTGCCCCATCGGAGAAATTCTGATGAATTCCATCGGAGTTTAAATATAGAACATGTTCTTTTTTTCTCCAATGGAATTCCGTTGTGAGTTTGGCCGGACAAAGGTCCGATCGTGTGTACAGGGCATAAGAGAAGAGCAGGGAGGCAGCAAATTAGAAGTCTAAAGACCAGGAGCTCCAGAAAGCTTTTGTGAAGGAAAAGGTCAAAGACGGGGCAGCAGATTGACGAGAAGACGAATGAATGGATGGGTTCTTTCAGATTTAAGTCAACAATACATTGTTATGAGAAGATCGGTATCCTGAGAGACCGTAGGAAACAGTAAAGGAGAGTATACATTTCCAGATTGTCTCAACAAAGTATTAGTCCTAGAAGGACCACCACACAGGCTTTTATTGCAGCGTCTGACCTTGGGCAAAGTGACCTCAACCTTACAATGGACAATAAGCAGAACAGTAATGCCCCATACACACGATCGGACCTTTGTCTGACCAAAGTCACGACGGAATTCCGACGGAGAAAAAAAGAACATGTTCTATATTAAAAGTCCGATGGAATTCATCAGACTTTTTCCGATGGGGCACACACACGGTAGGAACTTCCGATGGAAAAAGCCCGTCTGACTTTTTCCATCGGAAATTCCTATCGTGTGTACAAGGCATAACACGGAAAAGAGTGTTTTGGATCTTGTTTCAAAAATGTTTTTATTGTGTTAATTGTGTATCTTTGGCCAAAACTTTTTTTTGGTTTTGGATAAAATATGGAACCACTAAAACCCCCACCAAATTTTAAAATCTTCCCAAATTAGTGGAAACCTCTTATTAAATTGTGGCCACCAGGACAGATATCTCCACTGGAGGATTTCCCATCATCTTCTGTCCTGGTGAAAATTTTAAGATGTAGAATGACAATGGCAGTGACAATGGTCAGTTATGATTAAGAGCAGGTTTGGGGGCAACTCAACCCCCCATGAAAATGCAGCAGGATCTAGACCAAACATATCGTCCCTATACAGTGGTGTATCTTGGTTTGTTGCTGCCCTAGGCAAGAATAAAATGGGGCACCCCTCCATCAAAATTTGTCCCACCCCTTCCTGTTTAAGATTCACCCCTTCATCTGTAAACCCCCCACTCTTCACAGCTCTCACCTCTTCACAATTCCCCCCCCCCCTTCACGGTGTCCATGCCTCACTTACCTCTCCTCCTAGGACTTGTTAGTCAACAGAACTTGATATTCTGCCCTTTGCCAGATCTGCTCCAACACAGTCTGGCCACGCCGATCTCCTGCCCTGATTGCTGATAGCAGGAGGCACAGCCTCTAAGAAGAGTGGAGGGAGGTCAGAGCTCACACTGTTCTCTCATCGCCCTGGAGTGGTTTTGGCAGAGTTGGAAAACTTTTCCCTGACTCGGTGCTGGTAGCAGTCAGGCTCTTCCTTCCATCCCCCGCGTTCTGCCGTCCTGTCACATCGCTGAGATTGTCCCCCCAGAGGGGCGCCCATAGACCAGCCATTGAAAAGGCGGTGGTGGGGCTGGGAGCTGTGTGTTCCAGGAGAGCGCCAACAGCCCACACACAGCAGCTCTTCTGCCTGAGGGGCGGTGCCGCCCCTCTAAAAAATGCCACCCAAGGCAAACGCCTTGCTTGCCTTGCAGTAGATACACCCCTGTCTCTATACAGGCGGTCCCCTAGTTACAAACATCCGACTTACAAACGACTCCTACTTACAAACGGAGGGAGACAACAGGAAGTGAGAGGTAATCTACCCCTAGGAAGGGAAATTCACTCCTGTAAGAGTTATTATGAGAAAAAGGTGTCTCCACTGATGCTTTATCACCAAGGCTTGTTTCCACAACAACCCAAAATGTTCAAAATCCAATTGTCATTGGGACAGAAAGTGAGGTGAAATCTTCTAAACAGGGGCACAGACAGCAAAACAAACGTTACAGGGGTGTTACCCCTTCCCTATGTTATCCAAAAAGCTTAAAAACAGTTTTTTGGCCTGGAGCTACACTTAAAAAAGTTACCTGTTCCGACTTACAAACAGATTCAACTTAAGAACAAACCTACAGACCCTATCTTGTTTGTAACCCAAGGACTGCCTGTATATGGGATGAAAAGGGATCTTGTAAGTAACTTTGATTCATTCCCTAACATAACAGGTTCTCTTGAGGAAGCCAATTATGTGCGAAACATGTAGAGATTGAGACCGGCGCTCTATCTCTTTCTGCGGTCTGGCCCAGTATATTTGTGATAGCCTGAATTTTGTGTACATATATATATGGTTATATATGGGCTATGATCTAGCAGGATGAGCGACCCCTTTTTCTTAGGGAATCTATTATATGTAATCGGAACGTGTACTGACATGTTTAAGCAGACTTATGATGTTAATCATTCTTTGAAATTTTATTTTGCTCACTTAATTTTTGGGGTTACGTGTGGCAACCAATAAACGTATATGGGTGTGGTGCCACGTCAGCAATTTGTGCTTCATTTGTCTTAGCGGTTGGTGTGAAACGCGTCAACCCTGTGCCCTGCTTGTAGCGCTGTGATGTTCTTCCCTTAAAAGATTATCAATAAACTGTTTGTAAATTTCTACTTTTCCGAATGCTATCATCACTTTTCTCTTACATGACAATGGTCACCAGCAATAAAAAAAACAATAGGTGCTAATCCTTCCCTACCTTATCCAAATCAAACAACATTCGTTTTTATCCTAGTAGCTGATACTGGTAGGTGAACATATCGTCTTGGGTTTAAATACACTTTAGGTACGGTCACAATATGGATACAAAACTGTACAACCAATTGGATACACGTCACAAATACCCACCTGCTCAGTGTTTTTCAGTTATTCCTGTATTAAAACAGCTTAAAGTGTTTCTTGGTGTCAAAAACAGTTACATTCACCGGAATGAGTGAGAATGACCGCCGGAAAAGCCCCGACTGCTCCGGCTTTATGAGGAAACGACAGAAATAGAAGTCTTCAATACATTGCATAGACACAGGCCCTGTAATCAAGATAATAAGACGTTTACTGGCATAGAATAGACATCTACACAAGGAAAAACACAGAAAGTATCAGCGCATATCAAGGCGAAACAACTGTACTTATGCTTTATATACCAGCAACATATTCAGAAACTCCTTACAGAATGTAAATCACTTCCTAACAGTGGCGGTTGGTGCTCAATATTTTGGGGAGACAGACGGGAAGGCGGCGAAACCCCTCCCCCCCCCCCCACGCGGGAGATGGACGGACAGAGGCCTCCTTAACTTAGGATGCAGATGACAAGGATCCGGGGTAGGGCTGCTCCTCCTCGCTCCAGAGCCGAACTGGAAGTAGGTTCTGAGACCCCATTGGCAGATTGGAGTCTTAAGACTCACTGGCCAATCGGGTCTCAGGACGGGAGGCTAATCAGGAAGACAATATGGAGGGTGGGTGCTTTGGGGCTTTTCCCCCGCCCCAAAGCACCTGGTTCCCATGTTGATGGGGACAAGGGCCTCTTCCCGACAACCCTGGACTGTGGTTGTCGGGGTCTGCGGGTGGGGGGACTTATCAGAATCTGGAAGCCCCCCAGATCCTGACCCCCCCTATGTTAATGGGTATCAGGTACATCGTACCCATACCCATTCACCAAAAAAAGTGTCAAAAAGTAAGAAATACAGGAAACAGTTTTTGACAAATCCTTTATGAAAAGTGGTCTGGTGTCATAGGAACAGGGCCGCCATCAGGAATTTTGGGGCCCCTTACACAGCTTCAGGCATGGACCCCCTGGAGCAGAGGAAAACCGGGGGGGTGCTGCAGCCGCAAATTGGGAAGCGGGGGGGTTGCCGCCGCAAATTGTTGAGGTCGGGGGGGCTTTGGGTGCTGACGAACAAAAGAAAAAAAAAGGCGTCTGCTGGCCTTAAGCAGAAAATCCCCTGTGCACATGCGCTGCTGCATTCAGTGGTGGTTTGCGAGGGGAATATCTCCTAAACCGTAAAGATTTAGGAGATATTTTTTTTACCTACAGGTAAGCCTTATTATAGGCTTACCTGTAGGTAAAAGTTAAAAAAATAACTATAAAACCGCTTTAATGATAACCACACTTAAACATTAAATCATAATGTGACATGCATTCAACAAAATATCAAACTATTACATAGAACTTATATCCCAGCATGAATAAACCCATCTATCAGGAGCAAAATTATTCAAATTAAATGTACAGTGCTCAAAAGGTTTATAAAGTGCCGTGCAATATATTGTGCAATATGTGCAATAATGTGCTCCGAAGAAAAGTATCAATCAGCAAACAGATGCAGTCCAAAGCCAAGAAACATAAAGTGCTTCAATATAGTGCTGTATCTTTAAACATCCAGGAACCCCCCTGAGGAAGTTAGGAGACCATGTGACGTAACGTGCAGGGGAGGGGCAGAAGGACTGCAATAATGTGCCCTGTAGTCATAAAGGGATGGACGTGGTAAGCAACAATACTCATTTAGGCCGTGTTGTTTAAACGATGCTCAATTGGTACTAAGGGGCCCAAAGTGTGCCAAGAAAATATCCCCCCCACCATTACACCACCACCACCAGCCTGAACCGGTGATACAAGGCAGGATTGATCCATGCTTTTATGTTGTTTACGCCAAATTCTGACCCCACCATCTGAATGTCACAGCTGAAATCCAGACTCATTAGACCAGGAAATGTTTTTCCAATCTTCTATTGTCCAATTTTGGTGATCCTGTGCCAATTGTAACCTCAGTTTCCTGTTCTTAGCTGACAGGAGTGGCACCCGGTGAGGCCCATCTGCTTCAAGGTTCGATGTGCTGTATGTTCACAGATGGTATTTTGCATACATTGGTTGTAACGAGTGGTTATTTGAGTTACTGTTGCCTTTTTATCATCTCAACCCAGTCTCATTCTCTGACCTCTGACATCAACAAGGCATTTTCCTCCACACAACTGCCGCTCACTGGATATTTTCTCTTTTTCCCACCATTCTCTGTAAACCCGAGAGATGGTTGTGTGTGGAAAATCCTGGTAGATCAGCAGTTTTTGAAATACTCAGGCCAGCCCTTCTGGCACCAACAACCATGCCACGTTCAAAGTCACCTTAATCCCCTTTCTTCCCCATTCTGATGCTCGGTTTGAACTTAAGCAAGTCGTCTTCACCACGTTTAGATGCCTAAATGAATTGAGTTGCTGCCATGTGATTGGCTGATTAGCAATTTGTGTCGCCAAGCAATTGAACAGGTGTACCTAATAAAGTGGCCGGTGAGTGTACGTAGAACTGGCTACTTCTGGCGGTGACCCATGATGGCCAATCAGCTGTCTTCTTTGACCTCATGTGAAATGTCATTTCTACAAGGGAAGCCCTTGTTAAAATAAAGCGGTCGGTATTCATATATACGCCCAAAGTCATCAAATGACAGATTTAATAAACAACCTTTCTTATTTTTTCCTATGACCTCCGGAAACTGGACGACGCACCAACGTTCACCGGTGGAAAACATCCCCAGAAAAAGCTGCAATTAGGAAAATGGAAACTCCAAACTCCTCCACTATTTAGTCTACGTCTCAACAAGCTTTAGGAATTCTAAATGGAATGTTTACTCATTACACATGATGAGCTTTCTAGGAAAAGAATGAGTGAAATGGGAGGACGCGCCATTGTGGGCGGGGGGTGCAACGTTTTAATTTTCAGCATTTCTGAAATTTCTAGGCGATCACAACTCCGAGCGAAGATCCGGTGAATGGCGGGTTGGGGTAAATTAAATCTGGTTTTAACCCCTTTGCGCCGAGCGTACGCATATATGCGGCCTCTGCTTTAGGGGGTTATACCGGGATGATGCCCGCAGCTGCAGTTTTTTAAAACGGGTGGTCGGCTTTCTAGGGATAACAACCGATGCGGCTAAAACCCGCTCGGTTGTTATCCCGGAGGAGTGGGAGGGGACACCCCCCCCCTCCTGCCGCCTTCCGCCGCTCTTACCGGGCCTCCCATCCCACCGGGAGACCCGATCCTCGATCCGCCTCTTCCGGCGTCTAGACACAGACTGGCGCGAAGCCGGAAATGGCTTCGTTCCAGTCTCCTGTATGTAAACACGGAAGCGACGTCACAACGTCACTTCCGGTTTACTCGGCTGCCAATGGCGCCGGTTTTTAAAAAAATATACAGTATTCAGATCGCAAAAAATGGCGATTCTGAAAACTGAATACTTTATATATTTTTTTAAAACCGGCGCCATTGGCAGCCGAGTAAACCGGAAGTGACGTTGTGACGTCGCTTCCGTGTTTACATACAGGAGACTGGAACAAAGCCTCTTTTAGACCCCCAATCCCTCTATAAAGAGTACCTGTCACCACAAGGGATGTTTACATTCCTTGTGACAGCAATAAAAGTGATCAAAATGTATTTATTTTTTAAAACACACTGTAAAAATTTTTAAATAAATGAAATAAATAAGAAAAAAAATTTAATTAAATTAAATCACCCCCGTCCCCGCGAGCTTGCGCAGCAAAGAAAACGCATACGGAAGTCGCGCCCCGCATATGTAAACGGTGTTCAAATCACACAAGTGAGGTATCGCCGCAATCGTCAGAGCGGGAGCAATAATTCTAGCACTAGACCTCCTCTTTAACTCTAAAGCCCTGTACACACGATCGGATTTCCTATGGATTCTAATCCGATGGATTTTTCCATCGGAAATCCGATGAAGCTGACTTCCATCAGTCTTGCCTACACACCATCAGTCAAAAATCTGACCGTCCAAAACGCTGTGACGTAAAACACTCAGACGAGCCGAGAAAAATTAAGTTCAATGCTTCTGAGCATGCGTCGACTTGATTCTGAGCATGCGTGGGTTTTTTTCGTCCGATGGAGTTCCACACAGACGATCGGAATTTGCTATCGTTTTTTTTCCCCATCGGATAAATTTAAAACATGTTCTATTTTTTCTCACCAATGGAAAAAAGACCGATGGGGCCCATACACGATCGGTTTGTCCGATGAGAAAAGTCCATCGGACTGTTTTCATCGGTAAAACCGATCGTGTGTACACGGCATAACTTGGTAACCGTTATTTTTTGTTTAAAGCGTCGCCTATGGAGATTTTTTTTTAGGTACCGTAGTCTGTCGCCATTCCACAAGTGTGCGGAATTTTAAAGCGTGACATGTTAGGTATCTATTTACTCGGCGTAACATCATCTTTCACATTATACAAAAAAATTGGGCTAACTTTACTGTTTCGTATAATTTTTTAATTCATGAAAGTGTCTTTTCCCCCAAAAAGTTGCAATTAGAAGACCGCTGTACAAATACCGGGTGACATAAAATATTGCAACAATCGCCATTTTATTCTCTAGATTCTCTGCTAAAAAATATATATATATATAATGTTTGGGGGTTGTAAGTAATTTTCTAGCAAAAAATACGGATTTTAACCACTTCCATACTGGGCACTTATACACCTTCCTGCCCAGACCAATTTTCAGCTTTCTGCGCTGTTGGACTTTGACAATTGCGCGGTCATGCTACACTGTACCCAAACTAAATTTTTATCATTTTGTTCCCACAAATAGAGCTTTCTTTTGGTGGTATTTGATCGCCTCTGCGATTTTTATTTTCTGCAAAAAAAAAAAGACCAAAAATTTTGAAAAAAAAACGTTTTTTTTTTGTTTCAGTTACAAAACTTTGTAAATAAGTAAGTTTTCTCCTTCACTGATGGGCACTGATAAGGCGGCACTGATGGGCACTGATGAGGCGGCACTGAAGGGCACCGATGAGGTGGCACTGATGGGCACCGATAGGCGGCACGGATGGGCACAGATAGGCGGCACAGATAGGCGGCATGGATGGGCACTGATAGGTGGCATGGATGGGCATGGATGGGAACTGATAGGTGGCATGGATGGGCACTGATAGGTGGCACTGTACTATAATGTGTTGTACTAATGGATGCCAATCAGTGCCAAACAATAATGCCTGCCAATCATTGGTGCCCATTGTGGGCACTGATTGGCATCCATTAGGCATTTTTAATTTGCATCCCTGGTGGTCTAGGGTGGTATACCTTAAGGTGGGCATCCCTGGTGGTCTGGTTGCATCCCTGGTGGTCCAGTGTGGGCATCCTCGGAGGGGGGGGGGCTGCGCTGATAATGGATCAGCACAAACCCCCCCTGTCAGAGGAGCAGCCGATCGACTCTCCTCTATTCGCGTCTGACAGACGCGAGTGAGGAAAAGCCGATGACCGACTTTTCCTGTTTACATCGTGATCAGCCATGATTGGACACAGCTGATCACGTGGTAAAGAGTCTCCTTCGGAGACTCTTTACCTAGATCGGTGTTGCGGGGTGTCAGACTGACATCCCGCAACAACGATCGCCGCGATGCGCGCCCCCAAGGGCGCGCAGCGGCTCAATATCCTGAAGACGTCATATGACGTCCAGTTAGGGTATTGAAACCACTTTGCCGCCGTCAATTTGCTAAAGGGCGGGCGGCAAATGGTGCACTCGTAAACACCAAATGTCAGAAATAGGCTAAAGCCCCGTACACACGGTCGGACTTTTGGCCAACAAACTTCATTTTGAGCAAGTTGGACCAACAATCCGACCGTGTGTACGCTCCATCGGACAAACTTTTTTTGTTTGGTTTTGGATTTCATCGGACAAAAGTTGGGTCTGCAAACGGACAAACTTTTGCACAACAAAAGTCCGATGGAGCAAAGTCCGACCGTGTGTACAGAAAACCATCGGACTTTAGTCCGATGGACAAAACAACTAATGTTAAAATCAACCAAAAATAGCAGAAGTTGACCAAAGGGTGGCAGTAAAGAGCAGAAAAAACACGCAATGTTGTAAGAAGTTTTAAGAAAGTTTGCAGAAAAGTCCTGTGGTGTGTATGCTATGGGTGTTTCCAACCAACTCTGTTCGGACAAAAAACCACGGAAAAGTCCGATGGAAGTCCGACCGTGTGTACGAGGCTTTAGTCATGAAAGGGTTTTAATATTGGGAGGGGAAATGATTGTCCTACACTAAGCAGTCTTTGGCCAAAAATGGATAAAATGTTGCCAATGGTTATCTTTATTTTTTTTATTTAGAGAATTTGCAGCAGATAACAATAGAACGCATGACTCTATACATGTATCCGACAATTGTTCCAAAACAGTCACAAATTACATTTCCAAAAAAATCCACCGAGGAGGTACAGCATTAATTATAGCCAAACATGGTGAAGGGATTCGGTAAAAGTGAACAGTAAGGGGTCATTTACAGTTGCTTTGCATTTCAACACACATTAAAGCCCCTACCGCTTCAACATGCTTCTATGATGTGTTTTTGATGCTTCAGTGGTGCTTCGATTAAGCTTTAGTGATGCTTCGACTAAGCTTTAGTGATGCTTCGGTGAGGCTTCAATGATGCATCAGTGAAGCTTCAGTGATGCTTCGGCGATGCTCCTTTAAAGCTTTATTGAAGCTTGGCAGGTGCACTGGTGCTTCGATGAGGCTTTGGTGGGTCTTCAATGAGCCTTTGGTGGGGCTTTGATGAGGCTTTGGTGGAGTTTCAGTGAGGCTTCGATTAACCTTTGGTGGGGCTTCGATGAGGCTTCGATGAGGCTTCGATGATGGGTATAATTTTTGAAGCAAAGCAAAAGCAACGTTTAAACAGGATTGTAAGCTAACCATTTTATTTAGTGACAGGAGCTTTGACTGGCGTTCAGAGAGCTTTAACAAAGCCCGTCGAAGCCTTGTTTTGAAGCTGTAAACTAACCCTAATAAAGTCCTGTTTACACATTGCGTTTGCTTTGCTTTGCTTCAGCTTTGCTTCAAAAATGATACCCCATGTAGCTTCAATTGTGCTTCAAAGCGTCTTCAAAGCACCCATAGAAGTCTATGGCAAAGCTCGCTTGAAGCACCTAAAGCTTTTGAGAGGCTTTAATTCAGCTTTAGCTTTGCTTTGTTTTGGAGATATTGCAGGTATGAGATATCCACACACACACACACACACAGTGCACCTGCCAAGCTTCAAAAAAAGCTTCAAAGAGCATCACCGAAGCATCACTGAAGCTTCACTGACGCATCATTGTAAACTAACCCTTAGGCCTCCGTGAATGTGAAATCGGCCACTAAGTTGGAACCTATGCCTAGAAAACCTGATTCTGCGCACATCTCGCCAATGGTTATCTTTTAGCGCCAACAAACACGGGCATCAAAAACGAGACTCCCAATAATAATGGCGCTGCGTCATTCGCCGGGGGTGCCTCCGGTGGAGGCAGGATCTGTGCGTGTTCCTCCCTGGGGTCGCTGGAGATCCAGAATTGGATTACATCGCTGGAGATGGAGGATGGATTTATTGGATTACATCGCTGGAGATGGAGGATGGATTTATTGGATTACATCGCTGAAATCTCTTTTTTATTTTTTTATTTTTTATTTTTAATAAAGGACTTGTCCCAAGCCGTCTCCTGTGGTTTTTAACACTTTGACGCTTTCTTTTTGTGAAACGGTAGGGGTACAATGTACCCCCTTACCAATTCACATAGGGGGGGCCGGGGTCTGGGGGTCCCCTTTGTTAAAGGGGCGTTTTCAAATTCTGATAAGCCCCCCACCCGCAGACCCCCACAACCACCGGGCAAGGGTTGTGTGGATGAGGCCCTTGTCCCCATCAACATGGAGACATCCTCCCCATGTTGAGGGCATGTGGCCTGGTACGGAGGGGGGGCGCTCTCTCGTCCCCCCTCTTTTCCTGTGGCCTGCCAGGTTGCGTGTTCAGATAAGGGTCTAGTATGGATTTTTGGGGGGAACCCCACGCCATTTTTTTTATTTTGGTGCGGAGTTCCCCTTAAAATCCATACCAGACCCTTCAGGTCTGGTATGGATTTTTGGGGGGAACCCCGCGCCATTTTTTTTTAAATTGGGCGCAGGGTTCCCCTTATTATCCATACCAGACCTGAAGGGCCTGGTAATGGAATTTTGGGGGACCCCCACGCATTTTTTGAATTACTTTTCTTTGTATTGCCGGGAATCGACAATTCTTTATAGCCGCGAGTACTTTTAAATGACATTTTTTCCTTCAGAAATGACACTTTGTGCAGGGACAGTTCTAAACACGGGAAACATGCGCTGCTTTACAGGCATACTATAGAAACCCCCCCAGGTACGAAATTTAAAGGAATATTTCACTTTTATTGTTTCACTTTAAGCATTATTAAAATGACTGCTCCCAAAAAAACAGTCGTTTTTAAAACTTTTTTTGCATTGATACATGTCCCCTGGGGCAGGACCCGGGTCCCCAAACACTTTTTATGACAAGAACTTGCATATTAACCTTTAAAATTAGCACTTTAGATTTCTCCCATAGACTTTTAAAGGGTGTTCCGCTGCTTTTTCGAATTTTCCACGAACACCCCACATTGTTCACTGTTCGGTGAACGGGCGAAAAGCCAATGTACAAGTCGAACTCATGTTTGACTCGAACAGATAGCCCATCCCTAATCAGGAGATGTTTGGAGACCATGCGTCCAGAGTGTATGCAGTACCGCATGTGGCCAGAGGTAAGGGGCACCAGAGACACTTGGAGACCACTCGGAGACACTCGAAGACGCTCAGGGACACTCAGGAGATGCTCGGAGACCGCTCAGAGACACGCAAGAGACGCTCGGAGACCATGTGTCCAGAGTGTATGTAGTACCGCATGTGGCCAGAGGTGGGGGGCGCCAGAGACACTCGGAGACATTCAGGAGATGCTCGGAGACCACTCAGAGACACTCGGAGATACTCGGTTCCCGAGTGTCTCCGAGCATCTCTGAGTGTCTCTGAGCGTCTATGAGTGTTTCTGAGTGTCTGTGCCCCCCTCCACCTCAGACCACATGCGGTACAGCATACACTAGTGACACTGGAACGAACTATAAGAGTTTTCATTGATTCCTATTGGGAAACTCGCTTTAAAAAGTGCTTTGGATTACAAGCATGCTTCTGCTCTTAATCCAAGGTATTACTGTATAGAGATCAGCAGAGTCAGGATCCCCTATCTATATAATTGTTGTAGGTCAGTGACTTAAAGCATCAAAGCCAGATGCTCTGGATGACAGCCAGCATTTACAAAAGAAGGGGGTCAGCAAAATGAGTCCCCGTGTTCCTCTAGTAATGGATATTCTAGAGTCACACAAGTAATTAGTGAAGCATTTTTCCAATGTTTGGAGTATCATATCCATGCCTGCAGCATTTGCCAGGGATTGGCCACTCAACGGCTCAGGTTCACCGGCTTGCGGCACTCCATACCCGGCATAAAACATTTCCAGTACATGAGAACTGGCAGCCGTGTATATCTGGCACTGAGGTTGATTATTACTAATGCTCAGAGAGAAACAAAATCAATCATTCTCTATGGAGTTGGGTTCACATCTCCACCATAAAGCTGCATTCACACCTGAGCGTTTTGTAGCCCTAAGCCTGAAGCTACAAAACGCTAGAGGGGAAAAAATCCATTATTCTCTATGGAGATGGTTCACATCTCCACTCAAAAACGCCTGAAGCCGAACGCCTGAAGCTAGCGCGAGAACGGGCGCAAATTTGCGCGACAAAACGCCGGTAAAAACACCGGTAAAAACGCTTGAAGCGCTACGCTCAGGTGTGAATGCGGTCTAAAAACGCCTGAAGCTCAAGAAAGTTCTGGGGGCGACTTTCGTATCTCGATTTGGGCAGATCGGTGCATTTAAAGCAGCTGAAAGCAAAAACACACATAGCAACAGATGATGTCACAGATGATAGTTTTCTCTATTGGCTGATACAAAAATGGCAAAGCTCCAAAATGCTTGGGAAACTCAGAACAACAAAAAAAAAAAATGCATACAAACGTACAACAAAACACCCAAAAAATTTGCAAAAACATGACGTTCGGGGGTGAATGAAGCTGTAAGTTGAACTCCAGACAAAATAAGCTGCTACAGGGCGGCTGTTCTGTGCAGAATCACTTATAAATATATATATATATATATATATATACGTGACTCTGCAGTATTGCATAGGGAGTGCACGCGCGCGCCGCTTCTGCTGTGATTAGTCATAGCAGATGTCAATCAGCGGTTCCCCGCCAATGGATGTCCCATGTAAACAAGGCAGACCTCCGTTCTGTCAGCGGGATGTGGTGGATTTTATTTCCCTGCAAAGCACATCCCTTAGTGAAAGCACCTCACACAATGTACACAAACACTGTCTAGGCACACATTTAACCCTTTGATTGCCCTAGATGTTTAACCACTTCTCTACCGGGGCACGAAAACCCCCTTCCTGCCCAAGCCATTTTTCAGCTTTCAGCGCTGTCACACTTTGAATGACAACTGCGCGGTCATGCGACGTGGCTCCCAAACGAAACTTGTGTCCTTTTTTTCCCACAAATAGAGCTTTCTTTTGGTGGTATTTGATCACCTCTGTGGTTTTTATTTTTTGCGCTATAAACAAAAGAAGAGTGTCAAGTTTGGAAAAAAAACACTATTTTTTACTTTTTGCTATAATAAATACCCATTTTTTTTTTTTTAAATAAAATTTTCCTCAGTTTAGGCCAATACGTATTCTTCTACATATTTTTGGTAAAAAAAAAAAATCGCAATAAGCGCGTATTGATTGGTTTGCGCAAAAGTTATAGCGTCTACAAAATAGGGGATAGATTTATAGCATTTTTATTTTTTTATTTTTTTATTAGTAATGGCGGCGATCTGCGATTTTTTATTGTGACTGCGATATTGCGGCGGACACATCGGACACTTTTGACACATTTTTGGGACCATTCACATTTATACAGCGATCCCTGCTATAAAAATGCATTGATTACTGTATAAATGTGATTAGCAGGGAAGGGGTTAACCACTAGGGGGCGGGAAGGGGTTAAATATGTTCCCTCAAAGTGTTCTTACTGTGGGGGGAGGGGACTGACTGGGGGAGGTGACCGATGGTTGTCCCTATGTACAAGGGACACACCATCGGTCCCCTCTCCCTCACAGGACGTGGATCTCTGTGTTTACACACAGAGATCCACTTTCCTGCTCGTTTCCCGGGCAATCGCGGGTGCCGGCGGCAATCGCGGCCGCCGGGCACGCGCACCGGGGCCTTGTGAACGCGGCGGGCGCGCGCCTCCTAGCTCGTTTTAAAGGGAGGACGTCATATGACGTCCTCCCAGAAAGAGAGTATCCTCCGCCCGCCGTCAATTGACAGTGGGCGGGGGACAAGTGGTTAACCTCTTCCCAGCCAGTGTCATTAGTACAGTGACAGTGCATATTTTTAGCACTGATCACTGTATTAGTGTCACTGGTTCCCACAAAGTGTCAAAAGTGTCAGTTAGTGTCAGATTGTCCACTGCAGTCCCGCTATAAGTCGCTGATCGCCGCCATTACCAGTATAAAAAAATTGAAAAAATTAAAAATTCCAGTATATATCCCATAGTTTGTAGACGCTATCACTTTTGAGCAAACCAATCAATATACACTTATTAGGATTTTTTGTTTACCAAAAACATGTAGCAGAATACATATTGGGCTACATTTATGAAAAAATTCGATTTTTTTAATTTTCATTGGATGTTTTATAGCAGAAAGCAAAAGAAAATGTTATTTTTTTGCCAAATTGTGGCCCTTTTTTTGTTTATAGTGCAAAAAAAAAACCGCAGAGGTGATCAAATACCACCAAAAGAAAGCTCTATTTGTGGGAAAAAAAGGACGTCAATTTATTTGGGTACAGCATCGCACGACGGCGCAATTGTCAGTTAAAGTAACGCAGGGCCATATCGCAAAAAATGGTCTGGTCATGAAGGTCATGTAAATCTTCTGGAGGGCAAGTGGTTAAAAGAAGTTGAAAAATAACAGACTTAAAGCGGAGGTGCAGCCATTTTTTTTTTTTAAGTCAGCAACTACTAACAGTGTAGCTGCTGACTTTTAATAAGGACACTTACCTGTCCTACTCGCCCGCGATGTCGGTCCCACTATGGCGATCGATCGCTGCTGGCAGGTCCCGGCTCCTCCATCCTGAGTAAGGGAAACAGGCAGTGAAGCCTTACGGCTTCACTGCCAGTTTCCTACTGCGCATGCGCCACTCGCACGGCGCTTTGTGAATGGGCGGCTTGCCTCCTGGGATACGCACAGTTCCCAGACGGCAGAGCGCCCCATTCACAAGAAGAGGAAGCGGAAGGAGAGCCACCGCGGACGAGAAGAGGAACATTAGAGGCAGATTAGGGGACTTCCGCATAGCAACAGGCATTTCGGGTGAGTATATAAAAAAAAAAAATTCTATTAATTTGTTTCTTTTTTTTTTTTTTGGATTTTTAATGTAAAAAAAAATTCTGGGTGGACCTCCGCTTTAATAGGCAGATCACCAGGTGAAAATAGAGAAAAAAAACAAAACAAAAAAAAAAACCTTAAAAAATAAAACGAATGCAGCCACCACATCTAATGATTGGTAAGCTGCAATATATGAATTTTTTTTGCTTTTGGGTTTATTACCGCTTTAAATTTTACTGCAATTTGTATCTATTTTATTCCCTAAAACGACCACATAATTGCAGTGCTGCGTTCCTGTAACTATGGCGACGCCCACAATAGCGACGCTGTGTAAAGAACGCCCACAAGGAATGCAAATAGTTGCTGATGTGATTGGCCTAACCCTTTTTTCCAAAAGTCTTCCCACACCATTGGGGGGGATGGTGTCAGAATATCGGGGGGGGGGGCTATTTATTATAATGAGAAGTGATCCGAATCAAAGTTTCAGCATAGCAGCCCAGCAACAGTAACATTCTTTATTAAATGCTGACAATGTATCCATCTGATAGGAAGAGATTTCTTTTTTTTTTTTCTTTTAAAGTGTAATTTCACTTTAAAAGACTTTTCTGTCTGAACTTTACATTTTCTTTATTCTTGTCTTCTATCTCCTAACAATCTGACTCTAAGGGGGAGATTTACTAAAACTGGAGCACACAGAATCTGGTGCAGCTGTGCATACTAACCAATCAGCTTCTAACTTCAGATTGTTCTAATATCCACTTGACCTCCGGAAGATTTACCCCCCTTCACAACCAGGCCATATATTTTTTTGCGATCCTGCACTGCGTTCCTTTAACTGACAGTTGCGCGGTCGTGTGACGCTGTACCCAAATAAAATGTATGTCATTTTTTTTCCCCCACAAATAGAGCTTTCTTTTGGTGGTTCAAAATGAAGGGGAATGTCTGGACAGCCGCACTCCAAAAAACGTTGCTTTTATTGTAAAAATAAAATCACAGGATACATGCCACAGCAAACAAGATACAAGCTGACGCGTTTCACACTGGTAATTAGTGGTTAATCATTTATTTTGGTGGTATTTGATCACCTCTGCGTTTAAAAAACAAAAAAACAAAGAAAAAAACAATATTTTTTACTTTCTGCTACAAAATACATCCAATAAAAAATGTTTAAAAATCTAATTTCTTCATCAATTTAGGGCAATATTTATTCTTCTACATATTGTTGGTAAAAAAAAAAAAATCCCAATAAGGGTATTTTTTTATTTTTATATAATAGTAATGGCGGTGATCAGCGACTTATACCCGGACTGCGATATTGCGACGGACAATCGGACACTAAGGCCCCATGCACACAGGGCGTTTTTGCAGCTGCTAACAGCAGCATTAGACGTTTTTTTTTACAGCTGCAAAACGCCCATCCATGTTATTCTATTGTGTCATGCACACATAGAGCTTTTATGAGCTCCAAGTGGCATAGGCGTTTTCCAGCTGCAAAAAAAAAAACAATTCCAGTGCGTTCTGGAGCTCCAGGTTCGAGCTGCAAAAACGCCCGATGCTATTAAACGCGCAAAAACGTGCAAAAAACGCTGCAAAAACGCCGCGATTTGTGTTTTTGAGCTCCAGGATTTATTTATTTTTTTAAAAAGGTCAAAAATTTTTTACAAAACATGGACAGGCGTTTTTAAGCTGTAAAAAACGCGGCTGTAAAAACGCCCTGTGTGCATGGGGCCTAACTGACACTATGTGGGAACCAGTGACACTAATACAGCGATCAGTGCTAAAAATATGCACTGTCACTGTACTAATGACACTGGCTGGGAAGGGCTTAACTGCTTGCTGCCCGCCCACCCGCCCACTGTCAAATGACGGAGGGACGGTGCGGCTCTCGTCCTGGGTGGATGTCATATGACAGCGCACCCGAACGCCAGCTTATGTTCTAGCATGATCTCTGTAAAGAGCCATGTGACCGGCTGTGTCTAATCACAGCTGGTCACATGTAAACACAGAAATACCGGTAATCGGCTCTCCTCGCCTCACAGTGACAGAATGTGTGACGAGGAGAGCCAATCAGCGGCATCTCCTTGCAGGGGACATGGAGGCATGTAATCAGGGCATAAAGCACCACCAGTAAATAAAGCGCCACCAGTGCCAGCAATTAGTGCCCACCAGTGCCAGCAATTAGTGCCCACCAGTGCCAGCAATTAGTGCCCACCAATGCCAGCAATCAGTGCCCATAAGTGATGCCAGTCAGTGCCTCCTATACATATACATATATACACACACACACACACACACACATATATACACACATACACATATATACACACACACACACACACATATATACACACACATATATATCAGTAGTGCCTATCAGTGCCAGCTATCAGTGTCCACCAGTGCCACCCATCAGTGCAGCTTATCAGTGCTCATCAGTGCCCATAAGTGCGTCATATTAGTGCCTCCTCACAAGTGCAACCTAATCAGTGCCCATAAGTACCGCCTCATCAGTGCCCATCAGTGAAGGAGAAAATTTACCTATTTACAAAATATACTGACATAAACTAAGAAAACCCTTTTTTTTTTTTCAAAATTCTCGTCCTTTTTTTTTTGTAAAAAATAAAAACTCCAGCAGTGATTAAAGCGGGGTTCCACCCGCAATTTTTTTTTTTCTAAAGTGTAAAAAAAAAAAAAAAGTGTAAAAAAGTAAACACTGTAGCTGCTGTCTTTTAATAAGGACACTTACCTGTCCTAGTCACCCGCGAAGTCGCCCCCCCGAGGCCGATCGCTTGATCGCGGCAGGTCCCCGCGCCGCCATCCTCACTAAGGGAAACAGACAGTGAAGCCGTGCGGCTTCACTGCCCGTTCCCTACTGTGCATGCGCGAGTCGCAGCGGCGCTTTGTGAATGGGCGGCTGCTCTCTGGGATACACACAGTTCCCAGAAGGCAGTGGGCCCCATTTACCAGAAGACACCGAGTGTAGGACGAGGAAGAAGACCTGCCGAGGAGGATGAAGAGGCAGATTAGGGACTTCCGCATAGCAACTGCTATTTCTGGTAAGTAAAATAAAATAAAAAATTCAATTTTTTTTTCTATTTTTTTAAGATTTATGGTAAAAAAAAAAAATTCAGGGTGGAACTCCACTTTAAGAACCACCAAAAGAAATCTCTATTTGTGTGAAGAAAATGATAAAAAATGTCATATGTGTACAGTGTGACATGACCGCGCAATTGTCATTCAAAGTGTGACAGTGCTGAAAGCTGAAAATTGATCTGGGCAGGAAGGGGGTGAAAGTGTCTGGTAGGCAAGTGGTTAATCATCTAGGGCGATCAAAGGGTTAAATGTGTACCTAGCCAGTGTTTATGTGTGTACTGTGTTTATGGTTTTTACTAAGAAATGTGGTTTGCATAGGGTGACCACATGTCCCGGATTGCCCGGGACAGTCCCGCATTTTGCAGGACTGTCCCGGGCACCTTCATTCCATCATAATACAGTGTCCCGGAATTAAACTGACACAGCCACCCCCCCGGGCCAATCTTATGCCCCCAAAAAAGGCCACCACATCACCTCTTTACTCACTGAAGCCTCGTACACACGGCCAAGTTTCTCGGCAAAAAACGACAAGAAACCTGCCGAGAGAGCTTTCTTGCCAAGAAAACCGTTCGTGTGTGTGGTTTCTCGTCGAGAAAACTGTCCAGAATCTTGACGAGAAAAATAGAGAACCTGCTCTCAATTTTCTCGTCGAGATTCTCGTCAGCCTGTTTCTTGACGAGAAAAGTGAGTGTGTGTACACTTACCTATCGCCGTGGAAACCCGCGCATGCTCAAAATGACTTTGACGCATGCGCGGTAGCTTCCTAGGCATAGGTGGGGTGTAGCAAGATGGCGGCGATGGCATAGAATGTGACGAGCGCACGCTCGTCGTAGTCGATGACGTCACCGCGTTCGTTCCATTCAAAAGAACGGCGGTTCTTTGAATGGATCGTCTGTACACTCGGCCGGGACAAGTTTCTTGTCCAAGAATCTCGTCAGGAAAAACGACAAGTTTTTTCTGACGAGATTCTCGGCCGTGTGTACGAGGCTTGACAGTACTTGTCCTGGCCGCGAATGCCTGGAGGAGCACAATCCCCGCCCCCTGCTTGTGATTGGAGAAATTATAAATCCCGCCTCCTGTGTCTAATCACTGTGCTGTGATTTGTTACAGCACAAGCTGATTTTTGGGAAGGGGGGGTGTCCCTGAATGGTATTTTGGAAATGTGGTCACCTTAGCTTTGCAGGGAAGGAAAATCCATCACTTTCCCCCATCAGAACGGGGCTCTGCCTTGTTTAGGTAGGCAGAACTCCGTCCAGCCCCTCTCCCCGAGGATCAGCGGGTTCCGGATGACATCCACTTGCCGGCAACCACTAATAAGCTTCTGCTGTAACTAATCGCAGAAGAAGCAGTGCATCCCCTATGCGGGACTAGTGCAGAATCAGGCGATGCTGCACAGAACGGCTGCCCTGTAAATCTGTTATCGGGCAGTCGTTAAGGGGTTAAGCTTTGACAATAAAACCCTGGAAGCTGATTGGTTACTATGCAGAGCTGCACCAGATTTCGCACTCTCCAGTTTTAGTAAATCTCCCCGCTAAGTGATTCATTTCCTGCAGGATAATGTGTCTCCCCCATTCGCTGTCCCCGAGCTTCTTACCGATGTGCAGAATATGTCAGAGTCTTGGTGAGCGGGCGGAAGAGTCCTGTCCAGGAAGCTGCAGAGATTCCTCCTTTATTATAATTAGTGATGAGCCGAACACCCCCGGGTTCGGTTCGCACCAGAACCCGCGAACGGACCGAAAGTTCGTACGAACATTAGAACCCTATTAAATACAATGGATGCGAACGTTCGAATTCTAAAGTGCTAATTATAACAACTATTATGCATGTTATTGTCCTAAAAAGGGTTTGGGAACCCGGGTTCTGCACCAGGGGACATGTATCAATGCAAAAAGAAGTTTTAAAAACGGTCGTTTTTCGGGAGCAGTCATTTTAATGATGCATAAAGTGAAAAAAAAAAGTCAAATATTCCTTTAAATATCGTACCTGGGGGGTGTCTAAAGTATGCCTGTGAAGTGCCACGTGTTTCCCGTGTTTAGAACTGTCCCTGCACAAAATGACACTTCTAAAGGAAAAAAAAGCCATTTAAAACTTCTTGCGGCTTTAATGTAATGTCTGGTCCCGGTAATATGGATGAAAATCTTTAAGAAAAATGGCATAGCTACCCCATGACCCCCTCCCCCTACCCCAGCCCATTACCAGCCCCTTTGGGTCTTGTATGGATATTAAGGGGAACCCCGCACATAAAATAAAAAAGGCCCTATATACTCTGAACAGCCGTATACAGGCGGTGCATACAAGACAGGGACTGTAGGTTTGTTCTTATGTAGAATGTGTTTGTAATTTTGAACAGGTACATTGTTGAAGTGTAGCTCCAGCCCAAAAATCTATTTTTAAACTTTTTGGAAAACATAGGTAAGGGTTATCACCCCTGTAACATTTGTTTTGCTGTCTGTGCCCCTGTTCAGAACATTTCACCTCACTTTCCGTCCCAATGACAACTGTTTTTGAAATGTGGTGTTTTTCTTGAAACAAGGATTGGTGATAAAGCATCAGTACAGAGGAGACACCTTTCTCCCATATTTATTCTTACAGGAGAGAATTTTCCTTCCTAGTGGTAGATTTCCTCTCACTTCCTGTTGTCTTCTTTCGTTTGCAAGTAGGAGTCGTTTGTAAGTTGGATGTTTGAAAGTAGGGACCTGCCGTATATACTCTGCAGAAATAGGCCCCTTAGTTGTTGGTGTTGGCACAACACTGTAAGCACTCACAGTTACTCTTGGTTGGTGCTGGAACGCCCTGCTGTCAACTATTATATCATGAATTTTAATTACATATAATTCTTGAACAGTGGTAGTAAAAATTGGGCCTTTGATGGTGGTGCTGGTGCCACAACACTGTAAGCCCTGACAGTTACTCTTGGTGGGTGCAGCAATGGGCCCTGCTGTGAATTATTAGATCAAGAATTGTAATTGCATGCCCCTGTTGAACAGGGGCTGAAAAATTGGGCTTTTCGTGGTGGTGGTGGTGGTGTTGCCACAACACTGTAAGCCCTCAGAGTTACTCTTGGTGGGTGCAGGAATGGGCCCTGCTGTGAATTATTAGATCAAGAATTGTAATTACATGCCCCTTTTGAACAGGGGCTGAAAAATTGGGCCTTTCGTGGTGGTGGTGGTGGTGGCGTTGCCACAACACTGTAAGCCCTCAGACTTACTCTTGGTGGGTGCAGGAATGGGCCCTGCTGTGAATTATTACATCAAGAATTGTAATTGCATGCCCCTGTTGAACAGGGGCTGAAAAATTGGGCCTTAGGCACTGGTGGCACAACACTACAACCCCTCACAGATACTGTACTTGGAGCACAGCAATGAGCCCTGTTGCAAAGTATTGCTTCAAAAATTGTAATGACACGCCCCTGTTAAACAGGGGCTGAAAAATTGGGCCTTAGGCACTGGTGGCACAACACTACAACCCCTCACAGATACTGTACTTGGAGCACAGCAATGAGCCCTATGGCAAATTATTGCTAAAAAAATTGTAAGTACACGCCCCTGTAAAACAGGGGCTGAAAAATTGGGCCTTAGCCACTGGTGGGGGCACCCATAAACAAAAATGATCTTCCAAGCTATCATCATCAATCGTATCATTGAGGACTCGGAGGAGGAGGATAGCCAGTCAACATAACAGCACAGGCACTCAGCATCAGCATCAGTCTTGAAGGGACGTGACATGTTAAAATCAATTAGTCTGTTATATCAGCATCAGGTGTGTGGTAGCTGGTGGTGATCCAAGACTGGTTCATCTTGATGAAAGTCAGTCGATCAACCGAGTCGGTGGACAGGCGCACCCTGTGATCCGTGACAAATCCTCCAGCAGCACTGAATGTGCGTTCCGAAAGAACGCTGGATGCAGGACAGGCCAGTAGCTCAATTGCATACTGTGCAAGCTCTGGCCAGTGATCCATCCTCAAGACCCAGTAAGCCAGAGGATTTTCGGTGGGGAAGGTGTCCAAGTCTGACCTTGCCCCTAGATATTCCTGCACCATGTTTATCAGACGCTGGCGATGGTTGCTGGAACCAATCATACTTTGGGGCTGCGGACTAAAGAATTGTCTGAACGCATCGGTCAGACGGCCACCTTCCCCACCGCTCCTTCTTTGACTGGCCGAAGCCTCAGCAACTCGTTGTCCTGGACCAGGAGTTTGTAACCTCCCAGTCTCTGGGAACGCGTTGCACAGACCTTTCTGCAAGGCCTCCCGGAGTTGTCTCATCCTCTGCTCCCTCTGCGACGGTAACATAAGGTCCGCAACCTTACCCTTGTACCGTGGATCAAGGAGAGTGGCCAGCCAGTAATGGTCCCTCTCCTTGATCCGAAGAATACGAGGATCCTTCCGCAGACTTTGCAGGATCAGGGAGGCCATGCAGCGTAGGTTTGCTGAGGCATTCGCTCCGGAGTCCTCTGGGTCACTAAGGACGACATGATCCGCAGTCACCTCCTCCCAGCCACGTACAAGTCCACTGGTTTCTTGGGACTGTAAATCATCCCTAAAAGACTGCTGCTGATGATGCTGAGTGCCAGCCTCCACCTCCATGCTGACACAATCCTCCTCCTCCTCCTCCTCCTCCTCTTCCTCTTCCTGTGCGATGGGTGGGACAGAAGGAACACTGTCTGGGTAAAGGGGGCCTTGAGAGGCAAGGAAGTCCTCCTCTTCCTGCCTCTGTTCTGCCTCAAGTGCCCTGTCCATTATTCCACGCAGCGTGTGCTCCAACAGGTGGACAAGAGGTACAGTGTCACTGATGCATGCACTGTCACTGCTCACCATCCTCGTGGCCTCCTCAAATGGTGCCAGGACAGTGCATGCATCCCTGATCATGCCCCACTGGCGTGGAGAAAAAAAAACAAGCTCCCCTGACCCTGTCCTGGTGCCGTAGTCGCACAGGTACTCATTGATGGCCCTCTGCTGCGTGTGCAGCCGCTGCAGCATGGCCAACGTTGAGTTCCACCTGGTGGGCATGTCACATATAAGGCGGTTCTTGGGCAGGTTCAACTCCTTTTGCAGCTCAGCCAGGCGAGCACTGGCATTATAAGATCTGCGGAAATGCACACAGAATTTCCTGGCCTGCCTCAGGACATCCTGTAAGCCCGGGTACCTGCCCAAGAACCGCTGCACCACCAGGTTAAGGACGTGAGCCACACAGGGCACATGGGTCAGTTGTCCCTGTCGGAGGGCGGAGAGGAGGTTGGTGCCATTGTCGCAAACCACCATTCCTGGCTTAAGCTGGCGTGGCGTCAACCACCTCTCGGCCTGGCCCTGCAGAGCAGACAGGACCTCTGCCCCCGTGTGGCTTCTGTCCCCCAAACACACCAGCGCAAGCACGGCATGGCATCTTTTTGCCTGCGTACTTGCGTAGCCCCGTGAACGGCTACGGAGCACCGCTGGTTCATAGGACAAACCACAGGAAGAGGCCATGGAGGAAGAAGAAGAGGAGGGGGTGGAGGAGAGAGGTGTGTCACAACCAGTAGTAGCATTTTGGAGGCGTGGCGGTGGGACAACCTCCAACACTACTGCACCTTGTCCTGCATCCTTCCCAGCTGCCAAAAGAGTGACCCAATGGGCCGTGAAAGAAAGGTAACGTCCCTGTCCATGCCTGCTGGACCATGAGTCAGCGGTAATATGCACCTTACCGCTGACCGCCCTGTCCAGCGAGGCCAAGACATTGCCTTCCACATGCCGGTAGAGAGCCGGAATAGCCTTCCGTGAGAAAAAGTGGCGTTTGGGAACCTGCCACTGAGGAACCGCACATTGCACAAACTCACGGAAGGGGGCCGAGTCTACCAACTGAAAAGGCAGCAGTTGAAGCGCTAGCAATTTAGCCAAGCTAGCATTCAACCGCTGGGCATGTGGATGGCTGGGAGTGAACTTCTTTCGACGGTCCAGCAGCTGGGGCAGGGAAATTTGCCTGCTAGAATCGGACGTCGGTGTACTGCTAGCAGAGTGGCCGCAAGTACTTGGCTGTGACACGCCTAATTCTACACCTTCATTCCTCTCAGTGTCATGTTTCAGAGAGGACTGAAGTTATAGTGGGGTTGGAGATCCCAGCTGATGCGGTGCAAGGAGAGGTCCGCTTTGTTCTTTGGTGTGGGTCTTTGAGGTAGGCTTGCCAACGAGCTGCATGGCAGGTCAACATATGTCTGGTCAGGCATGTGGTACCCAAGCGGCTGATGTTTTGGCCACGCGATATACGCTTGAGACATATGTTGCAAACAGCAGCTGTGCGATCTGATGCACTAGCCTCAAAAAAGGCCCACACCAAGGAACTTTTTGAATGACGGGCAGAGGCAGCGCCCTGCACAGGCGGAGCTCTGCGGTGTGATTCCGTCGGTGTACTGCCCTTACGCTGGCCACCAAAGGGCATCCTGTCTCGTTGGAGATGTGCCTCCTCCTCATCCTCCTCCTCCTCTCTCCTATTAGGCACCCACGTGGAGTCAGTGACCTCATCATCCCCTCCCTCCTCATCACTGGAGCCAATCTGGCAGTATGCTGCAGCTGCTGGAACATGACTGCCAGATTGGTGTCCTTCTTGAGCATCCCCTCTGTCTGCTCTCACCCTACTGCCTTCCTGTAGCTGGGTTTCATCATCAGACCCTTCGAAACGCTGGGCATCCTCCTGGAGCATGTACCCAACACTGTGCTCAAACAGTTCGGGGGACTCCTCAGGAGGAGGACATGGTGGGTCTAGGGAAGGAGTGACTGATGATGAGTCTGACATTGATACCAGGGAAGAGGACGCTTTGGCAGCTGCTTTGCCAGTACCCTGAGCCTGGGTGAGAGAGGATGAGGAGGAGGAGGAGGGCTTGGTCATCCACTCTACCAAGTCTTCGGCATGATGTGGCTCAACATGTCCAGCTGCCGAAAAGAAGGACAAGCGTGTCCCATGGCCATGTGCTGATGACAATGCACCGCGTCCACGACCAGCACTGTTGCCCCCAGACACAGAGCCTGCTTGCCCTCTTTTATTGCCTCCTGACTGTCTGCCTCTCCTTGTTTGCCTTCCAGACATTCTAATAGATGGCCTGCAGGGAGATGGGAAAAAAGCAATAAGGGCTACCTTCAGGTGTCCTTCTCTGTCCCTTGAAACAAGGACTTGCACAGTGAAAGAAACTGACACTCTCCCTACCTACAGTTTTCTGTCCCTAGAAAAAATGATTTTTTTAAGCACAATATAGCACAAGGAGAATTCACTCACTGTCCTTCCAGGTCCCTGGAAACAAGGACTTGCACAGTGAAAGAAACTGACACTCTCCCTACCTACAGTTTTCTGTCCCTAGAAAAAATGTTTTTTTTAAGCACAATATAGCACAAGGAGAATTCACTCACTGTCCTTCCAGGTCCCTGGAAACAAGGACTTGCACAGTGAAAGAAACTGACACTCTCCCTACCTACAGTTTTCTGTCCCTAGAAAAAATGTTTTTTTTAAGCACAATATAGCACAAGGAGAATTCACTCACTGTCCTTCCAGGTCCCTGGAAACAAGGACTTGCACAGTGAAAGAAACTGACACTCTCCCTACCTACAGTTTTCTGTCCCTAGAAAAAATGTTTTTTTAAGCACAATATAGCACAAGGAGAATTCACTCACTGTCCTTACAGGTCCCTGGAAACAAGGACTTACTTGCACAATGAAAGAAACTGACACTCTCCCTACCTACAGTTTTCTGTCCCTAGAAAAAATGTTTTTTTAAGCACAATATAGCACAAGGAGAATTCACTCACTGTCCTTCCAGGTCCCTGGAAACAAGGACTTGCACAGTGAAAGAAACTGACACTCTCCCTACCTACAGTTTTCTGTCCCTAGAAAAAATGTTTTTTTTAAGCACAATATAGCACAAGGAGAATTCACTCACTGTCCTTCCAGGTCCCTGGAAACAAGGACTTGCACAGTGAAAGAAACTGACACTCTCCCTACCTACAGTTTTCTGTCCCTAGAAAAAATGTTTTTTTTAAGCACAATATAGCACAAGGAGAATTCACTCACTGTCCTTCTAGGTCCCTAGAAACAAGGACTCGCACAGTGAAAGAAACTGACACTCTCCCTACCTACAGTTTTCTGTCCCTAGAAAAAATGTTTTTTTTAAGCACAATATAGCACAAGGAGAATTCACTCACTGTCCTTCCAGGTCCCTGGAAACAAGGACTTGCACAGTGAAAGAAACTGACACTCTCCCTACCTACAGTTTTCTGTCCCTAGAAAAAATGTTTTTTTTAAGCACAATATAGCACAAGGAGAATTCACTCACTGTCCTTCCAGGTCCCTGGAAACAAGGACTTGCACAGTGAAAGAAACTGACACTCTCCCTACCTACAGTTTTCTGTCCCTAGAAAAAATGTTTTTTTTAAGCACAATATAGCACAAGGAGAATTCACTCACTGTCCTTCCAGGTCCCTGGAAACAAGGACTTGCACAGTGAAAGAAACTGACACTCTCCCTACCTACAGTTTTCTGTCCCTAGAAAAAAGGTTTTTTTTAAGCACAATATAGCACAAGGAGAATTCACTCACTGTCCTTCCAGGTCCCTGGAAACAAGGACTTGCACAGTGAAAGAAACTGACACTCTCCCTACCTACAGTTTTCTGTCCCTAGAAAAAATGTTTTTTTTAAGCACAATATAGCACAAGGAGAATTCACTCACTGTCCTTCCAGGTCCCTGGAAACAAGGACTTACTTGCACAGTGAAAGAAACTGACACTCTCCCTACCTACAGTTTTCTGTCCCTAGAAAAAAAAATTTTTAAGCACAATATAGCACAAGGAGAATTCACTCACTGTCCTTCCAGGTCCCTGGAAACAAGGACTTGCACAGTGAAAGAAACTGACACTCTCCCTACCTACAGTTTTCTGTCCCTAGAAAAAATGTTTTTTTTAAGCACAATATAGCACAAGGAGAATTCACTCACTGTCCTTCCAGGTCCCTGGAAACAAGGACTTGCACAGTGAAAGAAACTGACACTCTCCCTACCTACAGTTTTCTGTCCCTAGAAAAAATGTTTTTTTTAAGCACAATATAGCACAAGGAGAATTCACTCACTGTCCTTCCAGGTCCCTGGAAACAAGGACTTGCACAGTGAAAGAAACTGACACTCTCCGTACCTACAGTTTTCTGTCCCTAGAAAAAATGTTTTTTTTAAGCACACTATAGCACAAGCACAAAACACACTGACACTCTCCCTACCTATCCTTCTCTTTCCCTAAACTAAAGGAATCCAGGTTAAGCAAGAAAGAAATAAAAGTCACTGTCCCTGCCTATGCTGCTCTATCCCTGCTCCGGAACACACTACACTAGGCCGCCGTGCTGGCGGCCTTTTATAGTGTGGGGCGCGTACTAAACACCCTCAGCAATAATTGGCCACAGGCATCCTGCCTGTGGCCAATCATTGCTCTCCTCGCTGCCGGCGCTGTGATTGGCCAAGCATGCGGGGTCACAGTGCATGCTTGGCCAATCACAGCGCCTGGATGACACTGCGATGGCGTAGTGCATTGTGGGCCGTTCGCGTCAGTCGAATTTGGCGCGAACGGCCCAAATCGTTCGATCTTCGTCGAACGATCGAACAGCCGATGTTCGAGTCGAACGTATGTTCGACTCGAACACGAAGCTCATCCCTAATTATAATGCATTCTCTCTCACAAACCAGCAATGAATCAGGACAACTCACCCATGTGTTACTTTCCTAGCTTCTGCAATGACTCCGATTGGGGGACAGATGTGGACAATCCCAAATTTGCATAGACTAATAATCCAGGTCTATAATTCATTCATTTTACAGATTTATTTGCTTAAAGTGGTTGCATTAAGGTAAAAAAAGAACCTTTGCCTAATTGTTTGCCCCTCCCCGCCCCCCAATAATGTGCCAATCAGCAGATCTGGACTGATAGCAGCGGGAGCCAAAAACACGTAAAAAACAGAACCGCATCCGACACGGATCTGGAGTGCGTTTTTGTGGTGTGAACCGGCCCTCCCAGTATATCATAACAGAGTACACAGCACAGCAGCGCCAGGACAAGGTCATCTAGAGCCCAGGGCAAACATGCCAAATTGCGTCCCCCCCCAAGATGTATGAGCATTACCCCCCCCAAAACAAAATTGAGCACTAATCTGCATGCTTTCCTCCTAAGCATAAATCCCCCCTCCTCCCAATTAAAATCCACCCCCTGCTGAAATCCCCTTCCCAGCACAAAACTTTGCCCCCCATTCTCTATATGCCCCCCCAGCATAGATTCCAACCCCCCCCCAAAAAAAAAAACTTCCCATCTCCTAGTACAAATCCTCTACCCCTCAAATTTCCCCTCTGAGCACAAATCACCCCCCCTCCAGTCCAAACACTCCTCTCAGCATAGATGCTCCCCAATACCCCATCCTAGTACAAACTCTCCTCCAAATTTCACCTCCTAGCACAAATATCTCCAATCATCCCTGCTAGCGCAAATCCCTGCCCAAAAAAAATAAAAAATAATATTAATTACCCTCCTAGCACAAATCCCCTGCCCCCTACCATATTACCCTTTCTAGCACAAACTCCCCAAAACTCCCACTCCTAGCACAAATCTTCTCCCCCATCCCCCCTCCCAACACAAATCCCCTCAATTTAACTACTCACAGCACAGCTCCCCAAATTTTCCCTCCTAGAACTATTTTTATCCCTTGCCGCCCCCCAAGTTCCCCCTCCCAATACAAATCCTCATCCCCCTACCTCCTTGTGGTGTCCCCACACCTCACATGATACCCCAGTGCCCAGGGCAGCCGCCCCTCCTGCCCAACCCCTTGTCCCAGCCCTGCATCACAGCTATATAAATTGTTCATTGCAAAGCCAAAACTTTTTCTAGTTTTCTCTAAAGTAGGAAATCATTCAGACCTCATTCAGTGTTTCTTAGATGCTGCCAGTGTCCCCTAGGGGAGATTTCCTTCACTTCCTGTCCCCGGGACACAGCATAAAGAAGAATGGGGATATCCTCACGCAGCGCAGGTTCCCCATCAGGGCTGCTGTTAGAAATCACGGGGCCCCGTACAGCCTACCTGGCAGCCCCCCCCCCTCAAATGTATTTAAAAAAAACTTTTTCACAATAAATATACTAAAATCATTCTTAGCGGACACACAGATAACAGAGAAGCTGTGTGAATTAGCCCTTTTTTAAATAGTTTTCAACATTTTTGAACAAAATCATTTTATAATTTTTTTAAAAAGTTGAAATGTTTTAAAATGATTCTATTTTACAATTTTTACAAATAATTTTTATACAATTTTCTATTTTTTTTTTTTTTTTTTACAAGGGATTAAAACAATACAGGGTTACAACTTGTTATTTTTTTTTAACAGGACAAGAAAGCCGTCAGTTGTGTCTGTGCCTCTCCCTGCAACAGCTAAAAGTCGGCGGGAGGGTTTTCAGCTGCTGCCGAGAGCCGCACAGGGCATCCTGTAATTGCCCCTTCTTCCCTCTGGTGTTTGGGCCCCCCTGTTTGCCCAGGCCCCCTACAGGAGGACTGGTGGTTCCCCCCCCCCCTATCAGCGGCCCTGTTCCCCATTGTTATGCTGCGTACACACGACCGTTTTTAATGACGAGAAAAATTACATTTTTTAAAATGGTCATTAAAAATGATCGTGTGTGGACTTTCCAGCATTTTTCCCCGACGAAAAAAACACAGAGAATCACGACGAGAAAAATTGGAACATGCTCTAATTTTTCACGTCGTTTTTTTACATCGTCGTTTTTCTCATCATGAAAAACGGCCGTGTGTAGGCTTTAACGACGTGAAAAAAAATGCGCATGCTCAGAATCAAGTTATGAGACGGGAGCGCTCGTTCTGGTAAAACTAACGTTCATAATGGAGATCGCACATTCGTCACGCTGTAACGGACTGAAAAGCACGAGGCTGAAAAGTGCGAATCGTCTCTCAACAAACTTTACTAACATGAAGGGTGGCGCCATCCGAATGGAACTTCCCCTTTATAGTGCCGCCGTACGTGTTGTACGTCACCGCACTTTACTCGAAAAAATTTTTCCCACGATAGTGTGTTGGTAAGGCAGGCTTGAGAGGAAACACGAAAAATCACGTCAAGAAAAATGCATTTTTTTTCAATGACATTAAAAATGATCGTGTGCGTAAGATATTAATATTCCAGTGACAGCTCAAAATATTCTGTCACTTTGACAACGGTCACCGGGAACCAAAAGCGAGAGTGAATTTCTTCATAGGGGACACAGTCAGCAATAAAAACATGGAGGGGGTTCTAACCCTTCCCCTACACTATCCAGGAATAAAAAAAATAAAATAAGAAAAAAAGTTGACTATGAAAACTTTCCTATACATATGTTACTAGCAGCCCGGATCTGATACAGAACATATTTACAGGGGGGGGGGGGGGGAGAGATTTACTAAGAGTGGAGAGTGCAGAATCTGGTGCAGCTGCGCATGGGAACCAATCAGCTTCTAACTTTAGCTTGTTCCATTAAGCTTTGACAATGAAACCTGGATGCTGATTGGCTCTCATGCACAGCTGCACCAGATTCTGCGTGCTCCAGTTTTGGAATAAAATCTAAAAAAAAAGTACATTTAGCAGGTATAAACTTTATAAGATCCCATCCGTTCAATTCTTTCTTTCTCCTACAAATAATTTCCATAATACATATAATAAGAGGAATATGAAGTCTTCATTGATAAGATGCGGTCTTGTGTAGGACGAGCACAGCGGTCACTTTGTATCTTCTTCTCAGTATTAAATAGAATCCAAAATCCGAAACTTTGTTTCTATAACTTGGAGGCAGCAAAGTGACCGTCAATCATCCAACACACACACACATAAGTTGGACTTGATGGACTTTTTTCAACCTCACCTCATTAATTGATCTTTATTTTATTTTCTTTACCATAACATTTACAATAACAAACATCAGACATATAAGCGATCATAACAAACATTAAACATAATCATATCAGTTTTTCAACCTCGCCTACTATATGTACTGTACTATGTAACACAACTATCTCCTCCAACAATTCAATCTAATAAAATGAAAGTTCTCTGTCCAATCAGATCCAATCTCCATGAACCTCATCCAGATATCTGATAAGTAGCAGATTGGGATCCATTCGTTCCAATAAACCATCAATGATCAATAAGAGAAAGGAATAGAAGTGGGAACTCACCAGGAGTGGTTTAGCAGCAGCAGCTGATCGCTGAGAGAAATTCTTCATGTAAGCCAAAATTCCAGCTGCGTCCCTCTTCCCAAATCCGCACTCTTCAGGACGGAGTGGACTGGCTGCTTCTCACTGGGATGTTTGTTCGTACAGGCAAAGCCCATCTCTCTACCCCTCCCACTTAATTCAAGGTAGACCGTCAGCCCCTTCCATAGAAAGGTATTCCGCAGTCTCCATACTCCCCCCCCCCCCCAGGCCCAACACTGGGGACATCCCCCCGAAAAGAGACCTTCATCCTCTCAACTCACTCATTTCCATGTCCCCGGGGTCATAGGTCCTTATTTACTGTCTGCAGTATATATATATATTTATATATTAGGGTTGTCCCGATACCACTTTTTTAAGACCGAGTACAAGTACCGATACTTTTTTTTCAAGTACTCGCCGATACTTTTTTAATGTCAGGTGACAGTTTTAAAGCACAATACAGATTAGGTGGCACTGATATGCAGCACTGATAGGTGGCACTGATATGCAGCACTGATGAGTACTGACAGGTGGCGGGCACTGACAGGTGGCGGGCACTGACAGATGGCACTGATGGCTGGCACTGACAGGTGGCTGGCACTGATAGATGGCACCGACAGGTGGCTGGCACTGACAGATGGCACTGATGGCTGGCACCGACAGGTGGCTGGCACTGATAGATGGCACCCACAGGTGGCTGGCACTGATAGATGGCACTGACAGGTGGCTGGCACTAATAGGTGACACTGATTAAGCAGCACTAATGAGCACTGATAGAATTAGGTGGCACTAATATGCAGCACTGATGGGCACTGATAGGTGGCACTGATATGCAGCACTGATGAGTACTGACAGGTGGCTGGCACTGATAGATGGCAGTGATAGATGGCACTGACAGGTGGCTGGCACTAATAGGTGACACTGATTAAGCAGCACTAATGAGCACTGATAGGATTAGGTGGCACTGATATGCAGCACTGATGAGTACTGACAGGTGGCGGGCACTGACAGATGGCACTGATGGCTGGCACTGACAGGTGGCTGCCACTGATAGATGGCACCGACAGGTGGCTGGCACTGATAGATGGCAGTGATAGATGGCACTGACAGGTGGCTGGCACTAGTAGGTGACACTGATTAAAGTGGTTGTAAACCCACTTATGCAATTTTCACCTACAGGTAAGCCTAGATTAAGGCTTACCTGTAGGTGTTTGCAATATCTCATAAACCTACACGGTTTAGGAGATATTTTACAAAAAATAATGCACCGTTGTCTACGGCGCATGCGCGCCATAGACAACGGTGCTGCTGCACTGTCAATGCCGGTTTTATCAATGAATAATGCCGGCTTTGACAGCTCCCGCACGCATGCCGCATCGCCGCTCCGGCCAATCAGAGCGCCGGAGCGGCGATACCCGGAAGTAATCTTCCGGAGCGATGTCTGCGGCCGGAGGGGGAGACGAGGATGGCTTTGGGGGTTTTGATCTAAGGTAAGTACTGCATAATGAGCTAGTTTGCTAGTCATACTAGCTCATTATGCCTTTCTCTTGCAGGTTATTCTTTTTGTAAAAAAAAAAAAAAGGGTTTACAACCACTGTGCGAATTGTAGCCTCAGTTTCCTGTTCTTAGATGACAGGAGTGCCACCAAATGTGGTCTTCTGCGCTATAGCAAAATGACAGCTACCCATCAGTGCCCATCAGTGCTGCCTCATCAGTGCCCATCAGTGCTGCCTCATCAGTGCCCATCAGTGCCGTCACATCAGTGCCAATCAGTGCTGCCTATTAGTGTCCATCAGTGCCACCACATCAGTGCCCATCAGTGCTGCCTCATCAGTGCTGCCTATTAGTGTCCATCAGTGCCACCACATCAGTGCCCATCAGTGCTGCCTATTAGTGTCCATCAGTGCCACCACATCAGTGCCCATCAGTGCTGCCTCATCAGTGCTGCCTATTAGTGTCCATCAGTGCAGTCTCATCTTCACACATCAGTGAAGGAGAAAAATTACCTGTTTGAAAAATTTTATAACAGAAACTAAGAAAAACGTTTTTTTTTTTCAAAATGTTTATTTTTTTTCATTTGTTTAGCAAAAAATAAAAACCCCAGTGGTGATTAAATACCCCCAAAAGAAAGCTCTATTGACTTCGGAGCCATCTCTGATGTAAAGGTAAATCAGCTAAAATCGGAAGCTCTCAATACAAATATCCCAGATGTAGTCTTAAATTCTACACAGCGATCATTCTCCTTTAAATGGTGTTCACAGGAGCTCCCGTATCTTGGGGTTAAGTTGACCTCTGACATTGCTACACTGTTTCGGGCAAATTATACTCCTTTATACGCAGAACGTGACCTGCAGACCTGGCAAACCCACGATCTTTCCTGGATGTGTAGAATCGCGGCCCTCAAGATGACGGTTCTCCCTCGAATACTATACTACTTTAGATCTCTTCCGATACCAGTTACTTCTATTTTCTTCCAGCAATTATAGTCCCTGATATATACATTTATCTGGAATAAAGGTGGTCGCTCTACCCTATACAGGTCCAAATTGCGAGGTGGGTTGGGAGTCCTGCATTTCTTGCAATACTACTGTGTTTCCCCAAAAATAAGACCTACCCCAAAAATAAGACCTAGCATTATTTTCAAGGATGGCTGCAATATAAGCCCTGCCCCGAAAATAAGCCCTAGTTAAAATGCTTGTAAAATGCTATAATCCACTCTATTACAGTATTATATAATGTACAAGGTGTGTGTTTCTGTAATATAATCCGGCGGGTCACAGAAGCACAAAGTGCCGCTATAACGAAGGTATTTGGTACAATTATATTACAGAAACACACACATTGTACATTATATACTACTGTAATAGAGTGGATTATAGCATTTTAACTCAGTTCACACTGGGGATTCCTGTCAGGCAGGGAGAGAGTGGGGGAGAGAAGACAGCACATTACATGGTAAGACCTACCCTCAAAATAAGCCCTACTGTGTCTTTTGTTGCCAAAATTAATATAAGACCCGGTCTTATTTTCGGGGAAACGCGGTATAGGGCGGCACAACTGGTCCAATTATACCAAATTTATGCTAAAGGATACAGGCCCGACTGGGTCTAATTAGAGGCGCAAGCAAGTCCGACCATTCCATTGGATCTCCTAATGTGGCTCCCTCCGAAGGAGCATCGGGCAGTGCTGAGCCTGTCTTTATCCCACTCTTTACATCTGTGGGACACAGCATGCAAATTATACCCTTTAAAATCCCCCCCCCCCATTTGCCAGTAGCCCCACTTTTCAATAACCCTCATTTCCTTCTGGGCCAACAAATCGCCCAATTCACGTGGTGGATCAACAAGGGTCTTTACAGAATTGCTCACTTTATAGATAATGAGGGGATAAGACGACTTAACTTTTTTAACCTCCCTGGCGGTAATCCCGAGTCGGGCTCGGGGTGGAATTTCAGTACCATTAGCGGTAACCCCGAGCCAGACTCTGGGCTGCATCACAGTATCCAGGGAGAGTTACTTACCTTGTCCCCTGGATCCTGCGATGTCTCCCCGCTGTGTGTGCGACCCGTCTCTCCTCGCTTGATTCAAACACAATGCCCGAGTGCCGCCGAGCTCCGTTCCCTGCGACGTTGCGGCGCACGGGGGTGGAGATCTGCGCCAAATTAAAAAAAGTGTAGCGGACAGGGTCGCCCGACCCCCACCACACTCCCAATCCCCTCTATTAAAGTTCTCGCTCGCAATGTCTCTGGTCTAGGGGTGTGATAGGAAAGGGAGTGCGGCCGCTACGCCAGGCCTCCACCACAGATGTATAAGTGGTATCAGCGAAAGTTTGTTCTACCTTCGGGCCTGCATTGTGTATCGGGTCCTCCCTTCAAGAGTCATCTGCCAGGAAATGAGCCTCACACCGTTGCAAGTCCAAACACTCCTTTATTTGAACACAGCATGGACTTACTTACTTTACAAAACAGAACAGGAGGTGTGAATGTGTATATAGGCCCAGACACAAGTTCTTTCCTCCGCTCTCCTCCAAAGAGTGGGCAATGGTCTCCGCACAAGGGAATTCACCTTCCGGACGGTCTCCGACAAGAGGCTCACCCGTCACCGGCAGTATGCTGCACCGGGTCTTCAGATGAGGAGCTCTCCCCGGTCCATTACGTCCACCTCGGATTCAGGCGTCCATCTCCGGAGCACCCTAGGATCCTTTCCTCGCGGAACTCAGTGTTGGGCACTGAGCTCCGGACCGCCATCCGAGTACCTCACCCCAGGCTAAAGGTACCTGAGATGGAACACGATCTCCGGTGGTCCTCTAGGCCGAGGCCGCCTAGAGGACAAACATGAACTCCGTCTGCAGGCTAAAGGTGCCAGGGACAACGAACCCTGTGACAAAATGGCCGGCCCCCTTTATACCTTCCCCCGGCATGCGCAGCGGGTTCCCCGCCCCACCACGCGGCTGCCGAGAAAAGACAAAAAAAGGATTCGACCCAGCAATGACTCGTCCGTCGGCCCAAAGTGACAGCGCCACCCGGTGGACCGCCGGAGATACACCACTGGTGTCACCGCAAAAATTCAAAATTACTGGCGGGAAAGTAAACACCCGCTACATACTCCCCTCTGTCTTTTGACACTGGTCCCCAGTGTCTGGAGCAAACCATATCCTCCACGGCTGACATGATTCGGGCCAGAAACCATTAACAAATTGAAAAACCAAAACTTTTGGAAACACTATCCTACTGTGAAGTTGTGTAACAGAAAGAGGAGCAAAAGACAACATCAAACATTTCAAGGTTGCATTTTAACATTTACTTTTTCCCTCCCCATCCTGACTAAAGACCTTCCCAGAGTCTAAAATCTTGCTGGGATGTTCTCCTGCAGAGGGGAAAAAACAAAAGAAACCAACACATAAAATCCCGACACATGTATTCGTGTGTGAGTAAAAGAAATTTCTCCTAAAAGAAATCCCTCTTTTTCCGAAGAGTGGGTGCGTGAAAAGTGTTTGTAACATTGCACAACACTGCCACCTGGTGACAGCATCATGGTAACTGCACCTGTTGAACATCTTCTCTTTTCTTTCTTTTCCTAACTCTATCTACCCCAGAGTCTGTGATCTCTTTGCGGGAAGAAACAAACAGGAACAGTTCTTTTCTTTTTTTCCTTCTGGGCACATTAAAACACAATTTCCCCAGAAAGTTCAGCAGCATGATACCAATGGAGTCTTTTTCTCCCTAGAGATAGAAACGTGGGTGCGGCAGAGTTAGTGGCTTTAGGTGCTGATCTACAGTCTCTAGATGATATTCCACATCTTCGCCTTCTTTGCATTTTATCACCACTTTATCTGCGTGGATGTGTCTTCCCACCATCCATTCTGCCTTGCAGTCTTTGAAACGCTGTGAAGCCTTTGGAGAACACGCTAGGTATCTGCAAGCATGCGGGACTTTGAGATGGGTTCAAACAAAATCATTGTACCAACGCTCCCTGCACACCTCCACCTCATACAGCAGGTCCTTCGGCAAGTAGGGATACTCCCATCCATATTCCGCTGCAACCTTCTGACCAAACAGCCTCTGTAATCTCGCCAAAGGAGGCATGGTTGACTTGTCTCCTTCACCAGACAGAACAACCGCATCTGGATGGCGAGGTGTCTTGGCCACCTCCGATCTGAGCATTGGAGGCCTCAACAACAGTCTTTTTACCCCAGCATCACATGCAGATGGTGCAGGGGATACGGGAACAGTTTGAGAGATAGATTCTCCTTCAGGCACTGATGCCTCCACCCTTGGTGTGCTCTCACCCACGGACATAGGAGAATCCTGAAACCCACAGAATGCAGCAAGCGGCGCCTTGTCCCAGCCCTTCTAGGCAAACAAATCGTCAATTTGGACATCATCTCCCATATCAGAGAGAGATTCTAAGTCAGAAGTGTCACACTCCTCCGCGGGTATGTAGCCCTGTGTGGAGACAGAACATCCACACTCCGGAGACTTGCTAGGCCATGCCTTCCCGACACATCCTCCCTCACACCAAGTCTTCTCAGCCGGCTTACCTTGACCTTTCTTGGGATGTCCGGAACTCTCGTCTACGGATTCATCCGGGCCTGGCGTGGGCATGCGAGACGGTCCACCACCACCGCTGGTCGGGGCTACCACACTGGTTCTCTTCCTCGGTGGCGGACGCTGTGAGACTGTGGTGACCGAGTCAGCATCCTCGGATTTCTCCCGTTGATGTTTCTCAACCTCCTCTGCGGTCGTTGCAGTGTACGCAGGGGCGACTCTTACTGCCGTGATTCCTGCCTCCCGTGGGGCGATGCCTGAAGCCCGGCCTGGATAGATGGTCTTTGGTCTCTCCACCACCGGATCCACCTCAAACATGAATTCCCCGCAGGCGTCACATCGTCCGAAGGGCTTTAACAGACATACCAGTCCCGAGCATGCGTGACAAATCATGCCCAAAGCCTCCACGTCCATGCAGGAATATAGGGTGAACCGACCCCTTGGCTTTAGTCGGATCCCCGCATCCGTTATGGGAGCAGCAGCAGTCAATGTTGTAGTTGCCGGGTGAACCGGGATCCACGAGGCGTTTCCAAACATGGCGTCCTGTTGCTGTTCCATCGCACACTGCAGAGTTTTTCGCGCCAACGTCCCACGTGTAGTCCGTCACACGTATTGGACTCCTCCCCTTTTGCTCCAGTTCGCGGGCTTTTCCACTTGGTTGGTTTGAGACACGCCCACGAACTAAGCGGTGGGGGTTGTGTCTGTTGGCGCAGTGCAATTAAAAACCCCCACGTGTAGTCCGTCAGACGGCTGGGTTTTCCCCCTTTCACCACTCTGCCTGCGCGGGCCTTTCCTCTTCCGAGGTCATGTCCACGACTTTCGTAGGGCTTCACTTTGGCCTATATACTTGACTGTTTCCGGCAGATACGTTCTTCCAAGTGATACACAATACATATCCCAGACCCGAGCTCCCACGTGTAGCGGACAGGGTCGCCCGACCCCCACCACACTCCCAATCCCCTCTATTAAAGGAGCACTAAAGCTTTTTTTTTTTTTGCTTAAAAATAACAAACATGTTATACTTACCTCCACTGTGCAGCTCGTTTTGCACACAGTGGCCCCGATCCTGGTCTTCTGGGGTCCCTCGGCGGCTGTCTTGGCTCCTCCCCGCAAGGACTCCACACCTTAATGCGAGTGAGCTCGCATGGTGTGGAGTGATTGCGGGCGCGCTCCCGTGATACAGCGGCGGCCATAGCCGCCGACTGTATCACTCGGCCCCGCCCCCCGGCGTGCCGCGTCATTGGATGTGATTGACAGCAGCGCCAGCCAATGGCTGCGCTGCTTTCAATCCATCCAGTGTAGCCAATCGGCGGCCAGGCTGAAAAACGAAGAGGATGACGGGGACGAGCATGGGACTTTCGAGGGGCCAGGTAAGAAAAACGGGGGCTCGGGGGGGGCGGTATTGTCGAATGTTTTTTCACCTTAATGCATAGGATGCATTAAGGTGAAAAAACATGTAACTTTACTACTCCTTTAAAGTTCTCGGTCGCAATGTCTCTGGTCTAGGGGTGTGATAGGAAAGGGAGTGCGGCCGCTACGCCAGGCCTCCATCACACGTGTATAAGTGGGTATCAGCGAAAGTTTGTTTTACCTTCGGGCCTGCATTGTGTATCGGGTCCTCCCTTCAAGAGTCATCTGCCAGGAAAACGAGCCTCACACCGTTGCAAGTCCAACACTCCTTTATTTGAACACAGCATGGACTTACTTACTTTACAAAACAGAACAGGAGGTGTGAATGTGTATATAGGCCCAGACACAAGTTCTTTCCTCCGCTCTCCTCCAAAGAGTGGGCAATGGTCTCCGCACAAGGGAATTCACCTTCCGGACGTTCTCCGACAAGAGGCTCACCCGTCACCGGCAGTATGCTGCACCGGGTCTTCAGATGAGGAGCTCTCCCCTGTCCATTACGTCCACCTCGGATTCAGGCGTCCATCTCCGGAGCACCCTAGGATCCTTTCCTCGCGGAACTCAGTGTTGGGCACTGAGCTCCGGACCGCCATCCGAGTACCTCATCCCAGGCTAAAGGTGCCTGAGATGGAACACGATCTCCGGTGGTCCTCTAGGCCGAGGCCGCCTAGAGGACAAACATGAACTCCGTCTGCAGGCTAAAGGTGCCAGGGACAACGAACCCCGTGACAAAATGGCCGGCCCCCTTTATACCTTCCCCCGGCATGCGCAGCGGGTTCCCCGCCCCACCACACGGCTGCCGAGAAAAGACAAAAAAAGAATTTGACCCAGCAATGACTCGTCCGTCGGCCCAAAGTGACAGCGCCACCCGGTGGACCGCCGGAGATACACCACTGGTGTCACCGCAAAAATTCAAAATTACTGGCGGGAAAGTAAACACCCGCTACAAAAATAAAAACACACAATACACATACAGTACACTGTAATCTTACTGATTACAGTACTGTATCAAATAATTACACACCCCCTTTGTCCCTAGTGGTCTGTCCATTGTACTGCATGCAGTTTTATATAATAAAAACGTATTTCTGCCTGGAAACTGGAGATTGTCCATAGCAACCAAAAAGTGTCTCTTTACATCAAAAGTGGTTTTAGAACAGCTAGAAAACAGTGATAATGAATTGGAATCACTCGCAGAATTGAGCGATAGCGATTTGTGGGGAAATTCGTCATCAAACACTAAATCTAATGACAGCGACAATTCTGCAACTGAGCAAATTTCAGTGTTTTTGATTTGATTAGATTATTGAATAATTTTTATTATTATTATATTATTATTATTTGTTATAATTATTTATATTTATTTATTATATTATAATTTATGATTTTGTGTTTCAAACTTTATCATACCCGGGATGTCTACTAGACTCTGGTTTGGACAGATTTAAGTGAGTTATTCTTAAGAATTGCAGGCCTACAATATATAACACCAAATTTCCATGCAGAATAATGGTACCGCTTTCAGCACCTAAAATCTGACATAATCATACCGCCAGGGAGGTTAAGGAAACCTTAAGCCTAGTACACACGGCCGGGATTCTCGTCAGAAAAAACCTGTCGGTTTTCCTGATGAGACTCCTGGCAAGTTTTTTTGCCGGCCGAGTGTACACACGTACGATTTAAAAAAAACGCTGTTCCTTTGAATGGCTCGAACGCGGTGACGTCATCGACTACGGCGAGCATGCGCTCATCACATTTGATGCCGTCGCTGCCATCTTGCTTCACCCTACCTATGCCTTGGAAGCTACTGCGCATGCGTCAAAGTCATTTCGAGCATGCGCAGGTTTCCATGGAGGCAGGTAAGTATACACACGCTCGGGTTTCTCATCGGGAAACAGGCCGACAAGAATCCCTACGAGAAAATAGAGAGCAGGTTCTCTATTTTTCTCATCGAGATTCTGGTCAGATTTCCCAACGAGAAACCTCAAAGCCTCGCACACACGCGCGGTTTTCTCGGCAAGAAAGCTCTCCCGGCAGTTTTCTTGTCGTTTCTTACTGAGAAAACCGGCCGTGTGTACGAGGCTTTACAAATGCCCCCCCATAGTAGGGTGACACGTGTCCCGGATTGCCCGGGACAGTCCCGCATTTTGCAGGTCTGTCCCGGGCACCTTCATTCCAGGACAATACAGTGTCCCGGAATGAAACTGACACCGCCACCTCCTGGGGCCAATCTGATGCCCCCAAAAAATGCCTCCACATCAATGCTTTTTTTTTTTAACAGAGAGTTTTTATTAGACAAATCAGCATTACAATACAACCAGTAAATAGCACATCCTCCAATGCAGAGCAAACAAACAGGATAATGCGTCACATCCGGGGGAACACACCCCTCTCATTCATTGCTAAATGCAAATAATCAACAAACATTGGCCCAAACCCGGTCGTGCCTAAAACGACTCTAGTTCACCCCTCCCCGGCCACACAACAACCCTGAGTAGCAGTAAAGTCCAGGGACCAAGAGGGGCAGGGGGGGGGGGAAGCCATCCCCAACAACAGCCCATTCAGTTACACCCAGGGGGGAGTTCCAAGTCAGAGCGAGTGGTCTGCCATGAAGACCAAATTTTGTCGAACTTCGCGGGGCACTGTCTACTCTCATAAGTCAATTTATATAGAGAAAGTCGACTGAGCGCTGCCAGGCGGCGCATGTGGGGGGGTCCTCAGATTTCCACTTGAGCAGGATTTCCCTCCTAGCATAAAATAGTGAGAAGGTCAGGCAGAGTTTACAATATCTATCCCCTTCCACGTCCTCCATATGATTCAGCAGTAGGATCTTGGGGTCAGTCGGCACGTTTAAGCCAGTCACGTCCGTCAGTCTGGAAGCCACATCCACCCAATAGGGCTGGAGTTTCGGACACGACCAGACCATGTGCCAAAACGTACCTATCTCCTGCCTGCATCTCTGACAATTAGGATCTCGCTGCGGGTAAATACGTGCCAGCCTCTGCGGGGTGTAGTAGGCTCTGTGGAGAAATTTAAATTGTATAAACCTATCCTTTGCAGCTATCATAACAGGGATATAAGATGCGAGGCAATCCCTCCACTCCTCCTCGTCCAGTGAGGGAATATCAGCCCTCCATTCCTCCCACGGCTTAGTAAGCTTGGCATCAAACTGTACAGTGAGGTACAGGTAGAGGGACGAGAGGGGGCGGTCCATGAGGGCGGAGGATAAGAGTCGCTCAATAGAGTCTGACTCCAGGGTTATAGGCTCTGGGAATTGGGCCTCAAAAGCAGTGGCGTCACTAGGGTTGGTGTCACCCGGTGCGAAAAAAAATGGTGTCACCCCTCAACAACTATAGTCCCCCCTCAGTACAGACCCCCCTCCACTAACTACAGACCCCACTCCCACAGTATAGATCCCTTCCCTCAGTACAAACCCGCTCCACTAAGTACAGACTCTCCGCCATCAATATAGACCCACCTCCCTCAGTATGAACCCCCACCTCAGTGCAGACCGCTCCATCAGTACAGACACCCCCACCTCAGTGCAGACCCCCTCAGTTACAGACACCCCCCCTCAGTTACAGACACCCCTCGTACAGACACCCCCCTCAGTACAGACACCCCCCTCAGTACAGACACCCCCCTCAGTAACAGACACCCCCTCGTACAGACTCCCCCTCGTACAGACTCCCCCTCGTACAGACCACCCCTCAGTTACAGACACCCCTCGTACAGACACCCCCCTTAGTACAGACACCCCCCTCAGTACAGACACCCCCTCGTACAGACTCCCCCTCGTACAGACCACCCCTCAGTTACAGACACCCCCTCAGTTACAGACACACCCTCAGTTAAAGACCCCCCCTCAGTTAAAGACCCCCCCTCAGTTACAGACACCCCCCTCAGTTACAGACACCCCCCTCAGTACATATACCCCCCTCAGTACAGACACCCCCTCAGTACAGACACCCCCACCTCAGTACAGACCGCTCCATCAGTACAGACACCCCCACCTCAGTGCAGACCTCCTCAGTTACAGACACCCTGCTCAGTTACAGACACCCCCCACAGTACCAGACACCCCTCGTACAGACACCCCCTCAGTTACAGACACCCCCCTCAGTACAGACACCCCCTTGGTACCAGACCCCCCTCAGTACAGACACCCCCTCAGTTACAGCCCCCCTGGTGCAAACTCCCCCTAGTGCAGACCCCAGCAGTACAGACACCCCCTCCCCCCATCAGTAAAGATGCCCCCCTTACCTTACAGACCTCAGAACAGAGCGGCAGATACACACAGCGGTGTGTCTCTCGAGCGCGGGCTCCTCCTCCTCCTCTGTGGATGTAAACAGAGAGGAGGCAGAGGGGGCGGCGGCTTCATTCCGCTCCGCTGAGGGACACAGCCGCAGCGTGAGCCTAAGGCACAGGGCAGCGGGCAATGTCAGTGTGGTGCCGCTGCGCTACCCACGGGTGTCACCCCTCTGGTGGGTGTCACCCGGGTGCGGCCCGCCCCCCCCGCACCTGGCTAGCAACGCTAGTGCGTGTCGTCACATCATCACAGTGCAGTGTGATGATGTGACAGGCTGAGTCGCTCGCTGGCTCTGTAGGGTAGGGAGGAGGATTGGAATTTAGGAATAGGAAGAATAAGGAGCCGGAGGACACACACCAGGCGCGGCCGCGGCGCTGGAGGTGTTGTTCCAGGCTTCCAGCCCAGCGGGGTGAAATTAATCAATGAATGGGTCAGCTGTAAAAAAAAAAAAAAAAAAATAAAAAAAAAAAAAAGGGAGGGTGTCACCCCTCTAGCGGGTGTCACCCGGGGGCGGACCGCACCCCCCGCACCCCCCTAGCAACGCCTCTGCTCAAAAGCATGTCTCAGCTGCCAGTACCTAAATTGGAAAGAGACCGGCAGGAGATACGCCTGCCTGAGTTCCTGGAAAGGCATAATCGTACCCGCTTTCACTATATGTTTCAGAGTAATGATTCCCTTTTTCGCCCACAGGGATGGATCTGGGATACTATTCATGTGAGGCAGCATAGGGTTAGCCCACAAGGGCATATGCGGGGATACCAAGTTGGGTCGCCGGTACATTAGTCGAGCCTCCTGCCAGACCTTAACTGTGGTCCGCATGAGGGTCGTCATACAGGGGCTGGCCCTGAGGCCACGAAACGGTAGATTGTTCAAGGCCGCATAAGAGCCCACAATAGCCGCCTCAAGTGTGACCGCCGGATTCTGTCTAGGCTGGGAGAACCACCATCTCACCGTAACCAGGACAGCTGCCCAGTAGTAAAGCAAAAAATTAGGGAGCGCCAGTCCACCTCCGGACAAAGACAAATATAAGGTCTTCCTCGCCACCCGGGGGGGTCTCCCAGCCCAGACAAAAGAGATCAGCAGGCTGTCCAACCTCCGGAAGAAAGACCTAGGGATATACGAGGGGGTATTGCGAAAGAAGTACAGGAATTTCGGGAGAAAGACCATCTTCAAAAGGTTGACTCTACCCACTGGCGTCAGAGGGAGGGAGCGCCACACCGCGCACCTGGCCACTAGTTGGGTCATGAGTGGTTGTATGTTTTTGCCAACGTAGTCACCAATCTTACTGCCAACCTTGATGCCCAGGTATGTAAACTCGTCCACCCATCTGAGCCGCGTTCGTGTCGTGGGACGCGGGGCCGAGGGACATAGGGGAAATAAGACCGATTTGTCCCAGTTGATGCGAATACCGGAGTAGCCCCCAAATTGATCAATCAGATCTAAAGCCACCTGCAGGGATGAAGAGGCGTCCGCCAGGTATAGCAGGGCATCATCCGCATACAGAGACAGCTTTTCTTCAATTGGACCTATTTTCAATCCCCGGACCCTCGTCTCAGCTCTCAACAGGATGGCCAGTGGTTCCATAGCAAGGGCAAATAAACCCGGGGAGAGGGGGCACCCCTGTCTCGTGCCGCGACCCAAGGGGAAGACGTCTGATAGACAGCCGTTGGTCCGAATTCTAGCAGATGGGGAGCTATATAACATGCGTACCCATTTCAGGAAGCCTGGCCCAAACCCGAAGCTGTCGAGCACCCCCCAGAGGTAGCCCCACTCTAGTAGCCCCACTAGAAGGCCTTCTCTGCGTCAAGTGAGGCCACCACTCCCGTCGACCCCTCACCAGCCCCATCAATGTGGGTGAGGAGGCGTCTAATGTTAATATCCGTTCCCCTACCCGGCATAAAGCCTGTTTGATCCGAGTGTACCAGGGCAGTAATGACAGAGTTCAGTCTTGTTGCCAAGATCTTGGCCAGGATCTTCGCATCAACGTTCAGCAACGAGATAGGGCGATACGAGGAACAGAGGGAAGGGTCCTTCCCCGGCTTCGGGATCACCACTATGACCGCCTCACCCATGGAAACCGGGAGCTCTCCCTGCTGCGCGGACACCGCGAATAGGGAATGTAGTCTGGGCACTAGTTCGTCTGCATAGTGTTTGTAGAACTCTACAGGAATTCCATCAGGCCCGGGCGTCTTGCCAGATTGCATAGATTTAAGGGCCCGCTGGATCTCCTGCACCGTGACAGGGGCGTCAAGTCGCTCACGGTAGGTCGCCGTAAGGACCGGAATGTCAATGTCTCCCAAATACTTCACCAGATCCTCATCACCATAATCCACCCTTGACTCATAGAGTGCACGGTAGAAGTCAGCAAAGCACTGATTAATACCCCCCGGAGAGCTCCCCCGTGGGGCCCGTAATATGGGAGACACTAACCCCCCCCTCCTGCTCCCTGGAAAGCCAAGCCAGCATCCTACCCGACCTCTCCCCCTGTTCAAAAATCCTATGGGACTGAGCAAGTAGCTTTTTTTGGGTAAGTGAGGTACGGATACCAAGGACCTCCCCCGTCAGGAGCTGCAGGTGGGCATAGTGTTGGGGGTCACGGGTCCTAATAAAGGTCTCCTCTGCACTGGCAGCCTCCCTTTCCGCCCTCACTAAGTCTGCGCTGCGTTCCCTACGAACTCTGGCAATAATGGTCTGGTAGTGTCCTCTCGTGGAGGCTTTAAAGGCATCCCATACTATCCCGGTCCCCGCCGTGCCCTCATTGTCCGCCCAATAACCGGTCAATTCAGTTTGGAACTGGTCGTCCACAGAGGTGTCTGAGATCCAAAACCTGGACAGTCTCCACAGGCGAACAGGATGGCCCCTAGAGAAATCCAGCGCCAGAAGCAATGGTGCGTGATCCGAGATCCCCCTAGGCAAGATCTTCACATCTGTAACCCTTTGCAGGACCGGTCTGCCCGCATATACCAGGTCTATGCGGGAGAACGTCCTGTGGGAGGGCGAGTGGCAGGTGTAGGCCAAGTCCCGAGGATGTTTCCACCTCCACACGTCCGTCAGTCCATAGACATCAGCCCATTCAGCCAACCCAGAGTAGTGTCGACCTCCAGGCGTCAGGCGATCCATATCTGGATCGGGGACCAAGTTAAAATCCCCCAAAAACACAGTATTATCAGAGGTGAACTCGGCCACCCTGCTCGTTATGTGGTTCAGCAGCAACAGGGAGGCTGGCGGGGGAAGATATAGACCCACTATGGTCCAGGTCAGCGAATGAATCACGGCATGAATTATGACGTATCTACCATCAGGATCGAGAATCAGGTCCAGGAGCCGAAACGGGAGGGACTTTAACACAAGTATACTGACCCCTCTAGAGAAACTAGAATAGGTAGAGTGATAGTGGTGGCCCACCCATGGCTTTTTAAGTGAGAGAATTCTACTCCCCATGAGGTGCGTTTCCTGTAGGACACAGATATGCGGGTTATAGGACTTAATAAATTGGAACACCAGGGAGCGTTTGGTCGGGGAATTCAACCCCCTGGTGTTCCACGATAGGATATTAACTGCTGACATGGACCGTCAGATTAATAGGGGGGACAGGATGACACCGCATGACTCCCGGACCTGACCCCCAGACCCAGGATGTACACATCTGGAAACAGAGCAATGCCGAAGTATCAACGTTTTGAATGTAAAGCAAAAACATAATGAAAACAAAAACAACAAAAAGAAAAAAACAGATCAGAACAAGAAAAATAGCCCCAGAAGGGCAACAATCCCCACCCCCCACCCCACCCAACCCCCTAAAACTGAGGAGGGTATCCATCCCAAACAATAACAGCTCGCCGGCTGCAAAGGGGGTTCCGTGCAAGAGGCGAACTCAGCCCCCCAGATAAATTCTGGGGGGGGCCGAGCAACTGTCTGAGCGACTCTCTAAGTGCGAGACTTCCGCTGGTAATGCAACAAGCTGTAAGGGACAGGAGTTCAGGAGGATGGAAGCGGACAGGAACGCGTCCCAGCAGTACAGTCGATCCAGTGACAAGGGAGTAAACGTGGTATGGTCCCCAGTGTCACATGGGGGGATAAAAAGACCCAAAAAAGGGGGAAAAAGGAGTGTTCTCCTGATCACGTCAGGGGCGCCAACTTGGGTTCCCACATCGGCGGGGGCCAGCCGTCACCATCGGAGCTGCACACACCAAGGAGATTAGCCGGACACAACAGGTGCAACAACAGGTGTGAGAGCTCCGTCCAGGGGGCTAGTCTGCCGGCCCCACCGATATAGGCAAATTCAAAACAAGGGTGGTATCAAATAGTACATACCATGCGTCCAATCAGCGGGCCCGCGGCAGCGACTCCAACCAGACAGACACCTCCCTGGGATTAGTGAAGAAGCGGGTCGTCTCCCCGTCCTGTACTCTCAGACGGGCCGGGAAAAGGATGCTGTAACGGATGTTGCGCGCCCTCAGATTCACCTTGACCTGGTCGAACGACTTCCTGAGCTTCTGTGTTTCTACCGAATAATCGGGGAAGACCATCAGCTTGACGTTCTGGAATCGTAGGTCGCCCACGAGCCTGGAGGCACGGAGAACTTCGTCCCGATCCCGGAAGTTGAGCAGGCGGAGGATGAAGGTTCGCGGCGGGGTTCCAGGAGGTCCCGGCTTAGGAGGAATGCGGTGCGCCCTTTCCACCACATATTGGGGCGACATGCGAGCCTCGGGGAGGAGGGTACGCAGCATACCCTCTATAAAGCCTATAGGGTCACTCCCCTCTACCCCCTCGGGTAGACCGACAATGCGGAGGTTGTTGCGCCGGTTTCTGTTTTCGGCGTCCTCGGCTCTGTATTCAAGGGCCTTGACTTTGGTTTGGAGATTGCGGAGCGCTGCGCCCTGTTCTGCGACCACATCTTCAGTGTTACTAACTCTCTGCTCGGTCTCCGCCATCCTGGTCCTAAGCTTGTCCATGTCCTGGCGGATAAGGCCTACGTCCATCTGGACGGCCTCTATTTTTGTGGTTAAGGTGGACTGGCATGTGGCAATGGCCGCCATGACTTCCGCCAGCCAGGGCGGTCGGGCTTCAGCCGAGTCCATGGGGCCTATCTGTGAGGCCTTGTGGGAGCTCCGGGTGGTACGGCTTTGCACCGGGAGATCAGCGGGCGTTGGAGGGGGGTCCGGTAACGGTTGAGAAGTTAGTTTCCTGCCCCCTTTGTTGGACCTTGCACCCGAGCTCCGGCGCCGCATTCAGGGTGCTCACCGTGCTCTGAAAATATAGTTGGCGGCTTTAGGGGTTCCCCCGTGTTCCCCCTGGAGAGTCACAAGAGGAGAAAGGGGGGGGGAGAGGGGCCCGGTTGGACCGCCAGGAAAGGCCCCGGCTGCGGCCTAGCAGGTCGAGCGGGCCCGGACGCAGGACTGATGGATGGATGGATGGGTCAGCAGTCAGTGTGTCCACCTCTGTCCAGCCGCCCACAGCCCGCGCCAGCCCACCTCTCTCATGTGCAGGGGGCCGCAGCACTCCTCCGCTCTGCTCCGGAGCTCCGATGTCCTCCAGGAAAGTCCGCGTCTGCGGCCTAGCAGCGCGAGCGGGCCCAGATGCAGGATGGACGGGGAAGCGAGCAGCAACCGATGCGTCCCCCACCACCTCCGCCGCCCACAGCCGCCGCCAGTGCACCAATCCGGATTGCAGGGGGCCTCAGCGCAGCTCCGGCCCGATCCGGACCCCCGAACGCCGCCAGGAAAGACCGCGGCCGTGGCCTAGTCACACGCGGAGGAGCCGGAATTCGCCTGTGGAGGGGTTAGCAGCCGTCAGGAGGACTGCCTCGTTCCCCTCTCTACTGCGCCCCACTCCCCCAGTCAGCAGGGGTGGATGAATCGGCCTCTAACTGCCCAGGATCCGGGTAAGAAGCAGAAAGCAGCGGAGCCCTCAGTAAAAGCAGCCGCTCACAGCGCCATCTTGGCCACGCCCCCCACATCAATGCTTTACTCACTGACAGTACTTGTCCTGGCCCGGAATGCCTGGAGGAGCACAATCCCCGCCCCCTGCTTGTGATTGGAGAAATTATAAATCCCGCCTCTTGTGTCCAATCACTGTGCTGTGATTCGTTACAGCACAAGCTGATTTTTGGGAAGGGGGGGTGTCCCTAAATGGTAGTTTGGAAATGTGGTCACCCTACCCCATAGAGACTTATCGTCTGTACCAAATTATCCACTTCATGAGAACCTTGTTGAAAGACCAGGTGGATATAACCACTAGGACCCTGTCTGAAAACCGGTGTATACGTGGGCCTGATTCACGGGGGAGGGATTACAGAGTTATATTCTCTATTCAATATTCAGAGTAATAAACCTTCCTACCAAACGGCTTGGGAATCGGACCTTAGGGGAAATAGTAGAAGAGGAGGTGTGGACAAAATGGTCAACCATGGTGCACAAAGGCATACCCAACACCTCATTGGTAGAGGCAAATTATAAGGTGCTATCACGCTGGTACCTTTTCCCTACAGGGCTAGCAAAACTATTCCCCGGTACTTCACGCCTATGCTTTCGGGGGTGCGGACAGGAAGGAGACATGTTTCATGTCTGGTGGTCTTTACCCGAAGGTTGCTACCAGGGGACAATAAAGTCCCAATTTATAACCTTTATTATTATGGTTTTGTTTATGTGTAATTGAGAAGGGTCAATGGTCATATCGAATAATGCATCCTTGTTTCAACGATTTCCTGATGAATATTTGAACATAAAATTCTGTATGCTCTTTTGAAATTGTAATAAAAATTATTGGAACAAAAAAGAAAGCTCTATTTATGTGAAAAAAAAAGATCAAAATGTCATATGGGTACAGTGTAGCATGACCGCACAATTGTCATTCAAAGTGTGACAGCGCTGAAAGCTAAAAATTGGCCTGGGCAGAAAGGGGGTGAAAGTGTCCGGTGGGGAAGTGGTTAAAGCGGCATTAAAAAAATGTCCCACACCTACATTTAGTGAGGAATTTATTTTGCGTAATTTACATCCATAAGTGCATGAATGGACGTGTATATGTGTGTGAATTCTTTCCGGTGGTTAGATGAAATGGATATTCTAGCCAATAGAATGTGCTTACACTCATACACTTCTAAAAGCCATAGGCGTGTAAACACACATAAGCGAATGTACATACAGGACTTTAGAGGCATTTTTTCTGCTATCATCTACTATGAGAGTGATCTCCTGCTGGACAGAGTGATCTCCTGCTGGACAGAGTGATCTCCCATCAGACAGAGTGTTCTCCCACTAGACAGAGTGATCTCCTGCTGGACAGAGTGATCTCCTACCAGACAGAGTAATCTCCTGCCAGGCAAAGTGATCTCCTATCAGACAGCATGATCTCCTACCAGATATAGTGATCTCCTATCAGACAGAGTGATCTCCTACCAGATATAGTGATCTTCTATCAGACAGAGTGATCTCCTACCAGACAGAGTGGTCTCCTGCCAGTCAGAATGGTCTCCCGCCAGACAGAGTGATCTCCCAACAGACAGAGTGATCTCCCGCCGGACAGAGTGATCTTCTTCCAGACAGAGTGATCTCCTGCCAGACAAAGTGATCTCCTACGAGACAGAGTGATCTTCCACTGGACAGAATGATCTCCTGCCAAACAGATTGATATCCTGCTGGACAGTGATCTCCCACCAGACAGAGTGATCTCCTGTTGGGCAGAATGATTTCCTTCCAGACAGAGTGATCTCCTGCCAGACAGAATGATCTTCTGAGTGATCTCCTACCAGACATAATGATCTTCAGAGTGATCTCCTACCAGACATAGTGTTCTCCTACCAGTCATAGTGATCTCCTACCAGACAGAGTGATCTCCTACCAGACAGAGTGATCTCCTACCAGACAGAGTGATCTCCCGCCAGACAGAGTGATCTCCCGCCAGACAGAGTGATCTCCCGCCAGACAGAGTGATCTCCCGCCAGACAGAGTGATCTCCCACCAGACAGAGTGGTCTCCCGCCAGGCAGAGTGATCTCCCGCCAGGCAGAGTGGTCTCCTGCCAGTCAGAATGATCTCCCGCCAGTCAGAGTGATCTCCTGCCAGACAAAGTGATCTCCTACGATACAGAGTGATCTTCCACCGGACAGAATGATCTCCTGCCAAACAGATTGATATCCTGCTGGACAGAGCGTTCTCCCACCAGACAGAGTGATCTCCTGTTGGACAGAGTGATCTCCTGTTGGACAGAGTGATCTCCTGTTGGACAGAGTGATCTCCTGCTGGACAGAGTGATTTCCCTCCAGACAGAGTGATCTCCTGCCAGACATAATGATCTTCTGAGTGATCTCCTACCAGACATAGTGATCTCCTACCAGACATAGTGATCTCCTACCAGACATAGTGATCTCCTACCAGAGAGAGCGATCTCCTACCAGACATAGTGATCTCCTACCAGACAGAGTGATCTCCTGCCAGACATAATGATCTTCAGAGTGATCTCCTACCAGAAAGAGTGATCTCCTACCAGACAGAGTGATCTCCTACCAGACAAAGTGATCTCCTACCAGACATAGTGATCTCCTACCAGAGAGAGCGATCTCCTACCAGACATAGTGATCTCCTACCAGACAGAGTGATCTCCTACCAGACATAGTGATCTTCAGAGTGATCTCCTACCAGACAGAGTGATCTCATGCCAGACATAATGATCTTCAGAGTGATCTCCTACCAGACATAGTGATCTCCTACCAGACAGAGTGATCTCCTGCCAGACATAATGATCTTCAGAGTGATCTCCTACCAGACATAGTGATCTCCTACCAGACAGAGTGATCTCCTACCAGACAGAGTGATCTTCAGAGTGATCTCCTACCAGACAGAGTGATCTCATGCCAGACATAATGATCTTCAGAGTGATCTCCTACCAGACATAGTGATCTCCTACCAGACAGAGTGATCTCCTACCGGACAGAGTGATCTCCTGCCAGACATAATGATCTTCAGAGTGATCTCCTACCAGACATAGTGATCTCCTACCAGACATAGTGATCTCCTGCCAGACATAATGATCTTCAGAGTGATCTCCTACAAGACAGAGTGATCTCATGCCAGACATAATGATCTTCAGAGTGATCTCCTACCAGACATAGTGATCTCCTACCAGACAGAGTGATCTCCTACCAGACAGAGTGATCTCCTGCCAGACATAATGATCTTCAGAGTGATCTCCTACCAGACAGAGTGATCTCCTACCAGACATAGTGATCTCCTACCAGACAGAGTGATCTCCTACCAGACAGAGTGATCTCCTGCCAGACAGAGTGATCTTCAGAGTGATCTCCTACCAGACAGAGTGATCTCCTACCAGACATAGTGATCTCCTACCAGACAGAGTGATCTCCTGCCAGACATAATGATCTTCAGAGTGATCTCCTACCAGACAGAGTGATCTCCTACCAGACATAGTGATCTCCTACCAGACAGAGTGATCTCCTACCAGACATAGTGATCTCCTACCAGACAGAGTGATCTCCTACCAGACATAGTGATCTCCTACCAGACAGAGTGATCTCCTACCAGACATAGTGATCTCCTACCAGACATAGTGATCTCCTACCAGACAGAGTGATCTCCTACCAGACATAGTGATCTCCTACCAGACAGAGTGATCTCCTACCAGACATAGTGATCTCCTACCAGACATAGTGATCTCCTACCAGACATAGTGATCTCCTACCAGACATAGGAGATCGCTCTCTCTGGTAGGAGATCACTATCAGACAAAATTATCTCCTGCCGGACAGAGTGATCTCCTACCAGAGAGAGCGATCTCCTACCAGACATAGTGATCTCCTACCAGAGAGAGCGATCTCCTACCAGACAGAGTGATCTCCTACCAGACATAATGATCTTCAGAGTGATCTCCTACCAGACAGAGTGATCTCATGCCAGACACAATGATCTTCAGAGTGATCTCCTACCAGACATAGTGATCTCCTACCAGACAGAGTGATCTCATGCCAGACATAATGATCTTCAGAGTGATCTCCTACCAGACAGAGTGATCTCCTACCAGACATAGTGATCTCCTACCAGACAGAGTGATCTCCTACCAGACATAGTGATCTCCTACCAGACATAGTGATCTCCTACCAGACATAGGAGATCGCTCTCTCTGGTAGGAGATCACTATCAGACAAAATTATCTCCTGCCGGACAGAGTGATCTCCTACCAGACAGAGTGTCATACATCTGTGCAAAAAAGACCACAATTGTGAAAACAGACAAAAATCTGTGCAAATATACATATACTCTACATATGTCTGCACATGAGATTTATTATAGCATGGACCAATTGATTTTTGTAGTGAATATATTTGTATTTTCAGATACAATCAATAATTTCAGATGGAGTTTTATTTGCAGAGATCTCTCAGAACATCAGATATGTGCCAGACATCATCCCAGACTAATCTGTACATTGTCAGACTGATGGCTGGGAGTCCGTGTGCTGAATGCAGCCCTCCGCCCGCTACGTGCAGCACATGTCTGTCCTCCATGGATGGGGGGGGAACCAGACTCCACTCTGAGCTCTGCTGTAATAACTCTGCAGGACAAAAGTGTTCCTAAATTTACTGCAGAAAATAGTCAACCATCCGCCTTCCACTTACAAGAACACAGAGAAGATGTTTTCTAAAATTTGATGACATTTTTTCCCTGTATCCAACAAGAACACAATAATGCCCCGTAATTTCTCCCGGGACATCCAGCGCCTGGAAGTGTGATGCTTCTACATAACTTGTTCTGGGTCAGTGACTCCAAGTTCTAAAGCTAATCAGGACGTCATAACAGCCAGTTATCTGGTATTTTCGGGAGGTCGCCTTATTACATGGCAGCCCCGTATTTCTCTCAGGGTAGATGACATCTACACAGGACCGACTTAATAGCATCATGGGTCCCTGGGCAAAGTAATCCACTGGGACCCTACCAGCCTACACCCCAAATCACGCACTCTATGCGCAAGAATTAAAGCATAACTAGTTGGTAGTCAGTAAAATTGATTTTAAACAATAAAAAAATGCCATAAATCAAATACTAATCAACACAAAGGGCACAATACAGGGGGGAGGCAAAGGGATATAGTAGGGGGGGGGGAGGGCACAGTACAGGGGGAGGCAAAGAGACAGTGTGGGGGGGGGGGGAGAAAGGCACAGTACAGGGGGAGGCAAAGGGGACATAGTACAGGGGGGGGGTGTGGGGAGAAGGGCACAGTACAGGGGGAGGCAAAGAGACAGTGTACAGGGGGGGGGGGGAGAAAGGCACAGTACAGGGGGAGGCAAAGGGACATAGTACGGGGGGAGGGCACAGTACAGGGGGGAGGCAAAGGGACATGGTACGGGGGGAGAAGGGCACAGTACAGGGGGAGGCAAAGAGACAGTGTACAGGGGGGGGGAGAAAGGCACAGTACAGGGGGAGGCAAAGGGACATAGTACGGGGGGAGGGCACAGTACAGGGGGAGGCAAAGGGACATAGTACGGGGGAGGGGCACAGTACAGGGGGGAGGCAAAGGGAATTTGTACGGGGGGAGCCACAGTACAGGGGGAGGCAAAGGGACATAGTACGGGGGGGCACAGTACAAGGGGGAGGCAAAGGGACATAGTACGGGGGGAGGGCACAGTACAGGGAGAGGCAAAGGGACATAGTACGAGGGGGGGAGGGCACAGTACAGGGGGGAGGCAAAGGTACATAGTACGGGGGAGAGTGCACAGTACAGGGGGGAGGCAAAGGGACATAGTATGGGGGGCACAGTACAGGGGAGGCAAAGGGACATAGTACGGGGGGCACAGTACAGGAGGAAGCAAAGGGACATAGTATGGGGGGGGGGGGAGAAGGGCACCGTACAGGGGGAGGCAAAGGGACATAGTATGGGGGGGAGGGCACTGTACAGGGGGAGGAAAAGGGACATAGTACAGGAGGGGGAGGGCACAGTACAGATGGGAGGCAAAGGGACATAGTACGGGGGGAGGGCACAGTACAGGGGGAGGCAAAGAGACATAGTACGGGGGGGCACAGTACGTGGGAGGCAAAGGGACATAGTACGGGGGGAGGGCACAGTACGTGGGAGGCAAAAGGGACATAGTACGGACGAAGGGCACAGTACAGGGGGGAGGCAAAGGGACATAGTACGGGGGGCACATAACAGGGGGAGGCAAAGGGACATAGTATGGGGGGGGGAGAAGGGCACCGTACAGGGGGAGGCAAAGGGACGTAGTACAGGAGGGGGGGAGGGCACAGTACAGAGGGGAGGCAAAGGGACATAGAACGGGGGCAAGGGCACAGTACAGGGGGGAGGCAAAGGGACATAGTACGGGGGGAAGGGCACAGTACAGGGGGGAGGCAAAGGGAAATAGTATGGGGGGGCACAGTACAGGGGGGAGGCAAAGGGACATAGTACAGGGGGGAAGGGCACAGTACAGAGGGGAGGCAAAGGGAAATAGTACGGAGGGGAAGGGCACAGTACAGGGGGGAGGCAAAGGGACATAGTACGGAGGGAAAGGGCACAGTACAGGGGGGAGGCAAAGGGACATAATAAAGGGGGATCAGGAGGACACAATACTGGGATCAGAAGGGCACAGTAAAGGTTCCAGGATGCTGCCCGGGACATGGCCATCCTGGGACAGTTTAGTAAAAAGTGTGACTGTCCCAGCTAATCTGGGATAGTTGGCAAGTATGATGTAAGACAAGATTATCATGGGGCCCCCATACACCCGGGGTGCCCATGCATTAAGAAGGCCCCGCATCTAAAAAAAAAAAAAAAAATCAGTTTTTATAACTTTTTGATCTGCAACAAGTTTTGACAAAGGTCCTCCATTATATTATCATAAATGGAGAACTTCTCACTTTCAGTGTTGACTTTGCAGATTTTCAAGGTGGTCTAATATGGGAGAATGAAGAATTCCTAAAGGCTACAGGGACATGACCGGCTCCAAATACCAGACGCACACCATGCATGTCACATTCTCCACAATTAGGATTTGTTTAACATGTTGAGGACAGACTGCACCAACCATAAGAGATAGTAAATCACAGCTCTGAGAGCTTTCCATATCATGGGCCGATGCCTGCCACTACATTCCTGCCGTTATTTTTGCAGTAAAGGATAGAAAAGGAAAGGAGGGAGCGAGTGACTTCATACATTCCAGAAAATAAATCCATTTCTAATTCATGGGAACTAATATGCTTCATTCATCTCCCTTGCATAGTTCTCAAAGGAGCCCCCAGGAGGCATCAGTAAGATGTCTAATAAAATGTCTAAAGCCCTGTACACACGGGCGGCAATTCCGTTGGGAAAAAAAACGTCGGTTTTCTTGACGGGATTGCTGGCAAGGCTGTCTTGCCAAGCCCTGTGTACACACACAACCATTCAAAAGAACCGCCGTTCTTTTGAATGGCAAGAACGCGGTGACGTCATTGACTACGACGAGCCGGCGCTCGTCACATTCGATGCCGTCGCCGCCATCTTGCTACACCCCACACTAACCTTGTATGCTATCGCGCATGCGTCAAAGTATTTTCGAGCATGCGCGGGTTTACCCTGGACAGGTAAGCATACAGATGACCGATTTTCTCGGAAAACTCTGCCGAGAATCCCGACGAGAAAAAATAGAGAGCAGGTTCTCTATTTTTCTCGTCATGATTCCCGGCAGTTTTCCTGTAGAGAAAACAATACACACGACCGGTTTTCTCGGCAAAAAGCTCTCCCAGCAGTTTTCTTGCCGAGAAAAACGGTTGTGTGGACGAGGCTTAAGGCCGGCCATACACATGTCCAATTCTGAGCGATTTTTGGTTTGAAAATCGCACCATTGAATAATCGTTTGATTTTTGACCATTATTGGGGCAGCGGCAATGGGCGATTTTCCTGCGGTCATCGAATTTGAGTGAAAGCGTGTGGGAACTTTTTTTTTTGAATGTAGCACACGGACCCCTCTTCCTTACCTTTGGCTCACTTGTAGGAAAAGGGGCACACCATGCCACATGCCCGTACCCTCCTGTGTGAAGAGGTTGGGCGGTGTAATGTACCTGGGTCTCTATGGTCAGGTTCTCCAGAGAATGGTTCCCGTCTTCACTGCAATAAAGACAAGTCTCTATTCCCCAATAACTCCAAGGTCCACACCAGTTGCAACTCCAACATAGAGTTTATTTTCACTTATGCACAGTCATTTAAATAGGAAAGCAGGGGCGGATCCAGAGTCTTTTCTCGGGAGGGGCACTGCCAAAAAAATATGTTTTTTTGTGGGAAATTTATCGGGGAAATGGCTGGTGTCGGCGCTTCAATCATCCCGGCACCATGGTTGTTATGATGTCAGGATGATTGAAGCGCATTATTTCTATTATTACATTGTAATATAAAATTAAATAGTTCAATGCAGAATCAGTGGGAGCCCCGAGTGTGTCACTTGCCACCGTCGCCTGCAATTAGTGGGAGCCCTGAGCGTGTCACTTGCCACACGTTGCGGATTGTCACTTGCCACGTCACCTGCCACACCTTGCGGATTGTCACTAGCCACACCTTGCGGATTGTCACTTGCCACTCACCTGCCACACCTTGCTGATTGTCACTTGCCTGCCACCAGATGCAGATTGTCATTTGCCACGTCACCTGACACAATTTGCGGATTGTCACTTGCCACACCTTGTGGATTGTCACTTGCCACATCACCTGCCACACCTTGCGGGTTGTCACTTGCCACTCACCTGCCACACCTTGTGGATTGTCACTTGCCACATCACCTGCCACATCTTGCGGATTGTCACTTGCCACTCACCTGCCACACCTTGCTGATTGCCACTTGCCTGCCACCAGATGCAGATTGTCATTTGCCACGTCACCTGACACAATTTGCGGATTGTCACTAACTTGCCTGCTAAGGTGTAGTTTTGGTTGTCTCTTGCTGTGTCCCAGACTCCCAGAGTCAGGCAGCAGAGAGATAATGTAATCTCTCTGCTGCCTGCAGAGTGAGGGCGGAAGTCACTGCAGGAATGCAGGGCAGGCACGGGCGGTGAGAGATAAGCCTGCTCTCTCACTCTCACCTGCGCTGCCAACACACTGAGCAGTACGGTCTGCCCATGAACCGCGCCGCCTGCCCACAAACCGCGCCGCAAGCGGAGCCGCCTGCTTTCTTACTCGTCTGTGGAGCCGCACGCTATCGCACCTGCCCGCAGAACGGCCCGACGTGACTCACTGACGTCACTCGTTGCTAGACGCCAAGCGGCCCAGGCGTTAGCAACGAGTGCAGGGAAGAGGCTCCACCCACCTCCTCCTCCGCTCCTGGTATTGTGTCAGTGCGCCACGTAACTACATTAGACGAGTCTCTCTCTCGGCGCCGCTGATCGGCTGATGTGAGAAACTGAGAGAGAGACTCAGAGAGGCAGCGGCAGCCGCAGAACAAGTACTGTATATAATCGAGTATAAGCCGACCCGAATATAAGCCGAGGCACCTAATTTTACCCCAAAAAACTGGGAAAACTTATTGACTCGAGTATAAGCCTAGGGTGTCCATCTGCATGCCTCACTGTGCCCATGACTAGACTGATGTTTAACATGGGAGTCTATAGAAGGAGAACCCGGCTTTGAAAAATCGGTTCTTCCCGGCAGTAGGTCTCCCAGACACCAAACTTTACACACTTGTAGAGCAGACATTGGGCTACATGTGTGCCAAGTCTGGGGTCCAGGGGACCTACGACCGGCCGGTACCGGGTCTGCAAATTCACCGGAGAAATTACCATTTAACATTGGAGTCTATGGAAGGAGCAGGGGCGGATCCAGAGTCTTTTCTCGGGGGGGGCACTGCCAAAAAATATGTTTTAAATTCACCGGAGAAATTACCATTTAACATTGGAGTCTATGGAAGGAGCAGGGGCGGATCCAGAGTCTTTTCTCGGGGGGGGGGCACTGCCAAAAAATATGTTTTAAATTCACCAGAGAAATTACCGTTTAACATTGGAGTCTATGGAAGGGGTGCCCGGCTTTAAAAAATCAGTGCTCCCCGGCCGTAGGTTTTCCAGACACCAAACTTTGCACACTTGTAGAAGAGACATTGGGCTACATGTGTGCCAAGATTGGGGTCCAGAAGACCTACGACCGGCCGGTACCGGGTCCGCAAATTCACCAGAGAAATTACAGTTTAACATTGGAGTCTATGGAAGGGGTGCCCGGCTTTAAAAAATCAGTGCTCCCCGGCCGTAGGTTTTCCAGACACCAAACTTTGCACACTTGTAGAAGAGACATTGGGCTACATGTGTGCCAAGATTGGGGTCCAGAAGACCTACGACCGGCCGGTACCGGGTCCGCAAATTCACCAGAGAAATTACAGTTTAACATTGGAGTCTATGGAAGGGGTGCCCGGCTTTAAAAAATCAGTGCTCCCCGGCCGTAGGTTTTCCAGACACCAAACTTTGCACACTTGTAGAAGAGACATTGGGCTACATGTGTGCCAAGATTGGGGTCCAGAAGACCTACGACCGGCCGGTACCGGGTCCGCAAATTCACCAGAGAAATTACAGTTTAACATTGGAGTCTATGGAAGGGGTGCCCGGCTTTAAAAAATCAGTGCTCCCCGGCCGTAGGTCCCCCAGACACCAAACTTTGCACACTTGTAGAAGAGACATTGGGCTACATGTGTGCCAAGATTGGGGCAGCAGCAGCTGCAGAACAAGTACTGTATATACTCGAGTATAAGCCGACCCGTGTATAAGCCGAGGCACCTAATTTTACCCCAAAAAACTGGGAAAACTTATTGACTTGATGTGACAGGAGGGTCTCGTGGACACAGGGTGAGCCAGGAAAAAATGGACATTAAGAAATATCTCTTGGGCTACCTAAAATCGGTCTGTAATATTTATCCACCATATCCCCAAGGATATCTGTGAAGGACTATTTACTGTTTCTGAACTCAACAGGTTAATTGAGAGATGCTGATGTGTCACCTATCTGCTTGTGTAATGCTAATGAGCCTCACCTAGGCTACAGGTCCTTTCATTGTGATGATGTGGATTGGAGCTTAGTAGACCGTCTGGCTGCCTATTATTATGGGATGTTTAAGTGTCTTCTGTGAGGGGGGGGGGGGGAAATCACCCCTCCTGCTAAGACTGGTTATCAAAGGAGAAGTTTGAACACACCTGACCTGTATCACCATTGTCATTGGATAGTTTAACCCGCCCTGTTCCGCCTAGGATGGGAGGGAAGGGTTTTGAAGAGAAATGTGTTACCATGTGTTTTGAAAATAAAGTTATTCCCTGTTTTGGAACTTGAAATACAGAGCGTTATCTCGTATCTCTGGAAGGATTAATCCTATGGGAAGTGGTCGCCTGGCTGTGGAGGGTCGATAGTGGTTGTGTGTTCAGAGAGGGAATATTCTAAATGGCGTATACCCCTTTCATATTGGGGGGTGCCGTTACATTGGTTGGCAGCAGCGGGATTTTCCCTCCAGTTCCTGGGACACTCCAAACCACCACAGTGAATGACCAGCTATGCAGCCGGCAGGAAAGCCACGCTGAAAGACTTACTTGAGAGCCGTGGAGGGTCCGGTGGGACAAAGAACAAGGCCATCTTGATCAGGGAGCTAACCGAGATGGATCAGAGGGTTGGTGATGCAGGACCCCGGTCAGTTGAAGACCTGTTTCAGCAACGTGTTCAACAGCGGTTGGCATTATATGGTGCTAACTCATCAGAGACCGCCATACAGGAAGCCATTAAAGGCATCCAGCTGCAGGATGCGCGACGAGAAAAAGAATGACAGCGACAAGAAAAAGAACAACAGCGACAAAAGAGAGAACTAGAGCGACAAGAGAGAGAACTAGAGCGGCAACATGAGTGGAGAATGGCGGAAATACGACAATCGGAGATCGCCTACAGACAGCTGCTAGAATCTGCTCAGCAGCAGGGTGGGGCTCCCTTTGCCTGGGACTATCAGGAAATACCAGTTGACAACTATGAAATCCTGGCTGAAGAATCAGCAGTGGAAAATCTGAAGATTGCCATCCCTAAAGCCGAAGTGAATGATACGGAGTTCCAGGGAGCTAGCCTGGCTGAAGAATCGGCAGTGGAAAATCTGAAGATTACCACCCTTAAAGCCGAAGTGAATGATATGGAGTTCCAGGGAGCTAGCCTGGCTGAAGAATCGGCAGTGGAAAAGCTGAAGATTGCCCTCCCTAAAGCCAAAATGGATGATATGGAGTTCCAGGGAGCTAGGGCAGTTGGCTCATCTCCCCAGCCACAGATTACAGAAGGTATGGATTTAAGGGACTATTCAGAGGATGTTAGGGATTATGCATCGCCTGCCCAAGTACTGGCAGCAGGACAGAGTACTGCAGACCCCTGCTCTACACCCGTGGCAGTTTTGGAGGTCCGAGGTGAGAAGGTGATGGTTCCTCTTTCCAGGGGATTTCAGAGATGCAGGGGGGAGAAGCAGCCCTTTTCCCTCCCCAACAGTTAGCCAGAGCAGATGGTGTGGAGTCCCCAGCAGAAGTGCTGGCAACAGGGCAGAGTGATAGCAACCTCTGCCCAGCACCGGAAACAACTGTGGAGTTTCAGGGAGCCGGGGCAGTTGGCCCCCCTCTCCAGCAACAAGCTGAGGTGGTAAAGCTTTTACCCCCAGCTGAACCACTGGTAGCAGGGCAGAATGCTACTGGCCGCTGCACACAACTGCCACTTGAGCGGATATCGGTGGATGGGACTGCGGTCTCCACTCACAGCGACCCAGCACAAGAGCTGGCAACAGAGCAGAGTGCCGCGGGCCTCTGCTCTCAACTAACAGAAGAGGGAGTTCCTGTGGTACTGGATGGGACTTCGGTCCTCACTGACACAACCCCAGAAAATGGTGTGACACTGGGACAGGAGGATGTCAGCCTTGCTTTGCAAGCACTGGGGTATTTTCACCTACCACAAGGGGATGGGACTTCAGTCTCCACTTGTATACCCCAGGGATGCTGGGCAGTCCGCCCAGATCCCCAACAGCATGACGGATTGAGCCCAGTCACCCTGTCTTCTCCCAAGCGGCGGGTATGTTCTCTGAGAGAGGCAGAGGTTGGCTGGGTAAGTAATGCTCTGTTTGGAGCAATTTATTTGGGGTACTGTGTGGCTACCGGCATTAGAAGAATGGACCTATGGACTAACTTCGGAGTCAACCCGTCTGGGGTCACCTCCTTTGTTAGTCTTCTGCCGAAAGGGGAGATGTGTGACAGGAGGGTCACTTTGGACACAGGGTGAGCCAGAAAATAATGGACATTAAGAAATATCTCTTGGGCTACCTAAAATGGGTCTGTAATATTTATCCACCATATCCCCAAGGATATCTGTGAAGGACTATTTACTGTTTCTGAACTCAACAGGTTAGTTGAGAAATGCTGATGTGTCACCTATCTGCTTGTGTAATGCTAATGAGCCTCACCTAGGCTACAGGTCCTTTCATTGTGATGATGTGGATTGGAGCTTAGTAGACCGTCTGGCTGCCTATTATTATGGGATGTTTAAGTGTCTTCTGTGAGGAGGGGGGGGGGGAATCACCCCTCCTGCTAAGACTGGTTATCAAATGAGAAGTTTGAACACACCTGACCTGTATCACCATTGTCATTGGATAGTTTAACCCGCCCTGTTCCCCCAAGGATGGGAGGGAAAGGGTTTTGAAGAGAAATGTGTTACCATGTGTTTTGAAAATAAAGTTATTCCCTGTTTTGGAACTTGAAATACAGAGCGTTGTCTCGTATCTCTGGAAGGATTAATCCTATGGAAAGTGGTCGCCTGGCTGTGGAGGGTCGATAGTGGTTGTGTGTTCAGAGAGGGAATATTCTAAACGGCGTATACCCCTTTCATATTGGGGGGTGCCGTTACACTTGAGTATAAGCTTAGGGTTTCCATCTGCATGCCTCACTGTGCCTCACTTTGCCTCACTGTGCCCATGCCTCACTGTGCCCACGCTTCACTGTGCCCATGACTAGACTGATGTTTAACATAGGAGTCTATGGAAGGAGTGCCCGGCTTTGAAAAATCGGATCTTACCGGCCGTCGGTCCCCCGGAAACCAAACTTTGCACACTTATAGAGAAGACATGGGGCTACATGTGTGCCAAGTTTGGGGTCCAGGGGACCAACAACCATCCGGTACCCGGTCCGCAAATTCACCGGAGAAATTACCGTTTAACATTGGAGTCTATGGAAGGGGTGCCCGTCTTTAAAAAATCTGTGCTCCCCGGCTGTAGGTCCCCCAGACACCAAGCTTTGCACACTTGTAGAGAAGACATGGGGCTACATTTGTGCCAAGTTTGGAGTCCAGGGGACTTACGGCGGGCCGGTACCGGGTCCCCAAAGTCCGGGAGATCAGGCGCAAAAAAAAAAAAAACAGAGCAAGCAAGTGAGTGTGACAGATGGTCTCGGGGGGGGGCAATTGCCCTGTTGCCCCCCCCTGGATCCGCCACTGGGAAGGAGTGCCCGGCTTTGAAAAATCGGTTCTCCCCGGCCGTAGGTCTTCCAGACACCAACCTTTGCACACTTGTAGAGGAGACATGGGGCTACATGTGTGCTAAGTTTGGGGTCCAGGGGACCTATGGCTGGCCGGTACCGGGTCCCCAAAGTCCGGGAGATCAGGCGCAAAAAAAAACAACTGAGCAAGCTAGTGAGTGTGACAGATGGTCTCGGGGGGGGGGCAATTGCCCTGTTGCCCCCCCCCTGGATCCGCCCCTGTAGGAAAGGTTGGAGGAAGATCAGGACAGCAAGAGGTGTTGGAGTAGGTCCAGGCACAAACGAATACTTATTCGCTACCCATATCTTCAGGTAGTCTCAGCTCACCCGGATAGTCTCCCATTAGGCTGCATTCACACCTGAGCGTTTTGTCGCCTGAAGCCTGAAGCTACAAAACGCTAGAGGGGAAAAAATAAATTTTTCTCTATGGAGATGGTTCACATCTCCAATCAAAACGCCTGAAGCCGAACGCCTGAAGCTCAAACAAGTTCAGGACCCTTTTTTGTCACGCGAATCGGGCAGATTTGGGCGTTTTTCTGCTTTTTACATTGGTGACCCTTGGACCTGTACAAAATCGCGGCAAAAACGCGGTAAAACCCGAAAACGCCGCAAAAAAAGCGGCAAAATTGCGGTAAAATTGCGCAACTTTCTGCCTGAAAACGCTATGTTCAGGTGTGAATGGGGCCTTAGAGTGGATCCTAGCAGCCGGAGTGATGCTCGAATTAGATTACACACAGTCTCTGCACAAACTCTGCCACAGATCTGGTGAACGTTAGGTCCCTGCCACAGACCTGATGGACGTTAGGTCCCTGCCACAGACCTGATGGACGTTAGGTCCCTGCCACAGATCTGGTGAACGTTAGGTCTCTGCCACAGACCTGATGGACGTTAGGTCTCTGCCACAGATCTGGTGAACGTTAGGTCTCTGCCACAGACCTGATGGACGTTAGGTCTCTGCCACAGACCTGGTGAACGTTAGGTCTCTGCCACAGACCTGATGGACGTTAGGTCTCTGCCACAGACCTGATGGACGTTAGGTCTCTGCCACAGATCTGGTGAACGTTAGGTCTCTGCCACAGACCTGATGGACATTAGGTCTCTGCCACAGACCTGATGGACATTAGGTCTCTGCCACAGACCTGGTGAACGTTAGGTCTCTGCCACAGACCTGATGGACGTTAGGTCCCTGCCACAGACCTGATGGACGTTAGGTCTCTGCCACAGACCTGGTGAACGATGGTTCAGGGAGGCCCGGAATGAAGGGACAGAAAAAGACAGTAATGGAGGGCCGGGCATGACAAAGTGGAGAGGACGGACAGGTAGGGGTTAACAGAAAATAGAAAGAAGGGAGAGGGAGGAGGTTAAGTTGTTTTTAATGAGGGGGAGGAGCGCTTTAAATATCAAGGGGTGGGTACGTCCAGGATCATTCAGCGTGGGGACTGATAGGGAGAGGACGTTTTTCACTTCTCTCCAGGGAATTTTAAAATGGCGTCCGTCGATATTTGGCTAGCACGGCTGAGGGCGGCTGCGTCGGCTAATGGACCTGGATGGCTGGAGGCTCAATTAGGTTCGCTGCTGGGGGAGCAGGCAGGGGGATCGGGGGAGAGCAGGAGAGTCCCGGAGCGCGCCCGGCGGTCGCGGCTGCCGGAGCGTTTTTCGCCGTCGCCACCGGATCGGTCGGGCCACCCCCGGAGCACCCAATTTGACTCGCCGGCACCCCCAGCTAAGCGTGCTAATGCTGGGGCTGTGGAGGGCGCCGGGCGGTCGATACAGCGCGATGCGGGGGGCGGGGCTACGGGCCGCAATGGCGCCTGTCCCTCGCCCTCGAGGCTAAGGACAGCAGTGAGCTCGGTCCCCCCCTCATCCGCGAGGGGGGGGATTCGGCGGGGGAGAAGCAGTGCCACGTCCGCAGGCCCTTTTTCTGACAAGGCTGGCGGTGTTCCAACGGCAGTGGGGCTGAGTGTGAGGCAGGACGGCGGGGAGAGCAGTTCACGGCCTTCCAGGGGCTCATCCAGAGAGCGCAGGCGCAGCGGGGAGGTGACTGTCGGGTCACGTGGGGGAGACGTCCGGTCCGCGCAGAGGGGTCCCTCGGCCCCCGGGCGGTCCTCGCCTGGGGGGCTCATCGCATCCATGCCACCAGCCCAGGAGTCCAGGTCCGAAGGGGAGCTATCTGGATCGGAAGGGGATGATCGATTAGTCGTTGCCGCACCAAGGGAGTCGAGAGCAGCGGCTGGAGGGGTCGTGCCCAGTCAGCCCGGTAAGTCGAACTCTACTGTATTTGCTAATGATGTGACTTCTGCATTGGGGACATTGTCTGGGGTTTGGGGTTCAGGTAACGGGGGTGGGGTCCTTGCAGGTGATGTGGGTTTTGTCCCGCCTGTGGCGGGGGGGCGGGCGGCCCGCCTGCTCCTCCCGGGACAGGGGGTGAGTGGTTGGGGGTACTTGGGGGATTACAGGAATTTTTGCGGAACTTCTCGGGGGCTCAGGTGGGTTCTCCGCAGGCTACTCCTTGGGTTGGGGTCCCGACGGGGGTTACTGTCGGGGGAGGGAGTCAGGGGGCCCCTGCAGGAATGTCGTCTGACCCGTTGGTGGCGGTGCAGGTGAGTACGGCAAGGGGGGACAAGTCAGTGGAACCGGCGGCTCAGACTCGGGAGGATGTGGTACGTATTGCTGACGCAGCCAGGTGTGAAGTGTATGTGTGCTTTGAGGGTCCTTTGGGGGTTCACTTAAAACAGGAGGTGCGAGACAAGATCGGCAAGGGTGAGTATGTGGAGATTTTTTCTTTGCTGCCGTTGGAAAAGTTTAATTTGGATAGGGTAAAGCCTGACGATTCTAAGAAGGAGGATGAGGAGAAGAGGAGGTATAGGTTGATACCCAGGACTTTTGGGAATTGGTTTCAGGCGTTTGCTATTTTGGCCAGCGTAATTGGGGAAAAATCTCCTGAACACTGCTCAGCCTTGTTCTGTTACATGGACGCGATCGGGGAGGCACATAGGGTGTATGGCGGGACTGCTTGGCTGCGTTATGACGAGCAGTTCCGGCAGAGGATGGCGGTTCGTCCGGCCCTGAGGTGGGACCACAAGGACATAGGCCTCTGGATGCGCCTTATGTCCTCGGCGAGGACGCCTAGCCAGTTTCTTCAGGGGGGGGTCGGGGGGACGAGTACCTCAGTGCCGCAGACCGGAAAAAAATGGGGTGTGTGTTGGCAGTTCAACGAGGGATCCTGCAGGTTTGGGGGATCCTGTCGTTTTAAACACGAATGCTCAGGGTGCGGGGGTAATCACCCCCTGTCCCGTTGTTTTAAAAAAGGAAAGCGTGCCGGTGACGCTGCTCACAAAAGGGACGACGCCGGTGAGGGAGGAAAGGATGCGGTTTTTTCTAAATAGGTACCCGGATAGGGCGGCGGCGGAGCTATTGACCAGGGGTTTTTCGGAAGGTTTTAGGATACCGTGCTCCCTTCAGGTGGTGCCTCCGGTGGCGCGGAATTTGAAGTCGGCATTGGCTAACCCCGGGGTGGTTTCGGAAAAATTGGCGAAGGAGGTGGCTTTGGGTCGCATGGGGGGACCATTTCTGGAAAAACCTTTCGGGCGCTTGGTGGTGTCTCCGCTAGGGGTGGTGCCTAAGAAGGAACCTAACAAGTTTAGGCTTATCCACCACCTCTCTTTCCCAAAAGGGGGGTCAGTCAATGACGCCATTGATCCGGAAGAGTGTACGGTGTCGTATACGTCTTTCGATGCGGCTGTGGGTTGGGTAAAGAAATATGGGCGCGGGGCGCTCATGGCCAAGGCTGATGTTGAGTCCGCTTTTCGTCTTCTGCCAGTACACCCAGACAGTTTTTGGCTGTTGGGGTGCTGCTGGGGGGGGGGCGTTTTACGTGGACCGGTGTTTACCCATGGGTTGCTCCATCTCTTGCGCAATGTTCGAAACATTCAGTTCCTTTTTGGAATGGGTGGTTCGGGACGTGTCAGGTGTGGACTCGGTTGTCCATTACCTGGACGATTTCTTGTTCGTAGGCCCCCCTTCCTCCAGGGTTTGTGCGATTTTATTAGCCACGTTGCAGCACGTTGCAGGTAGGTTTGGGGTCCCATTGGCAGCGGAAAAGACGGAGGGTCCTAGAACAGAGCTGAGTTTTTTGGGAATAGTGATTGATTCTGAGGCTATGGAGTGTAGATTGCCCCCGGAGAAGGTGGAGGCCCTGAGGGTGGTGATTAGGGAGACGATGGGGAGGAAGAAGGTGCAACTCCGTGACCTGCAGTCCTTGCTGGGTAAGTAAAATTTCGCGTGTAGGATCATTCCCATGGGGCGGGTTTTCTGTCGGCGTTTGTCGGCGGCAACGTCCGGGGTGCGCTCCCCTTCACACTTCATTCGGCTTCGGGCGGAACATAGGGAGGACTTGAAGGTGTGGCACTCGTTTTTGGAAACCTACAATGGGCGTTCGTTGTGGATGGGTGGCCCGGTGAGCAACTTCGATTTGGAGTTGGTCACTGATGCTGCCGGGTCCACGGGCTACGGAGCAATTTTCAGGGGTCAGTGGAGTGCCGAGGCTTGGCCCAAGTCCTGGGTGGATGCGGGATTAGTGAGTAACTTGGTGTTGCTGGAATTGTTTCCAGTGGTCCTGGCTATGGAACTGTGGGGCGCGCAGTGTAAGGATTTGAAGATTAGATTGAACTGTGACAACATGGGAGTGGTGGAGGTCATCAATCGGATTACCACTTCTTCAAAGCCGGTGATACGGTTGCTGCGCCATTTGGTCCTGCGTTGTTTGCAGTTGAATATTTTCCTTTATGCGGTACATATCCCCGGGGTGGAGAACACGTTGGCTGATTCACTGTCTCGGTTTCAGTGGGACCGTTTCAGGGAACTGGCGCCGGCGGCGGAGAGGGATGGGACGCCTTGCCCGGGTTGGCTCTGGGAGGTTGCCTTGGAGCCGCGGCAGGTTGGATCAGAAGGTCGGTAAGTGGACCGACGTGGGGGGCCTATACCAAGATCTGGAGAGAGTGGGCCGCGTTCATACGGCTTGCAGATGCAGAGCTGGACGGGGCCGGGACCAGATTGCTGGTTGTGTATTTTGTAACCAGGCACATGGAAGCCGGAGGCTCGGTCTCTGGGATTGAGAAGAAACTGGCCGGTTTGGCGTTTCTGTTCAAGCTTCAGGGAGTGCCGGATTTCACAAAAGACTTTTGGGTGAAACAGGCGCTGAAAGGGTATCGGAAGGAGCACCCACAGAGGGACTCACGGCGGCCGGTTTCGTTTGCCATTTTGCAGGTGCTTTGCGAAGGGTTGGCCACCGTGTGTTCCTCGGTATACGAGGTTAAGCTTTTCTTTGCGGCTTTTTCTGTCGCATTTTTTGGTGCTTTTAGGGTAGGGGAGCTGGTGTGCCCGTCGAAAAAGAGGGCGGGGGGTTTGATGGTTCAGGACGTGGAGGCTAGGGACGATAGGGTGAGACTGAAGTTGAGAAGGTCAAAGACGGATCAAAAAGGAAAAGGTGTGGTGGTGCAATTGTTTTCCTTGCCCGGGTCTTTGGTTTGCCCTGTTAGGGTCGTGAGGGAATTTTTGGAGGTCAGGCCAATTGGGGGGGGCCCATTTCTGGTTCATGGGGATGGTTCGTTTCTGTCACGTTTTCAATTTGTGGCGGTTTTTCGCAAGTGCCTGAGGGCGGCGGGGTACGACTGCACGCTATTTGCTTCACATTCGTTCCGCATCGGGGCGGCTACGGAGGCGGCCCGATGCGGTTTGGATGAGGCGGCGGTAAAACGGATTGGGAGGTGGGAGTCCAGGAGGTTTCGTTCTTATGTTCGCCCCCATTTACTGGATGACAAAAGGGAATGAGTGGGGGTTTTTTGTTGAAGGTTGGAGGGTTCATTGTTTTGTCTTGAGAGTAGAAGTTTTCTGACTACGGTTTAGAATAAGATTTGTTGTGTTTCATTTCAGATGGAGGTTCGACACGCCTCGTCTGGATTTTGGGGCATTCGTATGTTTTTTGGGGGGCTAAGAGGGCTGATATTCGCCAGGGTGGCAGGCAATTGGGGATACCCAGGAGGGAGGCTTGTGTTAGGTGGATAGGCATCCCGGGGCTAGTTTGGAGTAGGGTGGTACCGGAGGTATTCCGGTACGCCCGGTTAGATAGACCGCCGGATGTGCTGGTCCTCCACGTGGGGGGTAACGATTTGGGGGTCAGGGCTATTGGAGCCTTGCTCTCGGCGGTGAAGACTGATTTTTTGACTCTCAAGGAGGCTTTTCCGGGAACGTTGCTAGTTTGGTCGGATGTGGTCGCACGAACCTCATGGCGGATGGCGAGATCGGTAACTCGGATCAATAAGGCGCGGATCAAGTTGAACAAACTGGTGGGCAGGTTCATTACGGCTAATGGAGGGTTGGTGGTGCGGCACTTGGAGTTGGAGGTTAACGTGGGGATGTACTTGAGGAGGGATGGTGTGCATCTTTCGGATGTGGGGATCGATTTATGGGCTCTGGGGATTCAGGATGGCATTCAGCGTGCCCTGCGGGTGTGGAAGGGCCCTTAAGGGTAAGGGGTTACCCTCGCAGGCTGTGGCGGTGTCTTTGGTCTTTGACGGTGGCAGACAAACAGATGGTATGGAAGTGGTGGGGGGCTCAGCGGTGGTATGTGCCCCTCTGGTGTATTCCAGTGGAACGGTGTCCGCTGGAGTACGGGTATGGTTGCACTGCGGGAAGGGGTTGTCTCCGAGCTGTTATTCGGCTGGAGGCCTGGTATGGTTCAAAAATTTGGTACCGCAGTGTATTGGTGTAAAAAGGGGTTCAAAAGTGCAGGGGTACCGTCAGAGACCAACAGACTGGGAGTTGTAATGTTTATGTGTGTTAATAAAGTTATTGAAGAAATATAATTTTATACTGGAGTTTGCTACCTAATATTGTTTTAATAAAAAAGGCTGTTGTGGCCAGTTATACTCCAACTCTGGTGTGGTCTAAGTTACTATAGATTGGCTAAGATAAGGTAGCGGTTAAATAAGGGGAGCTGGTACAGGTAAGGTGTGGGGAGGTATCTCGAGTACACTGGTCAAGGGAGGCCCGGAATGAAGGGACAGAAAAAGACAGTAATGGAGGGCCGGGCATGACAAAGTGGAGAGGACGGACAGGTAGGGGTTAACAGAAAATAGAAAGAAGGGAGAGGGAGGAGGTTAAGTTGTTTTTAATGAGGGGGAGGAGCGCTTTAAATATCAAGGGGTGGGTACGTCCAGGATCATTCAGCGTGGGGACTGATAGGGAGAGGAAGTTTTTCCCACCCACCCTCCCTGTTGTTTTGGTGTTTGTCTGGCTGTTGTTTTCTTGTTTTTCAGGTCGGAAGGAATACGGTCGGCGCAACAGCTGTGTGATGGCGGTGTCTTTGGTCTTTGACGGTGGCAGACAAACAGATGGTATGGAAGTGGTGGGGGGCTCAGCGGTGGTATGTGCCCCTCTGGTGTATTCCAGTGGAACGGTGTCCGCTGGAGTACGGGTATGGTTGCACTGCGGGAAGGGGTTGTCTCCGAGCTGTTATTCGGCTGGAGGCCTGGTATGGTTCAAAAATTTGGTACCACAGTGTATTGGTGTAAAAAGGGGTTCAAAAGTGCAGGGGTACCGTCAGAGACCAACAGACTGGGAGCTGTAATGTTTATGTGTGTTAATAAAGTTATTGAAGAAATATAATTTTATACTGGAGTTTGCTACCTAATATTGTTTTAATAAAAAAGGCTGTTGTGGCCAGTTATACTCCAACTCTGGTGTGGTCTAAGTTACTATAGATTGGCTAAGATAAGGTAGCGGTTAAATAAGGGGAGCTGGTACAGGTAAGGTGTGGGGAGGTATCTCGAGTACACTGGTCATGGTATTAGGCCTCTAACAGGAAGATGACATCCCTCCAGAGAGTTACCGGGCCCCTTCCTTCACTGTGATCTCTCACCAGTCCCTCGGAACGGTCCTCCCCCGGCCTCCTCTTCTAGAAACGGGTCCCCTCGCAAGGCAGCACCCTGGGATTCCTCCTCCCTCCGTGGGCTCCAGCCGAAGGTGCTGGACCCAAGGCCTTCAGTTGCAGCCCCAGGGCTAAAGATGCCTGGGACTGATCCACCAGTGTACCAGACCAGGAACTCCACCCCAGGGCTAAAGGTGCCTGGGGTGGCCACGAACAGGACAACACACTCCCGGGGTCGGACCCCCAGGAACTCACCCCTTACAGACAGGGTCTGCCCCTTTTATATCCTCTCCCGGCATGCACAGCAGGCCGACACGCCCACCATACCACCGCCGAGAGGGGACATCCAAGGCACAGCACTGTACCAGCGGTTCAACCCTAGCCTCCGATGGCAGCGCCATCAACAGGCCACAGGGAACTATACACCAGCATCCCACCTGTAGTATAAAAAGGGTTTTACAGAACCCTATCAAATAGTGTGTTTGAGTACAACTACCACTCAAACATTCCCTTAGATTTAAAGCCCCGCTACATGAAGAATAGACTAATTTCTAATCAATGATGGCAGAATCGTGCGAGAAATATAATCAAAAAAGAAATGCGCGTGACCTGAAGAGTAAAGAAGATTCCCGGGCATATATGTTCTTTTTCGTAACAACTTGAGGTGAAATTGAAGGCTTGGGTTAGTCGAAATTTCGAAATCAATGGTGCCACCAAAGCGCACAAAATTTTCAATTTTCGATTGATAAATCGTTTGTAATTCAACCCATGTATGGCCTTCATAAATCACCCTAATTGGTAGTTCTTTATTAGACCAACAGCTCTACCTTCTCTTTACTTTCACAATAATTAAGCCCAGAAATTCTGCAGAGAACCCCTGTAGCACTCACCCCCGAAGGAGCGGTTGTCTTCTCATGTGAGTCCACCACTCTCCAAGCAGCACTCCGCTCACCGACACACCCGGGCTGAAGGGTGGATATGTACTATAAAGCCTCGTACACACGATCGGATTTCCATCGGACAAATCCGCGGAATTTTGTCCGAAGGGCGTTGGCCGTGAACTTGTTCTGCATACAGACGTCAGAACCTTTTTTTAGCCAACATTCACCAAACCACGTGGTCTTTCTGCTCATTAGCGCCACCCTTTGGGCAACTTCTGCTAATGTTGTCTTATGTTTAGCATTGGTTCGGAGCATGCGTGTATGTACTTTGGATTTTAGTCCGACGGATTTGTGTACACATGATTGGATAATTCGACGGAACACATTTGTTGTCGGACAATTTGAGAGCATGCACAGCCAATATTTGTTGTCGGAAATTCCGACAACAATTGTCCGATGGAGCGTACAGACGGTCGGATTATCAGCCAAAAAACGTCCATCACACAATTGTTGTTGGAATATCCGATCGTGTGTACGGGCCTTTACAATGCACAATACTTCAACAATCAAGAATGGAAAATGGCAGTAAACACTTTAGCAAGTATGTGAGACAGATGCACCGTGCCGACTACAGGGCCTTGAAAAAGTATTCATACCCTTTGAAATTGTATGTGATAGACCAACACAAAGTAGCACATAATTGTAAAGTGGAAGGAAAATGATAAATGGTTTTCAACATTCTTTATGAATAAATATGTGAAAAGTGTGTGGGGGGGGGGGGGGCATTTGTATTCAGCCTCCTTTACTCTGATACCCCTAACTCAAATCTAGTGGAACCAATTGCCTTCAGACGTCACCTAATTCGTAAATAGAGTCCACCTCTGTGTAATTTAATCTCAGTATAAACACAGCTGTTCTGTGAAGCCCTCAGAGGTTTGTTAGAGAACCTTAGTGAACAAACAGCATCATGAAGGCCAAGGAACACACCAGACAGGTCAGGGATAAAATAATAAAAAAGAAAAAATGGCGCAGAATGAGTTCTAGGCAGAGTATATAATCAAGAGTCAATGAATATAAATCTTGTAAGCACCAGCGGCAGCTACCATGAGCAGAAACAGGCTCTGTAAAATATGATGCAAAAGAGAAAGGTGCGCCAAACTAAGTGCAGTAAAACAGGCTTTAATGGCAAAATTATAAAAAAACAGCCAAATGGCTACTCACAGGATGCAGGGCAAATTAAGGCATGTAAGGGGTTAATGGTGGTCCGGAGTCATCTAAGGCGGTCCTCAGGGGAGATGTAAGTTCCAGGTGACAGAAGTTGCTCAAGGCATCCAAGCTTCCTGGTTGTCTCCTGTCTATCCCAGTGATACAGGGCTTCTCACACCACCCGCAGCTCGGATGCCTTGACTTCCCCTGCTGACACCGCAACCTGCTTCCAGCCTTCCTGCCTTCAGCCATCTTTAGCAACTTCTGTCATCTGGAACTTACATCTCCCCTGAGGACCGCCTTAGATGACTCCGGACCACCATTAACCCCTTACATGCCTTAATTTGTCCTGCATCCTGTGAGTAGCCATTTGGCTGGTTTTTATATAATTTTGCCATTAAAGCCTGTTTTACTGCACTTAGTTTGGCGCACCTTTCTCTTTTAGGTCAGGGATAAAGTTGTGGAGAAGTATAAAGCAGGGTTGGGTTATAAAAAAATATCCCAAGCTTTAAACATCTCACAGAGCTCTGTTCAATCCATCATCCGAAAATGGAAAGAACGCTCCCCCTATCCATGCATCCGCCCCCCTAATCTACACGCGGGGTGCCAGACGCATTGATTTCAATGGGGCGGGGGGGGGGGTTTCTTGAAGCACGTGATTGGAGCCAGAGGCTCTAATAGTCTTCAAAAAAGGGTCGTCTTGGGGCGCATAGCACTTTGCTCCGAGCCCACCCAGTTGTGTGACAATAGCGAATGAATTTTCACTATTGTCACACTGATCCTCCTATCGGCCAATCAGGAAACAGGTCTGAGGACCATTACCCGATTGCCTGAAAGAACAGTCAATCCTATTGGATGTCTAGGAGGAGGAGGGAGGAGATGCACGGCGGAAGCCACCGTAATGCAGAGAAACAGGAGACGCCCGCCGCCCGTAGAAGCGCTGCCCGCCTAGAGTTGCCACCTCATCCCTTTAAACCCGAACACATATTAATTACACAGGTTCTGAGGCTAATTTAATGCAGATAAGGCACCAAGTGAGTTTAATTACCCCCTTAATCAGCCACAGAACCCATGTAATTAATATGTGTTCGGGTTTAAAGGAGGGATGAGGTGGCAACTGTATGCCCGCCCAAACCTAGATGGGGTAAGTGCGGGGCTGGATGACCGACCGTCAGACCACCCCCAACCCCCCCTCGACCGAGCGGTTGGGGGTGGGGGTGTGCTGGTGGGGGGCTTGCCACCGGCTGACTGGGGGAGTGGTTGTTTGCGGCCCCCTGAAAAAAAAAAAAAAAAAACACTTTCCCGCCACTGCCCAGAGGGAGCCCCGGGCCCTGTACTAACGTTCAGGACCCAGAACTCTCGATTCCAGGTCACCTGATCGCTGTGATAGACTCTGATTGGCTACCACAGTCACTGTGAAGCCCGCCCTCGTGTTTTCTCTCCTTGGGAATGGAGGAGATGCATTGTATCTCTCTCTCTCCTTGTAGAGAAAAAAATAAAAATAATAATAACAAAAATAATAAAAGATACAAAAAAAATACCTAGATCAAGGTTTGATCTAGGTCAGTGCCAGGGTTAGTGTTTGAGTCAAGGTCAGGGTCAAAGGTCAAGGTCAGTATTTTGTTTTTGGACAGGATTTTTTTTAAATTAGTATCAGTGTGTTTTAGGTAGGGTAAAAAAACTAAAACAAAATGTGCACTATTATTTTTGGGCTGTACTACAGGTCCAAACAACAACATACACATATGTGGTACCACTGCGATCATTAGTAGCGGCAGAATTTATTTTGGGTAGATCTTTGGTGGAAGGTTATGGTAGTAGCAAGAAATATACAGCGAAATTTAAAAACAATGATTTTTGTTTCCTATGGACCAGTTTTCCTTTGTGTGAGGGGGTTAGCTCGGCAGCGGGTGTGTGTGACCCCCGGGATGGGCTCCCCACACAAAACAGGCCCAGCAAACGGAGGTTGTGGTTTTCAAAATCAAAAAGGTGCGGTTTATTTTCTATTTACAGTGACAAAACACAGCAAAGCAAAAGAAACATAAACAAAATAAATCCTGGTCAACTTGACCTCTGACTAAACATACAGGTTTCCTAACTAACAACTGGGATCAGCCTAGTGCTGTCCTAGTCCCTAAGTCCCTGGTTTTAAATGTCCAAGCAAATAGCCACACAGGCTTTGTCTCACCGCACAGGGGTTCACTCTCCCTAGACAGTCCACACAGGTCTGGGTCCAGGCATGAGCTAACATCTAATGAAGCTGGGAGTTCTTATAGAGGCCTAAATGAGCTGACAAGCTTCAGCTGGTCTCATCAACTCCCTGTCTGCACGACGCCCCACACTTTCCCTAGAGGTATGAGTCATCCATGAGCCCACTAGCCTTATACAACTCTCCACCTAGTTGTATAAGTCGGCGTAAAGCCTGAATCTGGGCGAAATATATCTACCCCCCTGGATGCAACCAGGTGACTTTACCTTCCTGCTGTCACATACCCCCCCCCTCTTGTTTTAACCTCGGGGTTGGAACACCAGCAATCAGGCATTCATGTACTCGAGACAAAGCATCCACATTCCCCATTTGAACGCCAGGGCGATGCTTTACTGTGAAGTTGAATTCCTGGAGGGCCAGGAACCACCTATTCACTCTTCTATTTGTTTCCTTGTTTTGAGCCATCCACTTTAACGGAGCGTGATCCGTAACCATGTCAAAGTGCCTACCTAGCAGGTAGTACCGAAGGGAATCTAGAGCCCACTTCACCGCTAAACACTCCTTTTCAACGGTGGCGTAATTTACCTCATGGGACTTCAACTTCCTGCTGAGGTAAATGACTGGGTGCTCTTCCCCGTTCCAGACCTGGGACAATACTGCTCCTAACCCCACATCTGACGCATCACTTTGTACGACAAAGTCTTTAGAGAAGTCGGGTGAGTACAACACTGGCTGGCTACATAAGGCTTGTTTCAAGAATTGGAATGCTGCCTCACCCTCGGGGGTCCATTTAATCATGACCGACCCTTTCCCCTTCGTCAGGTTGGTTAGGGGCACAGCCTTAGAAGCAAAGTGGGGAATGAATCGCCGATAATACCCAGCGATTCCCAGAAAGGCTCGTACCTGCTTCTTGCTGTTGGGACGTGGCCAACTCTGGATGGCCTCGATTTTGTTGAGTTGGGGTTTTATTACTCCCCTCCCAATGGTGTACCCAAGATATTTGGCCTCCTCCTGCCCAATGGTACACTTCTTGGGGTTAGCCGTAAACCCCGCTTCCCGAACAGAGTCCAGGACTGCTTGCACTTTTGGCAGATGTGAGGCCCAATCTGTGCTATGGACAATTACGTCATCCAGGTAAGCCGCAGCATACTTCCGATGGGGCCTCAGCATCTGGTCCATTTTCCGCTGGAATGTGGCCGGCGCATTCTGTAACCCGAACGGCATTCTTTTATATTGGAACGCCCCGTCTGGGGTTACAAATGCGGTTTTCTCTTTGGCCGACTTGGCCAGGGGGATTTGCCAATACCCTTTTGTGAGGTCAAGAGTCGTCATGTATCGGGCTGTTCCCAGCCGGTCGATCAACTCATCTATACGTGGCATGGGGTAGGTGTCAAATTTTGTAACTTTGTTCAACTGACGAAAATCGTTACAAAATCGCCAGCTCCCATCCGGTTTAGGCACCAACACGATGGGACTAGACCAATCACTTTGGGACTCCTCTATCACCCCTAAGTTCAGCATTTTCTGTACTTCCTCCCGTATTGCCTCCCGTCGGGCCTCTGGGATCCGATAGGGTTTTAACTTCACCCTTTCACCGGGCGGGGTAATGATGTCATGCTCTACCCCAGATGTTTGTCCCGGCAGCTCAGAGAATACCTCCTTGTTGCGAAGCACAAACTCCTTAACCTCCTGTTGTTGGGGTTGTGACAAGGTGGCTGCTATTCCAACCTCAGGAATCACGCAACCAGTTTGAGCTGGTGACCAAGTGTCTGCGACTAGGGACTCTCTATCCCTCCAGGCTTTCAACAGATTAACGTGATAGATCTGTTCGGGCTTTCGCCTTCCTGGTTGTCTGACCTTGTAATTCACTTCGCTCACTTTTTCCATTATCTCGTAGGGGCCTTGCCATTTGGCAAGGAATTTACTTTCAACCGTAGGGACAAGTACCAGTATCCTATCCCCCGGGGAAAAGGTACGGGTCTTGGCTCCACGGTTGTACACTCTCTGCTGTGCTAACTGCGCTTGGGCCAAATGTTCCTTCACGATGGGCATTACCTGTGCAATTCGGTCTTGCATCAGGGCGACATGCTCAATCACACTCCTGTGGGGAGAACTCTCACTTTCCCAAGTTTCCTTGGCAATATCCAACAGCCCTCTTGGGTGTCTCCCATACAGTAACTCAAAGGGGGAGAATCCCGTAGAGGATTGGGGCACCTCCCTAATAGCAAACATCAGATAAGGAAGTAGACAGTCCCAATCCTTTCCATCTCTATCCACCACTTTCTTCAACATTTGTTTTAGGGTTTTGTTGAATCTTTCAACCAGCCCATCGGTTTGGGGGTGATACACAGATGTACGTAATTGCGTCACTTTGAATAATTTACACAGCTCCTTCATAACCCGGGACATAAAGGGTGTACCTTGGTCCGTAAGCAGTTCTTTACAAATACCCACTCGGCTAAACACAAGAGATAGCTCTTTGGCTATGGTTTTGGCCGAGGTATTTCGGAGAGGGATCGCTTCTGGATAACGGGTGGCATAGTCCATTATAACTAATATGTACTGGTGCCCCCTAGCGGACTTGATTATAGGACCTACCAAATCCATGGCGATCCTCTCAAACGGGACCTCAATGATGGGTAGAGGGACCAGCGGGCTACGGAAATGTGGCATCGGGGCCGACCTCTGACACACAGGGCAGGAGGAACAATAATTTTCTACGTCCTTCATCACCCCCGGCCAATAGAATCTCTGTAATACCCTCTCTCGGGTTTTCTCTGTCCCCAGATGACCTCCAAGAATGTGCCCATGGGCCAACTCCAACACCAACTTCCTGTAAGGTTTGGGCACCACAAGCTGCTCAACGGTTTCTTCTGCCCTTTTTGCCACCCGATACAGTAGGTCCTTCTCTACGCTGAAGTATGGGTAAGTGCAGGTATTATCTGGGTTCACTAACTCGCCATCTATTTTCACTACGTTTTCCCGTGCCTTTATTAGGGCGGGATCTTTCAACTGTTCTGTGGCAAAGTTTTCCCTGTGAACCTCAAGATCAGAAAACTCCACAGACGGTAGGTTTTCGTCTGAGGAGGTGGGCTCCTCTCCAGTTTCTTGAGTCTCCCCTGCCAATACTGATAAGGGAAATTCCGGAGAGTCCTCACCACTCTCAGGGGAGTTCTGGCTATCACATTCCTGGTACATAGGGGCACCAGTGGGGGGCTCAGGATCATCCCACAGTTCCCAGAACTTCGGAAAATCCCTTCCCACAATGGCGTCATGCGGTAACTGAGATACTAAGCCCACTGGATGAGAGAGGGTACCTTTGGGGGTCTCGAAACACACTGTAGTCACTGGATACTCTCGGGTGTCCCCATGCACACAAATAACAGCTACCTTGCTATTCCCAGAAACCTCTGTTTTAACTAACTCAGCCTTTATCAGGGTCACAAGGCTACCTGAATCCAGCAATACCACAACATTTCTACCATTAACACACATTTTGCATAAATGTTTCTCAGTTCCTCGAATGGCAGTGCATGCGACTGTCGCACACAGCGACTGACGTCTGCCCGTCAGAAAGTCACACTGCATGGGTTCCTCCACAACCGGGCAATTGGCTGCAATATGTCCCGCTTGCCGGCAGCGGTAGCAAACGATCCTTCTTGCCGCCTCTTGAGCCGCTGATTTCCCAGGCTGTTCTCGCCAAACTTGGGGTAGAGCTCCCACCCTCTCACTCTCTCCACCCTCACCCCTTGGAATCCTCTTATCCGCCCCTGGGGATGGTCTGGTCTTAGGGTGGAAAGTCCGAGTGTCTCTGGAAGAGGCCGTCAGGTTCTCTGTAGCCAAGTATTTCTCCACACGATCCACAAGACCATCGGCCGTCTCTGGGTCTCCATGGCTTACCCACTTTTGGATGGCAGTAGGAAGAGCTCTCTAAAACCGATCCATTACAACACGTTCCACAATCTTTGGTGCGGACAAAGTCTCTGGCTGTAGCCACTTTCTGCTCAGGTGAATGAGATCATACATTTGAGACCTGGGGGGTTTTCCAAGCTGGAAAGTCCAGTTATGCACACGCTGAGCCCGGACAGCCTGGGTGACACCCAGCCTTGCCAATATTTCAGCTTTTAGCATCACATAGTCTTTTGCTTGGTTAGGCTCTAGGTCATAGTAAGCTTTCTGCGATTCACCAGTTAACAGAGGAGCCACCAGTCCAGCCCACTGCTCCTCAGGCCACTTTTCTCTTTCAGCGGTCCTTTCAAATGTGGTCAAAAATACCTCTGGATCATCCTCTCCAGTCATTTTTGTCAATAAACGACTCACCCCAAAGGACGCGGTATTAGTGGGACGGCTTTCCTCACTGGTCTGCGGACGTTGCTGCATTACTGCTTCCATCTGTTGTTGTAGTCTCTGCTCTTGCTTCTGCAACAGGTCTATGAAGCGGGCCTCAGATTGCTGCTGGGCTCGTTGCTGAGCCTCCAGACTCTGTTGCAAAGTTGCGTTTGTCTGCTGCTGGGCTGCAAGGCTCTGTTGATGAGCTTGCTGCTGGGCTGCGAAGTTCTGTTGTTGAGCTGCAAGGCTCTGTTGATGAGCTGCAAGGCTCTTTTGCAAACCTGCATTTGTCTGCTGTTGATTGGCATTTGCTAGAGCCAGCTGCTTCAGTATCTCCTCCATGCTGGCTTAAAAAAAAAACTGCCACTGGTTCTCCACCAACTGTGAGGGGGTTAGCTCGGCAGCGGGTGTGTGTGACCCCCGGGATGGGCTCCCCACACAAAACAGGCCCAGCAAACGGAGGTTGTGGTTTTCAAAATCAAAAAGGTGCGGTTTATTTTCTATTTACAGTGACAAAACACAGCAAAGCAAAAGAAACATAAACAAAATAAATCCTGGTCAACTTGACCTCTGACTAAACATACAGGTTTCCTAACTAACAACTGGGATCAGCCTAGTGCTGTCCTAGTCCCTAAGTCCCTGGTTTTAAATGTCCAAGCAAATAGCCACACAGGCTTTGTCTCACCGCACAGGGGTTCACTCTCCCTAGACAGTCCACACAGGTCTGGGTCCAGGCATGAGCTAACATCTAATGAAGCTGGGAGTTCTTATAGAGGCCTAAATGAGCTGACAAGCTTCAGCTGGTCTCATCAACTCCCTGTCTGCACGACGCCCCACACTTTCCCTAGAGGTATGAGTCATCCATGAGCCCACTAGCCTTATACAACTCTCCACCTAGTTGTATAAGTCGGCGTAAAGCCTGAATCTGGGCGAAATATATCTACCCCCCTGGATGCAACCAGGTGACTTTACCTTCCTGCTGTCACATTTGATAATAAAAACAAAAAAATCTGGAGATATTCATTACCATTTACCACCAAATGAAAGCTCAATTTGTCCTGAAAAAAATGAAGTATAATCCACCTGGATGCACAAAGTAGATGTGATAATATGTACAAGAAAATTAACAGCAGGGCGCTGAGCACCGTATCAAATAAAAAACATTTTATTAAAATAAACAGCACATTTACATTGAAGTTAGCATGAAACAGCATGAATAGGGAACACCTGAGACCAAGCAGCTGTGATCAGTGTGAGGCTGTAGGCTTCACTGAGCAAACAGAGACTGAGGATAACAGGGAGCCAGCCAGCTCAAAGTGTGGATATTGGCGGTGGCATACTTACTAAAGCCCCGTACACACGGTCGGACTTCCATCGGACTTTTTCGTGTTTTTTTGTCCGAACGGAGTTGGTCGGGAACGCCCATAGCATACACACGCTCGGACTTTTCTGCAAATTTTCCCAAAACGTTTTTGCAACATCACGTGTTTTTTCTGCTCTTTTCTACTCTTTACCGCCACCCTTTGATCAACTTCTGCTATTGTTGGTTGATTTTAACATTAGTTGATTTGTCCATCGGACAAAAGTCCGATGGTTTTCTGTACACACGGTCGGACTTTGCTCCATCTGACTTTTGTTGGGCAAAAGTTTGTCCGTTTGCAGACCCAACTTTTGTCTGATGAAAACAAGAAAAAAGCAAAAAAAGTTTGTCCGATGGAGCGTACACACGGTCGGATTGTTGGTCCAACTTGCTCAAAATGAAATTTGTTGGCCAAAAGTCTGACCGTGTGTACGGGGCTTTAGTCAAAATGCCTGGTGGATGTCGGGAGAAGGGGTGTGCATGACGTGTTTCCAGGACTTTGACTTCTTTTTCAAATGCTAACTTCAATGTAAGTGTGCTGCTTATTTTAACCACTTCAGCCCCGGAAGATTTGCCCCCTTAATGACCAGGCCGATACGGCACTGCGTCACTTTAACTGACAATTGCGCGGTCGTGCAAACAAAATTTGCGTCCTTTTTTCCCCACAAATAGAGATTTATTTTGGTGGTATTTGATTATCTCTGCAATTTTTATTTTTTGCGCTATAAACAAAAAAAAGAGCGACAATTTAAAAAATATATATATATATTTTTACTTTTTGCTCTAATTAATGTCCTAAAAAATAAATAAAGAATAAACAAATTTCTTCATCAGTTTAGGCCGATATGTATTGTTCTACATATTTTTGGTAAAAAAATCGCAATAAGCGTATATTGATTGGTTTGCGCAAAAGTTATTGTGTCTACAAAATAGGGGATAGATTTATGGCATTTTTATTATTATTAGTTTTCTTTACTAGTAATGGCGGTGAGCTGCGATTTTTATCAGGACTGCGACATTGCGGCGGACACTTTTTTGGGACCATTGACATTTATACAGCGATCAGAGCTATAAATATGCATGGATTACTGTGTAAATGTCACCGGCAGGGAAGGGGTAACACTAGGGGGCGATCAAGGGGTTAAACCTGTTCCCTCGTGTGTGTTTCTAACTGTGGGGGGATGTGACTGACTAGAGGAGGAGACATATCGCTGTTCCTAATTATTAGGGACCAGACGATCTGTCCCTTATCTCGTCAGAACGGGGATTTGTTGTGCGATCGCGGGGTGGCTGACGGACAAAGCAGCCGCCGGCAACGTGCATCGTGTCCCCCGCCGTACCAAGCGCCTGCTATGGCTCTTAAGGGAGCCGACGTACAGGTACGGCGATTCGCGGGAACAAGCCGACCTGCCGACATATAATGACGGTGGCTGGTCAGTAAGTGGTTAATAAAGTGTTTTTTATTCGATGGTGACCTTAGCGTTCTGCTGTTCGTTTTCTTTTACATTGAGGTGGGCAGGAAATGCAGAGGTTCCAGTCTCAGTCCCTTATCCTGTTCAGCTTTTCATCCATCCAGTTGTCTCATTCATTCCTCTACCCTGTTGATGGTCTACAGATACAGATGAAAGTTCCATTGGACCAAGGGACTCTGCAGTTCTCCTAGGAGCGCTGTATGTACTGTGTACTTGTTTCCACTCTTTGGAATTGTTATAGTGATGATATGTACTGTTTTACTGATGTAGCACCCTGATGGTTAGGCAGGGTTGCTATTAAATTTGTTTGCCAAGTGATAGTTGCCTCGGCCAGTTGATAGGGGATCAATTGATTTCGCCCTAATTCTGGAATTGCTGCACTTCTCTCTTCTGTCACTAGGTGGCCGGGTATCTGGTGACATTAGATAAGGCAAGGGCATTGCAAGGACAGATTAGGAATGAATGGGGTGTCTCAGCCAATGGGCAGGGATTTTCTTGGGTCCCTTGGCCTGCTGGGAGAGCCTATTCATTTGGGTGGAGTCAGGTGATCAGGGTTCTGTGCCACCTGGACGGCTGTCTGGGTGGACGTCAATGGCGTCCCTAGGGGGGGCAGAGGGGGCCCTGGCCCCCTTAACATTATTCTGTGCCCCACCATGTGCCCCCCCCAAAAAAAATATATATATATATATATATATATATATATATATATTTTTTGTATTTTGCTCGGGCCGCCACTGGAGTAACACAGTCTCTCCTGAGAGGGAGAGCGTCCCCAGTCAGCTCCTGCGGGGGATTCCTAAGCCTTCATCTCAGTTACTGAAAAAACAGACTGATTTCTCCCGTCCTTAGGACAGGAGAACCAGCCTGTAAATTCCGAGAGTGGTGACTGCAAGCTGAGCCGAGTGTCAGTCTATGACACTCTTTCACAGCCCAGCCACCCCCCCTCACTCTCCTCACATACGAGCAGGGAGGAATACAGCTCCTCCTCCTCCTTCCAGTCCCGCCCACACTATCCCGGCGTGCTGTATCTGAAGAGGGGATGTGTGGGCGGGAAATATGAAAATCAGCAGCATTCCTGGCTGTGTGTGAATGATGCCTGAGATTCTAGCCTGGACCGTAGGTAAGTGTGTGCACTGCAGACTGCAGTACACTGTAATCACTGAACTGCATTATCCCCATCCCTTCTCTCCCCCATCTGTCTCCCTCCCCCTCTCCTGTTCTTTCAAGACATTCACAATTTACTTTCACTTTCAGTTAGGCAGGTAATATATGGTGCAAATTTCTTTCCTGCATCCACAGATTGCAGGAAAGAAACTTGCATAATTCCCCCATTAACACAGACAGTGCCCTCCTGCCCAGCAATTGTATTCTCCTGACAAACAGTGATTATCACTAGTGGCCAGGGTTGCCAACTTTCAGTAAATATACAAACAGTTTGTAAAATCTGTACTTTTTGCATCTGTCCTTGAATGTCCATTGCGGACATGTAGTCTGCATGTCCGTAATTGACATTGATGGACAGATGAAACAATTATGGATTTTACAAACTGTTTGTAAATTTACTGAAAGTTGGCAACCCTGCTAGTGGCTATAGCAACCACTAGTGATAATCATAAGAGAATCTGCTCATTAATGGTTCAAATCTCAGCCAGTTCCCGCTGAACCAGCTGAGATTTAAACTGTCTATGGCTGGTCTTGGCTCTTAGGCAGCCCATACATTGATCACTTTTTTTCATTCAACTATTAGGTTGAATGAAAAAAAAAAGAAATTATCCAATTCCCCCATCTACACATTATAGGTGGATGGGGGAATGTTCCCAGTGTGGACCAGTGGTGGAACAACCAGAGTTGCTGTCCTGTCCCGGCTATTCACAGCGCTGGTCTCTGTCTCCATGGCAGCAGAACATTGGAACCCAGTGCTGGTTACTTTATGGAGCTGATGTACAGGAGGGCCAGCACAATTTGTTGTTCGAGATGGGCTGGGCATGTTCAAAATTACACATGCCAGAGCCTGCCAGGAAGCCCACACTGCACAGTAGGCTTGTGCAATTCGTTTCGTAACGAATTGAAATTCGTCCGAATTTAGCAACTTTCGGACATTCGGAAGCATTCGAATTTCCAAACAAAGCAATTACGAATAAGACCGAATCCGAAATAAATTATACCGCAAATAGCGAATGCCCGAATGTCTTCGGCATAATTCGTTATGAAAAAGTTACGAATGTACGAATCCATACGAAGCACAATAACACTCACTCTGCTCTGCTCTCTGCTTCTCCCACACCGTGCTGAACTCCCTCTCAAAATGGTGTACAGGGGCGGAGGTTATAGCCGCATGTAAAAAACGAAAGTAAAATACGAGATTTCGAATCCATTCGAAGCACAATAACACTCTGCTCTGCTCTCTGCTTCTCCCTCACCGTGCTGAACCCTCTCAAAATGGTGTACAGGGGCAGAGGCTATAGCCGCATGTAAAAAACGAAAGTAAAATACGAGATTTCGAATCGTTACAAATAACCGCAATGTATTTAGAAAAGTACAAATCCATTCGAAGCACATTAGGCATAATAGGCAGCGTCGTTGTGAGAGAGACACGGAAAATTACGAATCAACGAACCCAAAAAAAGTTACGAAAGTAGGAGTTGTGTCCAGAATCAACGAAAAACAACGTACTCTACCGAAAGTACGAACCCAAAAAAAGTTACGAAAGTAGGAGTTGTGTCCAGAATCAACGAAAAACAACGTACTCTACCGAAAGTACGAATTATAAAGCAACAAAAAATTCAACGAAAAATGTCGCTTGCAAAAATACGAATGAGTCCGAACACGAAAAATCCCGTCTAGCAAAATTACGAATGATTACGAATCAACAGGACCGGAAAGAAACGAACCGAAACGGAACGAATTTTTCCGTTGTGCACAAGTCTACTGCACAGCGCTAATCACAGTCAATGAGACATTTCCCGGTCCGCAGCTGCACAGATCAGGAAATGTCTCACTGGCTGTGATTAGCACTGTGGAGTGTCATCTTCCTGGCGGGATCGGGCACGTGGGATTTCAAACACACCCGAGCCCATCACTATTGGTTGTAGACAGTTGAGATATATATATATATATATATATATATATATATAAAATTGCATTTTATAGTTAGCCCCCCTACTTTTGTCCCTGTCCCCCCATGTGCCCCCCCTAAATATGAAAGCTGGAGACGCCACTGGTGGACGTGTGTTGAAGCCTGAGGCCTATCCCGGGGACATCAGGCTGCTAGGCTGTCTCAGGGCCTATCGAGAAGCAGAAGAAGCAGCATAGGGTTGGGACTGCGGGCTTGTAGTCCAACCAGAAGTAACGGTTCTAATGGCCACTAAGGGGCCATCCACCTTGTTACCGGGGACCACAGTGAGTAGCTGTACCAGAGCAGTCTTCTCACCAGCCGGGGACGGTGAAGAAGTAGTAAAACTTCAGCAAGTGCCAAGCCAGGGACCCAGCCAGCGGAGGTGATGCTTGCAGAGCCTTATTGTGTGCCAAGCCAGGGACCAAGCAGGCCAGCGGGGTGACGCTTGAGGAGTATCAGTGTGTGCCAAGCCGGGGACCCAGCAGGGACAAGGGGGTGACGCTTGAGGAAGATACTGAGTGAGAAGATTGGAAGGGCTCAGGGGATCCAGTGGCAAGTGGATCAGGAAGTCTAGTAAAAGAGCAACTTCTACAATAGGAGATTGTAGAAGAAGTAAAGGAATTTATTGCAACCTTTGTTAGAAATGCAACCTTTGTTAGAAACTGTTACAAGATTGTTGCCATAGGAGACAGCGGTCCTACACATGCAGAAGGGTGTCTTGCTGGATGCCTTTCTCTGCATGGCTGTCTGCCTATAGAAGTCTCGGAGTCTGCCAATTAACATTGCATCTACTTAAAGTGGAGTTCCACCCAAAAATGGAACTTCCACTTTTTGGAATCCCCCTCCCCCTCCAGTGTCACATTTGGCACCTTTCAGGGGGGAGAAGGGAGCAGATATCTGTGTAATACAGGTATTCGCTCCCACTTCCTGGTATAGATCACTGCGGTGATCGCGGTGACCTACGCCGCGTCCGACGCCTACTCTGTCCCCCCCCCCGCTGTCTTCTGGGAGACACACAGGTCCCAAAAGGCAGCAGCGACCAGTAAGGACGCGCAGCGCGACTCGCGCATGCACAGTAGGGAACCAAGAAGCCAAGAAGTGAAGCTGCAAGGCTTCACTTCCTGATTCCCTTACCGAAGATGGCGGCGGCAGCAACCGAGAGCCGACGGACAGATCAGTTTTGGCTGCCGACATCGCGGGTGCCCTGGACAGGTAAGTGTCCATATATTAAAAGTCAGCAGCTGCAGTATTTGTAGCTGCTGACTTTTAATACTTTTTTTTTCGGCGGAACACCGCTTTAAGGGTGTCCTGGCAACAACCCTCTCTCCCACAGTTCTGTTTAAGAGACAATAAATCTCTTTTCATTCAAGAATTGCCTTGCATTACACCCACCATGCTTTGTAACCCACTCTACACAGAAGGATGTCAGCTGTCCCCAACTCTGGAGGTCACCATTAGGCCTAAAGAGGGTCGGGACTTGGCTACACTAAAACATTTTAAAGTTGCAAAATTGTGCTTAGGCATTACGATTTGTTTTTCCCTTAGGCTTGAAGGGGTTAAGGGATCGCCTAAAGATGGACAGAGTGGGAGATATCTGAACAGATTGGGATAAGGAGTTCCAGGTGATGGGAAATGTGTTGTGCTGTCATTAGGGGTTGCTAGACATGTGCACAACGTAAAAATTAGTTTAGTTTGGTTTCGGTTTTTTTCGGTTCCGTTGATTCGTAACGATTCGTAATTTCGTAAGACGTGGGTTATCGTATTCGGACTCTTTCGTATTTCCGTAAGGGTTATTTTTTTGTTGATTCGTTTTTCCATTAGTCTAATTCTCGTTGATTCGAAATTCGTATTTTTCGTTATATTTTATATTCGGCCGCGTTCGTATTTTCGTAAGAACTATATTTTCGTTGATTTGCAATGATTCGTATTTTTGTGTCTAATTTCTGTTGATTGGAAAAATCTTACTTTTGTAGATTTAATTACATTCGTACTTTCGTTAGAATACATTTTCCGTTTATTCAAAACACTACTCGTCGTAATTTTGTAATTCGTACTTTCGTGAGATTGACTGGCTCATTTATTCGTACTTTTGTAACATTGTTTTCGTAGATTAGTAATCGGGGCATAAAATACAAATATAGAAATTAGAATCTAGACAGAGTATGCTTAAAGGGGTTGTAAAGGTACATGTTTTTTCACCTTAATGCATCCTATGCATTAAGGTGAAAAAACATTCGACAATGCCGACCCCCCGAGCCCCCATTTTACTTACCTGGCCCCTCGAAAGTCCCGCGCTCGCTCCCGTCATCCTCCGAGTTCCTGAGCCCGGCCGTTGATTGGCTACACTGGATGGATTGAAAGCAGCGCAGCCATTGGCTGGCGCTGCTGTCAATCACATCCAATGACGCGGCACACCGGGGAGCGGGGCCGAGTGATACAGTCGGCGGCTATGGCCGCCGCTGTATCACGGGAGCGCGCCCGCAGTAACTCCACACCATGCGAGCTCGCTCGCATTATGGTGTGGAGTCCTTGCGGGGAGGAGCTGAAACAGCCGCAGAGGGACCCCAGAAGACCAGGATCGGGGCCACTGTGTGCAAAACGAGCTGCACAGTGGAGGTAAGTATAACATGTTTGTTGTTTAAAAAAAAAAAAACGCGAACCTTTAGTGTTCCTTTAAGAAACAAAGAATTTCTCTCTCACAAGTCACAACTTTACTCACAAATCCAACAGAACAGTGCAACCTACCCAACCACAACCTATCTGGACTGTGGATGGAATGCACTGCAGTCTAACCAGAGGCGGCTTTAGGCTTTGTGAGGCCTTAGGCAAAACTTGACATGGGGCCCCAATCACACCCATGATGGGAAAAATAATTCAAGAACAAGAGCCTCTTCCCCACAACTCTGGCCGGTGGCTGTGGGGGTCTGCGGGCAGGGGGCTTATCGGAATCTGGAAGCCCCCTTTAACAAGGTGGCCCCCAGATCCTGCTCTTTAATAACAAAGGGGCGGGGGCCACCTGGTGATGTCACCTGGTGAACCCACCCCCTTGTGACGTCATTGACTGAGGGCATGCTGGGTCATTGACGTTACAAGGGGTGGTGTGACCGATATTCACTGGTTGTTAGAAACTTTGGTGGCCCCGCTCCTGAGTCAGGGCTCTTAACTCTGCCTGAGCACAGCAGCGTTAAGGTCCCTTGTCCCTCAAAACTGGGGTAATGCATTGGGCAAGTTAGGTGGCCGCGAGGCCCCTGTTAGTGTGAGGCCTTAGGCGACCGCCTAATTTGCCTAATTAAAGAGCCGCCTCTGAGTCTAACACAGAAAAACACACAAGGGAATAAGAAACAAGCTCATTGGGGGAAGAGACAACCTCTTCAGGGGAAGAGACAAGCTTATTGGCCATTGGCCAACGTCCAGAACTAATTCAGAACTAACGAAATAGAATTTACGTTTTTTCGAATTTTCGTTGTTTTGATTTCCGTTTTCTGAAGATTCTTAATTTTTTTTCCGTTCATTTTGATTTTCGTTAATATGGATCTTTGTTCGTTATTTTCGTTGTTTTGTTTTACGTTTTACGAATATTCGTAATTTTGCGTTTTCGTTCATTTTGATTATCGTTATTTTTTGATCTTTGTTCGGTATTTCCGTTGTTTTTTATGTTTTCGTTTTTTACTTTTTCGTATTTTGGCTGTTTCAAATTTACTAAATTCGTATTTTCGTTGTTTTCCATATTCGTTCTTTTCGATAATTCGTTGTCCGTTTGTAATTTTATCAAACCGTTCGTTTATTGTTTACGAATCAACGAATATAATGAATTTTGACGAATAATGAATTCGTAACTAAACGAATTGCACATGTCTAGGGGTTGCCATCGCTTGATGGGAACCCCTGAGGAACCCCAGTTGAGAAAGGTCGACCTAGCATGTATAAGGCTCCCCTATCAGTATGTTTTTTAGGAACATAAAGGCTCACTAAAACACATAGCGATCATACAAACTCCAATCTGCAGAAGACTGATCCCACCACAGAAATCACTAATGCCGCGTACACACGACCGCTTTTCTCGACGAGAAAAACGGCATTTTTTTTTTTCGCCGAGAAAAACGATCATCTGTGGGCTTTATGTCGTTTTTCTCGTCGAGAAAAACGGCATAAAAAACGACGTGAAAAATTAGAACATATTCTAAATTTTCTCGTCGTTATTTCCAGCATTTTTTTCTGCGGCAGTTTTCCCATAGGGAAACACTGCCGCGGAGCCCACAGACGGACGTTTTTCTCGTCAAGAGAAAAAATGACGGGAAAAACGACCGTGTGTAGGGAACCAAGCGGTTCCCTCGTTTTTCCTGTCATTATTCACGGTGGTTTTTTAACCGCCGTGAATAATGATCGTGTGTACGCGGCATAACAGCTAGTTTTGCAAAATAACTGAAAGTTGCTAGAAATTTGTAAATGTAGTCTTCCAATCTGCTGGCTCATTTACTTTATCTTTGTAAACATGCTGCATTTGATTGTAAGGAGATTAGCGTCCTATGGAGAAAAAATATATGATTTCTTTTCAATAATTAGAGTGATGAGAGCTCTCTCCAAAGGTACACGAATCACGTCTTCTCCGTCCCCACACTCAGCAACTAAAGTACAACCTGCACCAACTACAAGGACAGGATTTGAGTTAGAGGGAATGATCCGCTTCCACTTCTCTTCATTATAACAATCTGCGGCTTAGTAAATGAATATCCAATGTAAGGATATGACAAGTTATTAAATTCTAATGGCACCAACAACGCAAACAATTTCAAATTACCTCCTGATAAACAGCGTTATGAGGACTCCAGATGGCATAAATAAGAGACGTTGGTTAAGCTGAACTACTAACTGGCAGGTAATTTCAATATGAACATTGGAAGACAGCACCAAGTAATTACGTTACTATAGAGAATGCAGCGGTTGGCTGTATGAAGTCATTTCATGTAAACAAAGAATTTACTTCATTGTGAGTCTTTGGAAATCAATTACTGTATACAGTACACTGTAAAAAGAAAACCCTTCTGTGATATTTGGAGGTCTGGATCACTAGCGAACCATGTATGGGTAAAACAAAGAGTCTTTATTTTTCAAAAAGAAAAACAGCTTCTTTTCAGCTTAAAAAAAACAAAACATTTGATGCACGTTTGGCTCACCGCCAGCATATACTTGTCCCACAACAGGATTTAAAGTCTCCGTCTGCTCTAGGGGTCCAGAAAAACCATAAGAGCCCAGCAGCATCTCAATAGCTAGACAGCTCACAGCCCTTTCATAACCATCCTGTTCCACACAATACCTCATTAGGGACAACTGCTGGCTGCTTTCTGACCTTTTCAGCCTTCTCTCAAATTCCCATAGTCAGTGTCAGGGCCGGGACAAGGGGTGGGCAGGAGGGGCGACTGCCCTGGGCACTGGGGTTTTATGTGAGGTATGGGAGGGGGGCACTACAAGGAGATTGAGGGGGAGGAGATTCGTGTTGGGAGGGCAATTTTTTTGCTGCAAACATACAGTGGACCCTATATTTGATAAGAAGTCCCAATGAAATCTAGGGGATCAAATACAAAGGTCGGTAACAAGTGGTTGCAGATTGGGATCAAGAGGAAGCGTAGTCGAGAGTAGTGGTGAAGATATGAGTGGCAGCAGGAGAGGCAAGGGCAAGATATTGGCTGGAGAGAGCACAAGCATCTGGCAAGCAGGAAGTGCAAAGACATGGCTTAAATAGGAAGTTAATGGGAGGAGCAAAGGGTTTAAGGTTCACCAGAAACAAGGCAAAAGGCAGGATTGTCCAAGGGATCAGACAGTGAGCTGGCCAGCATCTCAAGTGGCTCGATAAGAAGAGCTACTGCTGGATGCAGCAGAGGTTGTAGGTTCAGATCCTGGTCCTGACAATTCTGTACATGTGTGTGGTGGAGAGCATCCACCCAGAAATCCTTCTCTACTCATTGCAGTCTGTTGTTTAAAGGGACCTCGCACTCAGAACGTTTATAGACATACAAATGCTGTGAGTGAGGAACTCCACTCAACAGTCTTAAAGATTATTTCTCCAAATTTCTGTTTAGGAAATCTCCCTATGTTTCACTATACAGTATTTGATATAATATTACAAATCAAATGGTCGCATACCTATTAAAATGATACCATTATATTTAATTTTGACGCTGTTCTGCATAAATCAATAATCTGCAAAGGTTATCATAGTCTGCAGGGTGCACTTTTGTAAAATCTACATTTTTTTTTTTAAGCTTTTCTACAATTTGCATTTTTAGATGGAATGTTTAGAGGATTTTATCATTTTTTTTACTAGGATATATATTCATAAAAACCCTTTTCTTTGAATAATCATTTAATGTCAGTGCTTCATCATATCATTTCTAACATTCATTTATTTTTATTTTTATTAATTAACTTTTCCATTATATTAAACTAACATGTCTGCAGAATCAAATTCCAGAATGCCTTATATTTACTCTTGAGTCTTTGTTAAAAAAGAGAAGTAGAAGAAAAACTATTTTTTTACATTTTGGATGGAGTAATGAAGGTTATAACCTAATGGTGGCCTGTCCATAGGGGACGCACGGGCACTGCCCCCCCTATCCATGCGTCCGGCCCCTAATCTATATGCAGGGCGCCAGACGCATGGATTTCAATGGGGTTCTTTTTTTTTTTTTTAAAGCATGTGATTACAGCCAGAGGCTCTAATTGGCTTTAAAAAAGGGTGGGTTTGGGGCACAGAGCACTGCGCCCTGAGCCCACCCACTTGTGTAACAATAGCAAATTAATATTCACTATTGTCTTCCTGATTCCCCTCCTGGCCAATCAGGAAGCAGTTCCTGAGACCCGATTGGCCAAGGAGTCGTAGTGGCAGACTCGATGTCCCTGTACCCTAGTAAAAGTTTTGGGTACCCCCCCCATGTCTTTATTTACCTTGCTTTGTGCATTGGTGCGCAGTCATGTTGGAACAGGAAGGGGCCATCCCCAAGCTGTTCCCACTAAGTTGGGAGCATGAAATTGTCCAAAATATCTTGGTATGGTGACGCCTTAAGAGTTCCCTTCACTCGAACTAAGGGGCCAAGCCCAACCCCTGAAAAATAACCGCACACCATAATCCCCCCCTCCACCAAATGATTTTGACCAGTGCACAAAGCAAGGTTCATAAAGACCTGAGTGAGTTTGGGGTGTAGGAACTTGACTGGCTTGCACAGAGTCCTGACCTCAACCCGATAGAACACCTTTGGGATAAATTAGAACGGAGACTGCGAGCCAGACCTTCTTGTCCAACATCAGTGCCTGACCTCACAAATGCGCTTCTGGAAGAATGGGTAAACCATAGCTCCCAACTGTCCCTGATTTCGAGGGACTGTCCCTGATTTGGAGCAATGTCCCTCTGTCCCTCTTTCCCCCTCATTTGTCCCTCATTTTGGTCTGATCTATATAGTTGTATATAAAATGCACTTTTTATCTTTCAAAAGGTGTTTCCCAGTGCCAAACCTTTCATCCAATTTCTAAATTGCTGCATTTGTAAGTTTTAAAAGCTAATATAAATGAATAGTAGTGGTAAAATAAAGCCCTTGTGGATTTAATGAACCTTTTTTTGGGTTAATTCTCCTTTAAGGGGGGGGGCAGGGGGCGTGTCCTATGCCTACATACATTTGCTAGTAGGTGTCCCTCATTCCCATTTCAAAATGCTGGGAGGTATGGATAAACATTCCCATAGACCAGGGCTTGACAAATTTGCTTGGAATCTAGGAGCCAGCTAAAAAAGTTAGGAGCCAGCCTTTCGGCTGTTGATTTTCCAGCATGCTCGTCTGACAGAAGCCAGCCGAACAGCCGGCTTCTTTTGGACCTGCTGCCATACACACGGGCTGAATGGTGGCCCCCTCAGCACAGATTCCCCCTTTTAAGCACAGACCCCGCCATTCCGCACAGACCCCCCTTCAGCACAGATGAACCCCCCCTTCAGCACAGACCCCCCCATTCAGTACAGACCCCCCTTCAGCACAGATGGACCCCCCTATTCTGCACAGCCACAGACCCCCCTTCAGCACAGATAGACCCCCATTCCGCACAGACCCCCCCTTCAGCACAGACCCCCCATTCAACACAGATGGGCCCCCCTTCAGCACAGACCCCCCTTCAGCACAGACCCCCCATTCCGCACAGACCCCCCTTCAGCACAGACCCCCTTTCAGCACAGATGGACCCCCCATTCAGCACAGAACCCCCCATTTCGCACATACCCCCCATTCCGCACAGACCCCCATTCCGCACAGACCCCCCTTCAGCACAGATGGACCCCCCATTCAGCACAGAACCCCCCATTCCGCACATACCCCCCATTCCGCAGAGATCCCCCTTCAGCACAGATGGACCCCCCATTCCGCACATACCCCCTATTTAGCACAGACCCCCCTTCAGTACAGATGGACACCCCATTCCGCACAGACCCCCCATTCCGCACAGACTCCCCCTTCAGCACAGATGAACCCCCCCTTCAGCACAGATGGACCCCCCTTCAGCACAGACCCCCCATTCAGCACAGACCCCCCTTCAGCACAGATAGACCCCCCTATTCTGCACAGCCACAGACCCCCCTTCAGCACAGATAGACCCCCATTCCGCACAGACCCCCCCTTCAGCACAGACCCCCCATTCAACACAGATGGGCCCCCCTTCAGCACAGACCCCCCTTCAGCACAGACCCCCCCATTCCGCACAGACCCCCCCTTCAGCACAGACCCCCTTTCAGCACAGATGGACCCCCCATTCAGCACAGACCCCCCCATTTCGCACATACCCCCCATTCCGCACAGACCCCCATTCCGCACAGACCCCCCTTCAGCACAGATGGACCCCCCATTCAGCACAGAACCCCCCATTCCGCACATACCCCCCATTCCGCAGAGATCCCCCTTCAGCACAGATGGACCCCCCATTCCGCACATACCCCCTATTTAGCACAGACCCCCCTTCAGTACAGATGGACACCCCATTCCGCACAGACCCCCCATTCCGCACAGACTCCCCCTTCAGCACAGACCCCCCCATTCAGCACAGATGGACCCCCCTTCAGCACAGAGCTCCCCGTTCAGCACAGACGGATCCCCCTATTCCGCACAGCCGCAGACCCCCTCTTCAGCACAGATGGACCCCCCTCATCCCATTCAGTACCTCAGATCAGCGTTGCACAGGCACAGCAGGTCCCCTCCCCTGTGTACACATAAACACTGGAGGTGGAGGTGGCTTTCACTCTGCTCGCTGTGCCTGTGTGAAATCCGGCCCGGGATCGCTCAGACAGCCCGTGGCCGCGAGAGAAGGGGATGGTTGGTCAGGTGCAGTTGTGTCACCCCGCACCAGACCACCCCCCCCTGCAACGCAACGGCAAGCAGCTCGCCTCTCTCTCCCTGTTCTAACCTGCCTGTCACCGCAGTGCTGTCACTGCTTCAGTCGCGGAGGGGTGGTTGTACAGGGACAAGACACCTCCCACAGTACAGCCTAGGAACCAGGTCGCTAATTCTAGTCACTAATGCGACCTGGCGCCTGGGGTTTGTCGAGCCCTGCCATAGACACACTCTTAAACCTTGTGGACAGCCTTCCCAGAGGAGGTGAAGCTGTTAAAGCTACAAAGGGTGGGCCAACTCAATATTGAACCCTACGGACTAAGACTGGGATGCCATTAAAGTTCATGTGCATGTAAAGGCTGGTGTCCCAATACTTTTGACCACATGGTGTATTTTCAGAGGCTGCAGCCCCTCCGGAGTCGGATGTGACTGTAGGAGGATGTTGGGTTCTTCCAGATTGCACTATACAGTGGAAATGCCCCCCGGCTTCTACCATGCTGTGTATCACCTTCTGAGAGCGGCAGGATGAGTCTGACCTGAAGTCCTCTCTTGTCTGAGATCATCTTCTCAGATAAAAATAACAAAAGGAAAATAAAGCTCTTCTATAAATGTCTTCGGCGTCGGCTGATGTGTCTTTTCTGGGAGTTTTCTGCCATTTTTTTGTTTATTTGCGTTTGAACTTGGCAAGCGTTCCTCTTCCCCTCAGCTAAATCCTTTCTGGTGGAACAGAATTCTCTGTAACCTGTATTTTGGAAACATTGTTTACTTAAATACACCTTCTACAGTATACAAAAATAAACATGTCGGCAAACTGGCTCCAACACGGCTTTCAAGTGGTTTTCCTGACCGCCTTCAGTTGTTGGGCCAACAGGTAAGGACATCGCTCCAGGGACTGGGTCATATCCCCAGAAACCTCCACCCAAAATCATATTTTCTTTTCTTTTAACTTCCTGCTAGTTATCAGATTCACAAAGTCTGGTGGCTTTTTCCAGCTAGTGACCAAATTATTTTAATAACCCATCCCTTCGCAAACACGCGCCGGCCAAGGTTCCTTTCTGATCATTAAGTTCTAACCCCTCTCCACTCTGTCCAAAACTTAAAAATACGTTTTGGTTTTAGTTCTGCTTTAATATCATGGAATCCAGCCATTTATCAAACAAACGTATTGAAATCACCTGTGTATTTGATGGCGTCCATCCCATGGATCTGGAGACACATGAGGCACCGCAGCCAGGCATGGGTGCCTCCATTCATACACTCCAAGGGAGGACACACTCCTTTCCCCTTCAGCTGGACATCTCCCCTTGGCTCTCCACCTTGGGTGCTGACCAGGCAGGACTGCAGCTTCAGGATTATGTGCTAGGCCCAAACAGGCTTCTAGCCTAACCAGCACATCCTTCTACACAGACCTTCTCTGGCAGAAACCCGGGAGGATGGACCCCTTACCAGAGTGTAGGCACGGGGCCTACTGTATGTTTAGTTAGCATTCAGCTGCCCTGGTCAGGGGTTAATGTTTTGCTGCTTTTCCTGAGTGTTTTCCTAGGCTTTTTCAAGGAGTCCAGCCCAGTGGTGGCCCATCCATAGAGGGTGCACGGGTGCCGCCTCCCCTATCCATGCGTCCAACCCTCTGATCTACATATCAGTGGCGCCGGACCATGGTTTCCAATGCAGAATGGGTGTTTTTTGAAGCACCTGATTAGAGCCAGAGGCTCTAATAGGCTTCAAAAAAGGGCGGCCTCGGAGTGCAGAGCATTGCGCTCTGAGGCCACCCAGTTGTGTGACCATAGCGAATTAATTTTCATTATTATCACAGTAAAGTTCCTCCCTGCCAATTAGGAGGCAGGTCTGTGAGAAGAGGAGACACACAGCGGAGGAAGCCGCTGGAGGAGTGTACACCAGAGCCACCATGCCAACTGCCCACACTCCTGGAGAGGAGGACGGGACACCACAGCCCCGCGAGTAAGTGCCGGACCACCTGGGGGGGTTTCAGTGCCGTGCCACACCGCCGGGGGGGGATGTTCTTTGTTTGCCACCCCCCACAAGAAGAACCCACCTTCCACCACTGGTCCAGCCTCCCTCCTGTCTAGATAATAGGGGCTTGGGGGCTTAACATAGTCAAATGATGGCTCCGGGTGGTAGCTCTCTTGTTCTGGGAAGATAACATATGACGTCCTCCCAGAACGCGCCTCGTGCGAGCCCCACAGGCCACGCTGTAGTGCGATCTGTCAAGATCTGCGGATGACAGATCAGATTACCGGCCCGCTGCCGGTACCATGTGATCGCTGTGACCAATCACAGCAGATCGCATGACAATTGTACAAAATGGATGGCTCGCATTCATACCATTCATTGTGTACATTTATGTGATTGGTCACAGTGATCACATGGTTCAGAAAGGGCCAATTACAGACCATCTGTACTATGTGATTAGCCTTGGCCAATCACAGCTAATCACAATAGTAAATACTGAATGAATCGATTTCCTTCAGTAAAAAATGGTTGTTTATAAAAGTGAAATCATAGTGTGTAAAAAATAAATAAAAATCCTGATCACCTCTCCAGAGTAGTACAGTGTTACTATGGTAACACTGTGTTGCTCTGGCCACAGTATGCAACAAAATAGTAAAAAAGAAAAACAAGTTTATTAAAAAGAAAACATTTTCATTAAAATATATATATATATATATATATTTTACATACTGTCACTAGTCAGTGTCCTTGATCACCGCCACACCAGTCATACGAGGGCACCGATGACAGTATGTAAAAAAAATAATTGAATTTGGGATATTTTCACCAAAGAAATGTAGCAGAATAAATTTTGGCCTAAATTCATGAAGAAAGATTATTTATTTGCTACATTTTTTTTTTTAAATATTCATTTATTTAGCAATGTTTGAATTCTCACATGACCATAGCCTCTGCCTGATCCCAGGCATTGGTGAGCACCAATGGCCTAACATGGGTTGTCAGCCCCCGGGGCAAGGCAAGAAATTTGCGCCCCCTAATCCGCAGACTTTTAGCACTCACTAAGTCCCTTCCACTAGAACAGTAGTGCAATTTTTCCAGGGACTGGGGGGGGGGGGGGCGGTTGTTGTGTGTGTGGGGGCAGTTGGTGACGGGATATTCACAGAGTCAGTCCTCAGCCCCCTTCACAGCACAGTACCCCCTTTCAAAGCAGTCCCACAGTGTCCTCAGTTCCCCTTCACATCACAGCCCCCCTTTACATTATAGTGTCTCTTTACAGTGCAGTCCCCTTTATATCACAGTGCCCCCTTTACATTACAGTACCCCTAGCAATCACAGCCACCCCCTCCCCATAACAGTGCCCCTTGCAGTCATGCCCCCCCCTTTTCTCTCTAATCACAGTGCCCCTTTTCACTCTCTGCCTCCCCTGCACAGTCCTATGGCAGGGCAGAGGCAGGCTTCAGTCTGTGTCTCCTCTCCCAGCTCTCCGGCCCTGCTGACGATGTAAATCTATTAGCACGGATAGGTGGCACTGATGGGCCCTGATGGGCAGCACTGATGGGCACTGATAAATGGCAGTGATAGGCGGCACTGATGAGAAGGCACTGATAGGCAGCGCTAGTGGGCACTAATAACTGATAGGTGGCACTGATGGGCCCTGATAAATGGCACTGATAGGCGGCACTGATGAGGAGGCACTGATGGGCACTGACAGGCATCACTGATGGGCACTGAAAGGCAGCACTGATAGGCAGTACTGATGGGCACTGACAGGCATCACTGATGGGCACTGATGTCCCCACTGAGGAATGCCACTTACCAGCTCTCCTCTCCTCATACGCTATCAGCATGAAAAGACGAATGCCGATAACCAGCATTTCCTCTTTACTCTCTGATTGGACGCAGCTGATCACATGGTAAAGAGCCTAAGATCGGTGATGCACTGTGTCCGAGGTACACAAAGAAGCACCGATCACGGCAGTGTGCACCCCCGTGGGCGGGCATGCACGGCGAAAACGGGAGGTCCTCCAACAATGAGAGTGCTCCCGTCCCTCATTTCACTATACAGCGGGTGGGAAGCAGTTAAAAACGTTTAGCAATCACAAGGTCATTTCACAGCAGTTGTCTCTGGAGCAGTGAAACGCACGTACTTTGAGTACCAATTGCTGATTATGGGTTGTGGTAACACACGTTTCGCTGCACATTACAGGAAGACATAGGTGTGAATCCAACCTTAATAATGCATAAAGGGAAAAAAAACGGTGACTGTGAATGGGCGCTGTGGGATTACATGAGGACAATATGTGTCAATCCATAAAATGTGTATGTTAAATGTTGGCCGGCTTTTGGTTCCTGCATTTCAGGACGCCGCGACAATTACACCGCCTAATAAGCATATGCGCCGTCTAGGAAAGGCACCGGGATGTGTGTTAATTATTAGATGCCACTTGCATTAACCTCTGCTGCTGTGGGAATAGCAATTAAATAGAATCCAGACTGCGGGAAGACAAACTATGACTGTCGGAGGAAACATACAGCTAGATTCATTTCTAGAATTTGTTTGTTTTATAGTCTGAGCAAATAATTTAGACAGATCGCCAATTAAAACAGTCATATATTGCCCCCCCCCCACCCCAAAATAAATCCTTATAGATGTAGCACCAGTCTTATGGGGCGGACTGGGCCGGGGGGCAGGGTCTAGGAGGCAAATCGGTCTGGCTCTCCCATTAAGTGGCCGAAGAGGAAAAGATGGAGCCTAAAGAGGAAGGGGTGTGGTTTACAGATGTTAGGGTGGGTCTTAAACAGGAAGGGGTGTAGCCTTGACAGGAAGGGGTGGGCCATATTTAAATTAGGGGGTGCACAAGTTTAGTCAAGTCTAGGGCAGCACAAAACCTAAATACACCACTGAGTGGAGTAGTGATCTGTTTGTTAAAATCTGGTCCGATTTCCCTAAGTTCAGTGAATGATTACTCCTGTCTGCTTCTGGAAGAGGTTTCCAGAAAATCAAGTAAGAGGGTCAACCACTGAGCTATGAATATTTTTCAGACCTCAGTCAATCCCTGAGGAGGTGCTCTCAGAAGGTGGCTGGGGGGGAGATGATAAATGCTTGGGAAGGCCTGCTCAAAGTGTTCTTGTTCTCCTGGGGCTGCTGCCCATGAGAGGCAGCCAGTGTGCATTTTTAAGAAGATTTAATGTATTTAGAAAAGAGATGAAGGCACTTTAAGTGTGCCAGACCATAATATTTATAAAATCATTCCTTTATTGTACAAAGGCTAAAAAGCAGTATATAAATACTGTTACATCACCCTGGTCTTGAACAGGGATGCTGTCAAATCTAGTTTGCTAGGTGCTAACTAACCTGGCAAATTGTTAGGGGATCTTCTGATTTTTTACCTAACTCTGAGTTTGATGCACCTCTCCCCTCTACCACTGGGTGGCATTGTTAGTTATGGCATTAGAATGAGAAGGTGCATATGAACTTGGAGTATGAGTGGATAGGTTGCTCTAGCCAATTGGCAGGGGTTTTCTTTGGCCCCATAGCCTGCTGGAAGAGCCTATTTATTTGGGAGGAGTCAGGTGATCGGGGTTCGGTGCCACCTGGGCAGTTGTCTGGGTGGACACGTGTTGAACGCTCCCGGCCGCTAGGCCAGAAGCCTGAGGCCTATCCGGGAGTTCCCTGGTTGCTTGGCAGTCCGAAGCCTACCCTGGATAAGAAGGAGCAGCGTAGGGTTGGGGCTTCATGTCGGAAACCTAACCAAGTTGCACGGGTTCTACCGGCCGGAGAACCCATCTTTGTCGGAGGTGAAGGGACAGAGTTGCTAACGGAGGACAATCATTCCTGTCGCCAGAGGCAAAGTTGGAACCAAGGTCAGAGGTAAAGGGGAAACTGTCGCCCTCAAGGGACAATGCTCCTGTTATCAGAGGTTAGAGTTCAGAGTCTGAGGGAGTACCATGGCAGCCTTATTGACTAACCGGTTACGGTGAAGAAGTTAGGAAGTCTCAGTGAAAGTCAAGCCAGGGACCCAGCGGGATAGCGGGGGTGATGCTTGCAAGAGAGTTCAGTCATTGGGCTGAAGAGCCGAGTAAGGAACCCAGAAGCTCAGCGTGGGTGGCCCACAGAAGCTACAGTGGGAGGCTGTGAGATGGAGGCCAGGTCCTACACAACGGGGATACCAAGTTTGGTATGTGTACAGATCTGTGTTGAAGTCGACCAAAAAGTTCAGTTGCTAAAGGAAACAGCTCTATCTGGCGTTGTTCAGCTTTAAGGCGTCCGGAGCTGTACAATCAATATACTGTTCTATTTTTGTGAGTCTCGGAGTCTGCTAAGTGCTTTTGCACCTGCTCAAAGGGTGTCCTGGCCCAAACCCTCTCTATCCAGTTCTTTAGGAGAAAATAAATCTCTTTTGTTCTGCATCATCAAAGTGTCTGGCACCCAACCTAATCTACACTACTCTACACCCACTATGAATAGTGACCCACACTGTGAGAATGGATGTCAGCTCTCCCTGACCCTGAAGTTTCGCCATCAGCTCTTCAGAGGTCGGAGCCATGGCTACACTGTTAACTCATTAAAACCAAAGAGAAGATCCAAATATGGATATTAAGTTGTTGACAAATGCTTATTGCTCAACATGTTTCGCCAACCAGCTTCTTCAGGAGCGGCAAAGCATACAATAGTGTAAAAAACATAAATCTACAGAGGTAATAGACAGCACTAAAAATTAATGTGCCAGGATATCCAGTCCTCATAGGTGTTAAAGTCATAGAGGGAACAATAGGAGCCAAGGACCAACTTGGGTATATTCCCAGTAGCCAAAACATATGCAATTGACATATACACCTTGACTGGTGTAAGGCTGATGTGCTTGATGCCCCAACCCTTAGGCCCCTTTCACACTGAGGCGTTTTTACCGCGTTTTCGCGGTAAAAATAGCGCTGTAATAACGCCTGAAATAATCCTGCCCCAGCATTCTCAATGTGAAATCTCTGAGGGCTTTCACATTGAGGCGTTTTGCTGGCTGGGCGTTGAAAAAAATCCTGCAAACAGCTTTTTTAGAGCAACTTTAGGGCGCATAAAATAGCGCTGTAAAAACGCCTATCCCCATTGAAATGAATGGGATTCACGGTAAAAACGCGGTAAAAACGCGGTAAAATCGCGGTAAAATCGCGGTAAAATAGAGGTACAAAATCCTATAATTTTTGAGCGTTTTTTCAACGCCTCAGTGTGAAAGGGGCCTGAGTCCCCCTCTACTTAACCTAAAATTACTAAATGAAACACATAACACCTTCTGGATTAAATGGCCAAAATGGCCCCTTTTATTAATTCCAAACATTAAAATTTTATAAAAATAACTTTTTATTTTATATATATATATATATATATATATATATACACATATATATATATATATATATATATATATATATATATAAATATATATATGTAGCGGGTACTTGAATTTAGGGGAAGCATCTGGGTGGTAGTGTAACCCAGATGCCTTGATTGTTAGGTAATTCAAGGTTCCCTTTGTGAGTCTTGGAGGACTCTGGTGGTGTGAAGTTCCCGCCGGCCTTAGGTGGCATTGTTGCCTTGGTCCGGGGCTGAACTCACACCGCAAGACTGTACCTTTTTGTCCTCCCCTGGAGCTGGTACAGCGAGGCGGGGAACCCCGCTGTGGCGTGAAGGGAGAGGTCATAAAAGGGGGGGACGCCCTGATCACTAGGTGAGAGTCCGGAGTCAGGAGATGCGGCCGCACCCAGGCACCTTCAGCCTGGGTGCTGGCGTTCCGGTGTTCCAGGCCTAGGTGCCCTTGACCTAGCCGGAGCGGAGATGGAGTCCATCTCAGGCATCTTTAGCCTGGGGTGAAGTACTATGGCGGATGCCTGGGGCTCAGTACCTTCGGCTGAGTTCCGCGAGGGTGGAGGAATCCGAGGGGGCCCTAACTCCTTGGGTGCCCGTGTCTGAGTTCGTGAGGACTGGTGCGCAGTAACTTCACCGAAGAGCCCGGTGCAGCATCGCTGGTGACGGAGAGGCCTCCATTTCTCCCTTGGACGGATTTCTTCCCCTGACAGGGGCAAAGTGAGCGAAGGTAATTCACGTTCTACATCACCTAGTCAGTGGCAGTGACTATTCACCACTGGTGACAGCACAGTGGGCAGCAGCAGAAGGGAAAGGATTGTGCCTCGATCTGTCCCCATTTTCCAAAGTAAAGAAACTGTTTTATTGCTTGGCAAGAAGAATAAAACTGAGTTGGACCTATTCACTGTGTGGAACTCTGGTTACTAGAAGCAAAGGAGTCAGGGACGAAGTACTGGACTTGACTCTAGGACACCTACACAAAACCCAATTTGCTGGCCTTCACCTTTTAGCTATGGAGGACATGGGCCGTGGCTTGTCTCATCTCTCTCTCCCAGGTACCCCTAGACAACAGCCATATAACCGATGAAGATAGAGAGAGGGGTGAGCCCCGCTACATATATATATAACATATATAAATATATAACCCAAACATTTTAACTGACTGCTACGTCTGAGGTTCCTGAAAGAAGGTAATACTAGATCATCGGCTGACCACCGCCACCACGGAATCCTGGCCCTTAGCCGCGATTCCACCAGCTCAGGGACAAATGATTACCTTCCTGCACCATTCAGCTCGATGACCGATGGCCCATATTTCCAGATAGGGAAAGTACCTATACCCCAACTCGTACCACACTAAATATATATATATATATATATACCATCCACCATTCTGACCTTCAGGAACCAGAGACCCCTGCCACAGATATGCTTGTGTGTTACCTCTTCCTCGTTTTGCGCCCGAATTCCAGGCTCCGCCCCTTCTAATAGACACAGGACGAGCTAACTAGCACCGCCCTGTGCCCCCAGCGAACCCTAACCTCTTCCTGCTCCCAACTTCCTGGTGCATCTGCCCCAGCATCCCCCCAGTCATGTGGCCCCTGCACTTAAGGTTCCCTTTGCTCCGGGACTGTTCTGATGGTGAAATCAGGAACTGGAAACAGATACAGGTCCCCCAAAAAGGGGTCAACTTGGCCAAAGCCTGGTTAAAACTGCTTCTCTCACGCAAATGCTGCGGCATTCTCAGAAGAGCACCTTTGGGATGTTGTAGAATGGGAGATTGGCATCATGGATGTGCAGCTAACAAATCTGCAGAAACGGCGTGATGCTATCATGTCACTATGGAGCAAAATCTCTGAGGGATGTTTCCAACACCTTGTTGAATCTATACCACGAAGAATGAAGGCAAAAGGGAGTTCAACCAGCTACTAACAAGGTGTACCTAATAAAGTGGCTGGTGATTGTATATCATGGCATGGAAAATAAATTAGAATTTTAGTATGAGCAGAAAACAAAGAAAATCGTCTCCAGCAACAGAAGGGTTATAGGAGACCTATGAAGATGTATGGTGGGTGTCCTGGATGGGTATAAAAGGTGTAGATGCTGCAGAGCCGTCACCCTAATAACGTCTTTATTACCCGCTGAGTCACCGAATGAACTGAAAAGGTTTATTAATGAAAATATAGTTTCCCTTTAAAACCCCAGGATGACCCCGGCCTCACACATTTTTCTCCATCCTTCTCTCAGACCCGCTATGAATATTTCGCTTTTTAGGGTGTTAATGCGCGCATTTCCATTGCATTTAGAAAAAGCCGTGTTAGACTTTTCACCGCAGTCTGTCTCTTCCTGTTACTCTGATTCACGGTGGCGGTGGGGGTGATCGTGTCGGTGCATCTTCTGCTCTTTTCTTATTATCTGGGATTTAATTTTTCACTCGAAAATAAACAAGCCCTCCGCAGAACCCGCCAATACTTGGGGGGGGGGGGGGGGGGAACAGATAAGAGACTGACAGCGGCCTTCAGACAGAATATTTTCTGCAGGATGGCCTCAACCAGCGCTGCCGGTACTCCTTTAATTTTATTTCAGGAGCCGGAGAAACAAAAAAATGTCGTATTAATATATCTACCATAATGGGGAAATAGCGGGTGAGCACAGCGGCCCATTGATAGGTGATTATGAGTTTGTGCCGAGGAAGGCGGCTTTGCTGTAAACACACACAGACTTTCTTTTTCGTACATCACGGGACACAGAGCGACTTAGTCATTACTAATGGGTTATATAGATTACCTTCAGGTGTTGGCACTGGCCAATTCCAAACCGGAAGTACCCTCCCCTATATAAGCCCCTCCCACCCGGGAGCACCTCAGTTTTTTGCCAGTGTCTAAGGTGTTGGCCAAAGAGTAACATGTGTTTTCACTGGGCTTGCGTACAGGTTCTTTTGGGCCTTAGTAAGCTGTTCCGGATCCCACCAAAAAAGCTTCATAGCTAAACGGTCGGTACCCGGGCCTTGCAGCAGAAGAGCAAGGTTTTGCCTGTAATGCTTCTCTTAGGAGGGCTGGACCCTGGGATCCAGAGCTCTGGTCATACCCACGACCAAGATGTTGTCTGTGCAGGGTGCTATACAGGTCGAGGGGAGTGGAATCCTTGGGAACCCGGTCCCTGAAGGTTTAATTACAATGCCTGCCGTGATAGGTGAAGTTTGGACTTCTGTGGACCAAACAAAGTCCTGCGGCGGGGATCAGGTAAGTGGGGGCCCCCAGGAACTTGGTTCTATTGGGGGACCCCCAAGCCTAATTTGTCTTTCTGTCTGTTACCTAACGGTATTCCCGCTAAATATCTGTGTTTGCCTATAACTACTGAAAATGTAAAATTGTAATAGTAGTCAAGAAAAAAAAAAAAAAAAAAAAAAACAGGGACCGCGGTACCTGTGTTAAACCACTAGAGGCCGCTGTAGTCCATTTTTCTTGTCATGTGGATCTTTGGTTTTCTCAAGTCAAAAGATCCAGGCAGCTGGTAAGTTTCTCTGTGGGAATCCACTTCCTCTGCCCTGTTGCTGCGCTCATCCACCGCACAGGCCCTCCGGCAAAAAGGGCCCTGGCTCCTAGTCCCCTGTTTGATTTCGAAAAGGGCGCCAATGGCGCACGGGCGTGCACGCGCCTCCTATGAAAAAAAGGGGCGGGGCGGGTGGATGACGCTCGATGCGCGCCGCGGCGCTTCTGCGCATGTGCGGGCGTCCCAGCATGGTTAAAAGACACAGTACAAGTGTCAGCTGCATGCAAACAGAGCTAGCAACAAACAGTGGCACACAGAGGCGGTTGATGCAGGCATCCCCATAGAAAGGCACTTTAGTGGACACCAGCTGGTATATAGCAGCACCTGTGTTAGACTATTACCAGCAAAATTGGTGTATGACGACGGGAATACCTCAGCTTTGTGCTTAAAGGATATGTCGTCCAGACGCTCCGGAAATAGATCTTCCAGGAAGCCAAAGGGGTCTCCATCGGGCTCTGAGGATATTGGGCATGCTTGTACTGCACCAATCTCCCCTGAGAATTCAGAGGTCAGTAGCCGTAGAAACCCCGCAGGAATGCCTGGTGCTGCGGCTGTCCCCAGTCCACCTGCTCCTGTATATATAACAGAGGAGGTTTTATCCTCAACTCTGGGAGGATTGGAAGAGAGATTAACAGCATTGATCGCTGCTTCCCTGTCTCAGGAAAAGCGCGTCCGATCTCCGTCTCCTCCTTCAGAGTGCCTGTTAGTGGAGGAACAGCCCCACACAGAGATCGACCTACCTGAAGGGGATCAGGATGAGGTTGATTCAGTTATGGAGGAATCAACAGTGGAAGAACCTTTCTCAGCTTCTCAGGCTGAAAGATTATGGGTTCAGTCTCTGACTAATATGGTCCGATCAGCATTTAAAATGCCTCTGGCGGAACCACCATCCACTACGGTTTCCTCGCTGGGGTCGCTAAAAGCTCCCCAGGCTGTCTGTTCCTTCCCAATCCACCCTTTATTAGAAGGGCTTATTTACCAGGATTGGGAGCATCCTGATAAAATATTTGCTCCCCCCAAGAGATTTCCGGTGATCTATCCCATGGAGGATAAGTTCATAAGAAAATGGAGGGTCCCTACAGTGGACGCAGCCATCTCTTCTGTTAACAAATCACTGACATGTCCAGTAGATAATGTTCCAATGTTCAAAGACCCAATAGATAAAAAATTGGAGTCTTTACTAAAATCTGCTTTCTCTACAGCAAGCATGGTGACACAACCTGCGGTAGCAGCGATTGGAGTCTGCCAAGCAGTGAAAGATCAGTTGAAACAAGTCTTAAGGGACTTACCAGATCAGCAGGCTCTTGCCCTAGCTGACCTGCCTAGAGCCTTGTGTTTTGCGGTGGACGCCATAAAGGATACAATCCAACAGGCCTCCCGCTTTACGCTGTCTATAGTACATATGCGTAGGCTTCTGTGGCTCAAAAACTGGTCTGCTGAAGCTCCCTGTAAAAAACTGCTGGTTAGCTTCCCATTTCATGGAGAACGCTTATTTGGAGAAGATCTGGACAAATATATCCAGAAAATTTCTGCCGGTAAAAGTTCACTCTTACCGGTTAAGAACAAGGGTAGAAGTCCTTCTTTTAAGAGGCCTACTTCTCCAGTCCCGGGCACATCGGCTGTGAAGCAGTTCCGACGGCCTCCGCGGTCAAATTCAGGGGGCAGAAATCAGGGACAATCACAGGGTAACAAGAAGCCCTGGATCAAGAGAGGTACAAAACCTCCCCCCAAGGCATGAAGCGTTGCCCCCACTCAATCGGGTGGGGGGAAGACTTCAGTTGTTCACAGAGACCTGGCGGGACACCATCAGAGACAGATGGGTGCTCTCCGCAGTAAGTCTGGGATACAAGCTGGAGTTAAAAGGCACTCCTCCTGCCCAATTTATGAGGTCAAACGTGCCAAGAGATCCCCAAAAGAGAGGATCCCTCCTTCTGGCACTAGAACAACTATTGCTCCAAGGTGTAATCATGAAGGTTCCCCTGGAAGAAAGCGGATTCGGGTTTTACTCGAACCTTTTCACAGTCCCCAAACCAAATGGGGACGTGAGGCCCATATTAAATCTAAAAGGGCTAAACAAGTTCCTAAATATCAGGACTTTTCGGATGGAGTCGATCCGATCGGTGGCCACCGCCCTACAAGGGCAGGAATGGCTAGCCTCGATCGACATAAAGGATGCTTATCTGCATATTCCCATCTTTCCGGCCCACCAGAAATTTCTACGCTTTGCAGTAGAAGGGCGCCATTTTCAGTTCAGAGCCTTACCTTTCGGTCTGGCCACAGCACCACGAGTGTTCACAAAAATTCTGGCCCCATTATTGGCCAATCTAAGAACACAGGGTGTAACGATAATGGCATATCTAGACGACCTGCTACTAATAGACCACTCAGTGGAAAAGCTGGAAGTAGCTATTCACAAGACAATCGAGTATCTGGAATATCACGGTTGGATTATCAACCGGGACAAGTCAGCTCTAAGACCAGTCAAAAGTCTGGAATACTTAGGGCTAAGGCTGGATTCAAATCAGAGAAAGATTTTCTTACCTCCAGAGAAGGTGTCGTCTTTAAAAGATTTGACCCACTTAGTGGGTACAAAAAGAAAACCATCCATACGCCTCTGCATGAGGCTGCTGGGAAAGATGGTGGCTTCATTCGAAGCGGTACCCTACGGTCAATTCCATTCAAGGAATTTGCAAAGGGCCATACTGTCAGCCTGGAACAAAAAAGTTCAGGCTTTAGACTTACCAATGTCCCTGTCCCCTTCCGTTCGCAAGAGCCTCCATTGGTGGTTGGTGCCCCAGAATCTGGAAAGAGGGAAACCCTTCAGTCCGGTTTCTTGGAAGGTGGTCACTACAGATGCCAGCCTCATAGGCTGGGGGGCAGTACTGGAGCAATGGTCTCTCCAGGGCAAGTGGTCAGAAGCAGAAAAGGCCCTGCCCATCAATCTCTTAGAGATACGAGCAGCCCGGTATGCCCTAGTAGCATGAACATCCAAACTCCAAGGGTCCCCTGTCAGAATTCAATCAGACAATGCCACGGCAGTGGCATATATCAATCACCAGGGTGGCACCAAGAGTCGTGCAGCCCAGAAGGAAGCAAATTGCATCCTGGAGTGGGCAGAAAAATATGTCCCAGCCATATCCGCGGTTTTCATCCCAGGAGTGGAAAATTGGAGAGCGGACTTTCTAAGTCGCCAACAATTATGCCCGGGGGAATGGTCTCTTCACCCCGAGGTTTTCCAGGCAATATGCCAGCGGTGGGGAACACCGGATGTAGATCTGCTAGCATCCAGATTCAACGCAAAGGTGGACAGATTTGTGTCTCGCACAAGGGATCCCCTAGCTTGCGGCTCGGATGCCCTAGTGTTCCCTTGGGATCAGTTCGAGCTGATATATGCATTCCCACCGCCACAATTGTTACCGCGATTACTCCGCAGAATCAGGGTAGAAAAGAAACCAGTGATTCTGGTGGCTCCAGCGTGGCCCCGAAGGGCATGGTACGCGGAGATTGTAAAAATGTCAGTGAGGAGTCCTTGGACCCTCCCACATCGTCCGGACCTGCTGTCGCAGGGACCGATATACCACCCTTCCTTACCAGCCCTAGGTTTGACGGCCTGGCTATTGAAGCCCACATTCTGAAAAAGAGAGGGCTCTCTAATTCTGTGGTATCTACCATGATCAATGCCAGGAAACCGGTATCCAGGCAGATCTATTATAGGATCTGGAAAGCATACATTACGTGGTGTGAGGCCAGGAAATGGCATCCACGTAAGTACGTGATAGGGAGGATTTTGGACTTCCTACAGTGGGCTGTAGATAGGAAGCTTGCCTTGAGTACTATCAAGGGTCAGATTTCGGCCTTGTCAATATTTTTTCAAAGGCCCTTGGCTTCGCATTCACTAGTCAAAGCCTTTATACAAGCAGTGATGCGTATTAGCCCTCCGGTTAGTATTCCCATATGTCCTTGGGACTTAAACCTGGTTCTGTCGGTTCTACAGAAACAACCGTTTGAACCATTACAACACATTTCCTTGGTTCTCACCAGGAAATTGATTTTCTTAGTAGCCGTTTGTTCGGCTAAAAGAGTGTCAGAATTAGCCGCCTTGTCCTGTAAGGAGCCATATCTGGTTGTCCATAAGGACAGAGTAGTATTACGTCCTCATCCAGCCTTTCTTCCTAAGGTGGTATCGAGGTTTCATTTGAACCAAGATGTGGTTCTTCCTTCTTTTTTCCCCAAACCTAGCTCGGTAGAGGAAAAGTTATTACATTCTTTGGATGTAGTAAGAGCAGTTAAAGCTTATCTAAAAGCCACTGCTCAGATTCGCAGAACGGATTCTTTATTTGTTCTGCCGGAAGGCCCCAGAAAGGGTCAGGCAGCATCAAAATCTACTTTAGCCAAGTGGATTCGACAGGTCATAATACAAGCCTATGGCTTGAGAAAGAGACCGCCTCCGTTCAAAGTTAGGGCGCACTCCACAAGAGCAGTTGGAACTTCATGGGCAGTGCATCACCAGGCCTCCCTGGCTCAAGTATGTAAGGCCGCAACATGGTCTTCGGTACACACGTTTACTAGGTTCTACCAGGTAGACGTTAGAAGTCAGGAGGATGTCGCCTTTGGGCGCAGTGTGTTGCAGGCCGCAAAAGATCCTCATGCCTGATGGCGCCCAGCTTATGTATCCCTCCCCTCATTTGGCATTGCTTTGGGACGTCCCATTAGTAATGACTAAGTCTCTCTGTGTCCCGTGATGTACGAAAAAGAAAAAGGGATTTTTATAACAGCTTACCTGTAAAATCCTTTTCTTGGAGTACATCACGGGACACAGAGCTCCCACCCCTCTTTTTGGGACACTTATTGCTTGGCTACAAAACTGAGGTGCTCCCGGGTGGGAGGGGCTTATATAGGGGAGGGTACTTCCGGTTTGGAATTGGCCAGTGCCAACACCTGAAGGTAATCTATATAACCCATTAGTAATGACTAAGTCGCTCTGTGTCCCGTGATGTACTCCAAGAAAAGGATTTTACAGGTAAGCTGTTATAAAAATCCCTTTTTTTATTTCTGATCTAGGTTGGACCACAATGTTATTTTTCTGCTTTCTTACATTGCTGCTTTTATGCCAACAGATATTTTCTCACCAGAGAGGACGGTACCCCATCCCCACCCCCACAAAGAGTACTGACCTGATACATCTAGCTGATTGCATCAGGTCATAAAAAACATGGAAAGAGCCTTGTTGATGTAGAGGAGAATAGGCAGACTGGTTGGAGATGATAGAAAGGCAACGGTAACTCAAATAACCACTTGTTACACCCAAGGTATGCAGAATATCATCTCTGAACGCACAACACATCCAACCTTGAAGCAGATGGACTACAGCAGCAGAAGACCACACCGGGTGCCACTCCTGTCAACTAAGAACAGGTAACTGAGGCTAAAATTCGCACAGGATCACCAAAATTGGACAATAGAAGATTGGAAAAACGTTGGCTGGTCTGATGAGTCTGGATTTCAGCTGCAACATTCAGATGGTGGGGTCAGAATTTGGAGTAAACAACATGAAAGCATGGATCCATCCTGCCTTGTATCAACGGTTCAGGCTGGTGGTGGGGGTGTAATGGTGTGGGGGATATTTTCTTGGCACACTTTGGACCCCTTAGTACCAATTAAGCATCGTATAAACACGACGGCCTACCTGAGTATTGTTGCTGACCATGTCCATCCCTTTATGACTACAGTGTCCCCATTTTCTGATGGCTACTAAATGGTCCAAATATTCAACCAAATTTGTGGTCACATGACATCCTAGGTACTGAGTCTTCTCTCTTGTGGACTGCAGAGTGATAGTGTCCTTGTTCTGACCCAATGTCATATACACTCACCGGCCACCGTGCTAGTAGCTGGTTGGACTCCCTTTTGCCTTCAGAACTGCCTTAATTTTTCATGGCAAAGATACAACAAGGTGTTGGAAACATTCCTCTGAGATTTTGCTCCATAGTGACATGATAGCATCACACAGTTGCTGCAGATTTGTCGGCTGCATTGGAGTATAGTGATCTCATTGTCCAGTGGTGAGATGATTGGAGCAAGCAACCGGCTGAACACGGATATGTTTGTTCTTGACTGGCGAAGTTCAGCATTGGTGGTTTTCGGTGGTAGACTGAATGGTACTGAGAGAAGTTAAGAGTAGGAATCTCCCCTATGACTTTTGGAGAAAAGAAAATGATCCCCTACACTAAAACAAACCTTCCTGGGCTGATAATTTAATAATCTCCTAAAATAAGACCTAAACCTATTCATGAACACCTTCAAATTTGACCCGACCCTCAGCCTAATCACAACACGTAACCTAACCCATAGTAAGCCCTTTACATTTAAAGCCCGACTTTGGAAAATTTGAAAATTGTCCCTTCCAGTGGGGCTCTGCCCAAACTGCTAAGGTTATCTTCTTTTTGGATAAGTAGAACATGGTGTGGTGGCAAAAAGCCCACAGAGTCCTGGTTTACACAAAACAATGTATAGAAAAACGAGTAAAACAGTACAACCAGGCCTGGCGGGGAGGTTCACCCAACCAGAACACTAACAACAGTTCAGTGCAGAATCAGTGATTTGTGGTTCGGAGCTATAGATAGCATCTCTCTCAAGGAGCAGAGTGCGGCTTGGCTGGTGCAACCCAAGGGGGAACTTACTGGGACGGTAGAAGTAGGCCTAAAGTCTCGTACACACGGCCGAGAATCTCGTCGTTAAAAACATGTCGTTTTTTATGACGAGATCCTTGGACAAGAAACTTGTCCCGGCCGATTGTACACATGCTCATTTCAAAGAACCCGCGGTTCTTTGAATGGAGCGTACGCGGTGACGTCATTGAATACGACGAGCATGCGCTCGTCACATTCGATGCCGTCGCTGCCATCTTGGTTCACTCTACCTATGCCTAGGAAGCTACCGCGCATGCGTCGAAGTCATTTCGAGCATGCGCGGGCTTCCCGGCGAACAGGTAAGTGTACACACACTCAATTTTCTCGTCGAAAAACAGGCTGACGAGAATCTCGACGAGAAAATAGAGAGCAGGTTCTCTATTTTCTCGTCGAGATTCTTGTCGCTTTTCTTGACGAGAAACCATACACACGAACAAATTTCTCGGCAAGAAATCTCTGCCAGCAAGTTTCTTGCTGGTTCTTGCCGAGAAACTCGGTCGTGTGTACGAGGCTTTACTCTTTCCCTACTTCAACAGAACCTATCCCTACCACTAAGACTGTCCCTGACCGATGGGTGAACTGTAATTATACTAGCCACTTGCATAAAGCATGCCAAAACCCAGGGGCAGGGACTTAATAAGATTCTGCATGACCCAAGATGGCCACCAGGGTCACCTCGATCCAGAGCATCCAACCAGATCACTGTTCCAAGAGACCAAGGACACCATAGAGAAATCGAGTTTCTTTCGACTTCCTCACCCAGCTGCATTGCCGCTATGGTCGAGCACCACCTGCAGTGGAGAATGTAGACTGCACATGCCTTCATGCTCATTTATTCCGGGGGAGAGTAAAAACACTTTTACCTACTGAATCCTCCACTCCCCCAGTAGATGGCGCCCCCCACTCTCCAGTGGTAGACTATCCCCTTGCATCATCATCTTTAAAGCAGAGGTCTGGCCAAAAATAAATAATAATAAATTAAAAGCCAGCAGCTACACATACTGCAGCTGCTGGCTTTTAATAATAGGACACTTACCTGTCCATCAGCTGTCGGGTGCTGCCGCCACCATTGCGGGTAAGGGAACCCGGCAGTGTAGCCTTACAGCTTTACGCCGGAAACCCTATTGTGCATGCGCGAGGCCCCGCTCTTCTCTCCTACTGACCTGGCAACAGGGAGAGGAGGAGGGAGGAGGAGGGAGCCCCATGGTGACGTCATGGTCCACGGCGCGGACTTCCGGAAGTGGGAACAGGATACCTGTCCCCCCTCCCCCCGAAAGGTGCCAATTGTGGCACCGGAAGGGGGAGATGAGACAACTGAGCGGAAGTTCCACTTTTGGGTGGAACTCCGCTTCAAGGCAGGACTATGGACTCTGCATCTTGATGACTTCAGGACTAGGGATGAGCCGAACACCCCCCGGTTCGGTTCGCACCAGAACATGTGAACAGGCAAAAAATTTGTGCCAACATGCGAACCCTATTAAGTCTATGGGCCACGAACATGAAAAATCAAAAGTGCTAATTTTAAGGGCTTATATGCAAGTTATTGCCATAAAAAGGGTTTCGGGACCCGGTCCTGCCCGGTACATGTATCAATGCAAAAAAAAGTTTTTAAAACAACAGTTTTTTCAGGAGCAGTGATTTTAATAATGCTTAAAGTGAAACAATAAAAATGAAATATTCCTTTAAATATCATACCTGGGGGGTGTCTATAGTATGCTGTGTGATGTATATTACAGTGCCGCAGCAAAATTAAATTTCTAAAGGAAAAATTTTAATTTAAACTTGCTCACGGCTGTAATGTAATGCCAGATCCCGGCAATATAGATACAAGTCAGGGAAAAAATTGGTGCCAAAATGTAAAAAAAAAATTGGCGTGGAGGTCCCCCCCCCAAAATCCATACCCTACCCTTATCCGAGCATGCAGCCTGGAGAACAGGAAAGGGGGGGGGTGTCCCCCTCCTGAACCATACCAGGCCGCTTGCACTGACATGGGGAGGGTGCTTTGGAATCCATGTGGATAGGGGCAAGGGCCTCGTCCGGCCAACCCTGGCCATTGGTTGTCGGGGTCTGCGAGTGGGGGCTTATCGGAATCTGGAAGCCCCCTTTAACAAGGGGGCCCCGAGATCCCGCCCCCTACTATGTGAATGGGTATCAGGTACATCAAAAAAAGTGTCAAAAAATAAAAACCACAAAAGACAGTTTTTGACAATTCCTCTATTAAAAAAAAAAAGTGTCCAGCGATGTTCATCCATCTTCAATCACGCTGCCTGACGGACCCGAAAAATAGAAAAAGAAAACGAAAATACTCCGCCTCCATGGGAGACAGCTGAGAAAGCTGTTATATAGGCAAGGGTGGTGGCCACCCGATCACGTAACCGGATGACCCCATCCCCTCTGACGTCACATGACGTCAGAAGGGGTGTGGTCACTCGGTTTACGTCACTGAGTAGCCCCGCCCTTGCCTGTAAAAAAGTTGTCACAGCCAAGAGACAGCAGTCAGCGGGAGATTTTTAAAAAATTTTCTATTTTTCAGGTCCGTCGGGTGGCGTGATTGAAGATAGATCGACATCGCAGGACACTTTTTTTTATTTTTTAATAAAAGAATTGTCAAAAACTTTCTTTTGTGGGTTTTTTTTTTTTTACATTTTTTTTGGGTGAATGGGTAGGGGTACAATGTACCGGATACCCATTCACATAGGGGAGAGGGATCTGGGGGCCCCCTTGTTAAAGGGGGCTTCCAGATTCCGATAAGCCCCCCGCCCGCAGACCCCCACAACCACCGGGCCAGGGTTGTGGGAACGAGGCCTTTGTCCCCATCAACATGGGGACAAGGTGCTTTGGGGGGGCCCCAAAGCACCCTCCCCATGTTGAGGGCAAGGGGCCTGGTATGGTTCAGGAGGGGGTGGGGGCGCTCGCTCATTCCCCCCTTCCTGGCCTGCCAGGCTGCTTGCTCGGATAAGGGTCTGGTATGGATTTTGGGGGGGACCCCACGCCAATTTTTTAATACATTTTGGCGTGGAGTTCCCCATAAAATCTATGCCAGACTCAAAGGGCCTGGTATGGATTTTGGGGGAACCCCATGCTGTTTTTTTTCTTAATTCTGTCATAGGGTTCCCCTTAACCACTTCAATACACTATATTATATACTGTACACTGACTGCACTGTATATATATATATATATATATACTAAACTGCCTGCACGCCACTAACTAACCTGCCTCTAGCTAACGTTCTCTCAATCTCCACATTATTATAACACTATATACGGCTGCCGTGTAAGCAGCCTTATATAGTGTGGGGTGTGGACTTAGCCCCCTGAGCCATGATTGGCTAAAGGCACCCTGCCTATGGCCAATCATGGCTCTCACAGCAGAGTGCGCTGTGATTGGCCAAAGCATGCAGGTCAGGTGCATGCTTTGGCCAATCAGCAGCCGTCAATGCACTGCGATCTCGAATTTGCCACAAACCCCTCATAGGGCCCCATATTCTGCGAACAAACGAACACCCGATGTTCGAGTCGAACTTACGTTCAACTCGAACATCATGACAATCCCTATTCGGAACATTAGACATATGTCCCCTAAACAAGCAGTTAAACCTTGAACTTCAGGCACAGCCTCGGTGCAAGGGGGAATTTTAAAGTTTCTCCGTAGTTAGGCTTTATTCATCCCCCAAAAAAGTGTCCCTTGAAAAGAAGACAGTTACTACATACTGAAAAGAGACTCATTAAGGAAGATAAAAATGCGCTAACTTGAAAACTAATAAATGGTATAAGGCAGCAGCTTGAGTGGGATAAACACAAAAAACATATAGAAAAAATTGAAGCTGCGCCAAACTTAGATATTGAAATAAAGTCCTCAGATGACACAAGGATCAACACACTCAATGTACTCCAATAGCGTGGAAAACCAGATAACAGTCTATAAGCATATCATAAAAACGACACCACAGTGACTTCATAGACATATGTGAGGCCCACCACCGAATGAAAAAGCCGCTTACCAGAGGGCAAGCACAATTGAGCAATCGGCTTAATAGGGGCCTATTCCCATTGAGAATGTCTGTTGATGACGAAACGCGTATGGGAGGACGCGCAGTGACGTTACCACGCTGATCTGAGGAGCAAGGGTTCCTTGCTATGCCGGCCGGCATTGTATACATGCTGTTTTAATCCACATTGTTGTAAGTACAACTTAATTCTTTTAATAAAACGCAACTTATAACGGAGTTACGCTATGGTCCTCCCTCTCTTCCATATATACATATGATGATGATATGATGATGCTGACTGCATGAGTGTGGAGAAATCTATGTTTGGGAGCTTTCACCCTGTATGAGGTTACATCTCTTCCTGGAACCTAAAGGCTGCGGCTAGGCTATAGCCGATTGCTCAATTGTGCTTGCCCTCTGATAAGCGGCTTTTTCATTCTGTGGTGGGCTTCACATATGTCTATGAAGTCACTGTGGTGTCGTTTTTATCAACATTAAGACCATGATATGCTTATAGACTGTTATCTGCTGAAAAGAGACTCATACCTGTAGAATTTACAGAATCTGAAACTTCTGGTGTTAATGCTTCCTGGTCCCCTGCTGTTCGCCCTGGTTCCTCATTGTGGCCCCTACATTACTACAACACACATAACTAATGTAAGCCTTTGGATAAAACCTGTACTGTTATTTCCCTTTCTTGGGCTGAGTTCTTCAATACTGAGGATTAAGGGAGGGCGATATCAAGCAAGTTTTGGGTACCGTATATACTCGAGTATAAGCGGAGTTTTTCAGCACCTTTTTTTTGTGCTGGAAATGCCCCCCTCGGCTTATACTCGAGTCACCTTTTTACGCCTAATCCATCCCTTTATGACTACAGTGTCCCCATTTTCTGATGGCTACTAAATGGTCCAAATATTCAACCAAATTTGTGGTCACATGACATCCTAGGTACTGAGTCTTCTCTCTTGTGGACTGCAGAGTGATAGTGTCCTTGTTCTGACCCAATGTCATATACACTCACCGGCCACCGTGCTAGTAGCTGGTTGGACTCCCTTTTGCCTTCAGAACTGCCTTAATTTTTCATGGCAAAGATACAACAAGGTGTTGGAAACATTCCTCTGAGATTTTGCTCCATAGTGACATGATAGCATCACACAGTTGCTGCAGATTTGTCGGCTGCATTGGAGTATAGTGATCTCATTGTCCAGTGGTGAGATGATTGGAGCAAGCAACCGGCTGAACACGGATATGTTTGTTCTTGACTGGCGAAGTTCAGCATTGGTGGTTTTCGGTGGTAGACTGAATGGTACTGAGAGAAGTTAAGAGTAGGAATCTCCCCTATGACTTTTGGAGAAAAGAAAATGATCCCCTACACTAAAACAAACCTTCCTGGGCTGATAATTTAATAATCTCCTAAAATAAGACCTAAACCTATTCATGAACACCTTCAAATTTGACCCGACCCTCAGCCTAATCACAACACGTAACCTAACCCATAGTAAGCCCTTTACATTTAAAGCCCGACTTTGGAAAATTTGAAAATTGTCCCTTCCAGTGGGGCTCTGCCCAAACTGCTAAGGTTATCTTCTTTTTGGATAAGTAGAACATGGTGTGGTGGCAAAAAGCCCACAGAGTCCTGGTTTACACAAAACAATGTATAGAAAAACGAGTAAAACAGTACAACCAGGCCTGGCGGGGAGGTTCACCCAACCAGAACACTAACAACAGTTCAGTGCAGAATCAGTGATTTGTGGTTCGGAGCTATAGATAGCATCTCTCTCAAGGAGCAGAGTGCGGCTTGGCTGGTGCAACCCAAGGGGGAACTTACTGGGACGGTAGAAGTAGGCCTAAAGTCTCGTACACACGGCCGAGAATCTCGTCGTTAAAAACATGTCGTTTTTTATGACGAGATCCTTGGACAAGAAACTTGTCCCGGCCGATTGTACACATGCTCATTTCAAAGAACCCGCGGTTCTTTGAATGGAGCGTACGCGGTGACGTCATTGAATACGACGAGCATGCGCTCGTCACATTCGATGCCGTCGCTGCCATCTTGGTTCACCCTACCTATGCCTAGGAAGCTACCGCGCATGCGTCGAAGTCATTTCGAGCATGCGCGGGCTTCCCGGCGAACAGGTAAGTGTACACACACTCAATTTTCTCGTCGAAAAACAGGCTGACGAGAATCTCGACGAGAAAATAGAGAGCAGGTTCTCTATTTTCTCGTCGAGATTCTTGTCGCTTTTCTTGACGAGAAACCATACACACGAACAAATTTCTCGGCAAGAAATCTCTGCCAGCAAGTTTCTTGCTGGTTCTTGCCGAGAAACTCGGTCGTGTGTACGAGGCTTTACTCTTTCCCTACTTCAACAGAACCTATCCCTACCACTAAGACTGTCCCTGACCGATGGGTGAACTGTAATTATACTAGCCACTTGCATAAAGCATGCCAAAACCCAGGGGCAGGGACTTAATAAGATTCTGCATGACCCAAGATGGCCACCAGGGTCACCTCGATCCAGAGCATCCAACCAGATCACTGTTCCAAGAGACCAAGGACACCATAGAGAAATCGAGTTTCTTTCGACTTCCTCACCCAGCTGCATTGCCGCTATGGTCGAGCACCACCTGCAGTGGAGAATGTAGACTGCACATGCCTTCATGCTCATTTATTCCGGGGGAGAGTAAAAACACTTTTACCTACTGAATCCTCCACTCCCCCAGTAGATGGCGCCCCCCACTCTCCAGTGGTAGACTATCCCCTTGCATCATCATCTTTAAAGCAGAGGTCTGGCCAAAAATAAATAATAATAAATTAAAAGCCAGCAGCTACACATACTGCAGCTGCTGGCTTTTAATAATAGGACACTTACCTGTCCATCAGCTGTCGGGTGCTGCCGCCACCATTGCGGGTAAGGGAACCCGGCAGTGTAGCCTTACAGCTTTACGCCGGAAACCCTATTGTGCATGCGCGAGGCCCCGCTCTTCTCTCCTACTGACCTGGCAACAGGGAGAGGAGGAGGGAGGAGGAGGGAGCCCCATGGTGACGTCATGGTCCACGGCGCGGACTTCCGGAAGTGGGAACAGGATACCTGTCCCCCCTCCCCCCGAAAGGTGCCAATTGTGGCACCGGAAGGGGGAGATGAGACAACTGAGCGGAAGTTCCACTTTTGGGTGGAACTCCGCTTCAAGGCAGGACTATGGACTCTGCATCTTGATGACTTCAGGACTAGGGATGAGCCGAACACCCCCCGGTTCGGTTCGCACCAGAACATGTGAACAGGCAAAAAATTTGTGCCAACATGCGAACCCTATTAAGTCTATGGGCCACGAACATGAAAAATCAAAAGTGCTAATTTTAAGGGCTTATATGCAAGTTATTGCCATAAAAAGGGTTTCGGGACCCGGTCCTGCCCGGTACATGTATCAATGCAAAAAGAAGTTTTTAAAACAACAGTTTTTTCAGGAGCAGTGATTTTAATAATGCTTAAAGTGAAACAATAAAAATGAAATATTCCTTTAAATATCATACCTGGGGGGTGTCTATAGTATGCTGTGTGATGTATATTACAGTGCCGCAGCAAAATTAAATTTCTAAAGGAAAAATTTTAATTTAAACTTGCTCACGGCTGTAATGTAATGCCAGATCCCGGCAATATAGATACAAGTCAGGGAAAAAATTGGTGCCAAAATGTAAAAAAAAAATTGGCGTGGAGGTCCCCCCCCCAAAATCCATACCCTACCCTTATCCGAGCATGCAGCCTGGAGAACAGGAAAGGGGGGGGGTGTCCCCCTCCTGAACCATACCAGGCCGCTTGCACTGACATGGGGAGGGTGCTTTGGAATCCATGTGGATAGGGGCAAGGGCCTCGTCCGGCCAACCCTGGCCATTGGTTGTCGGGGTCTGCGAGTGGGGGCTTATCGGAATCTGGAAGCCCCCTTTAACAAGGGGGCCCCGAGATCCCGCCCCCTACTATGTGAATGGGTATCAGGTACATCAAAAAAAGTGTCAAAAAATAAAAACCACAAAAGACAGTTTTTGACAATTCCTCTATTAAAAAAAAAAAGTGTCCAGCGATGTTCATCCATCTTCAATCACGCTGCCTGACGGACCCGAAAAATAGAAAAAGAAAACGAAAATACTCCGCCTCCATGGGAGACAGCTGAGAAAGCTGTTATATAGGCAAGGGTGGTGGCCACCCGATCACGTAACCGGATGACCCCATCCCCTCTGACGTCACATGACGTCAGAAGGGGTGTGGTCACTCGGTTTACGTCACTGAGTAGCCCCGCCCTTGCCTGTAAAAAAGTTGTCACAGCCAAGAGACAGCAGTCAGCGGGAGATTTTTAAAAAATGTTCTATTTTTCAGGTCCGTCGGGTGGCGTGATTGAAGATAGATCGACATCGCAGGACACTTTTTTTTATTTTTTAATAAAAGAATTGTCAAAAACTTTCTTTTGTGGGTTTTTTTTTTTTACATTTTTTTTGGGTGAATGGGTAGGGGTACAATGTACCGGATACCCATTCACATAGGGGAGCGGGATCTGGGGGCCCCCTTGTTAAAGGGGGCTTCCAGATTCCGATAAGCCCCCCGCCCGCAGACCCCCACAACCACCGGGCCAGGGTTGTGGGAACGAGGCCTTTGTCCCCATCAACATGGGGACAAGGTGCTTTGGGGGGGCCCCAAAGCACCCTCCCCATGTTGAGGGCAAGGGGCCTGGTATGGTTCAGGAGGGGGTGGGGGCGCTCGCTCATTCCCCCCTTCCTGGCCTGCCAGGCTGCTTGCTCGGATAAGGGTCTGGTATGGATTTTGGGGGGGACCCCACGCCAATTTTTTAATACATTTTGGCGTGGAGTTCCCCATAAAATCTATGCCAGACTCAAAGGGCCTGGTATGGATTTTGGGGGAACCCCATGCTGTTTTTTTTCTTAATTCTGTCATAGGGTTCCCCTTAACCACTTCAATACACTATATTATATACTGTACACTGACTGCACTGTATATATATATATATATATATACTAAACTGCCTGCACGCCACTAACTAACCTGCCTCTAGCTAACGTTCTCTCAATCTCCACATTATTATAACACTATATACGGCTGCCGTGTAAGCAGCCTTATATAGTGTGGGGTGTGGACTTAGCCCCCTGAGCCATGATTGGCTAAAGGCACCCTGCCTATGGCCAATCATGGCTCTCACAGCAGAGTGCGCTGTGATTGGCCAAAGCATGCAGGTCAGGTGCATGCTTTGGCCAATCAGCAGCCGTCAATGCACTGCGATCTCGAATTTGCCACAAACCCCTCATATGGCCCCATATTCTGCGAACAAACGAACACCCGATGTTCGAGTCGAACTTACGTTCAACTCGAACATCATGACAATCCCTATTCGGAACATTAGACATATGTCCCCTAAACAAGCAGTTAAACCTTGAACTTCAGGCACAGCCTCGGTGCAAGGGGGAATTTTAAAGTTTCTCCGTAGTTAGGCTTTATTCATCCCCCAAAAAAGTGTCCCTTGAAAAGAAGACAGTTACTACATACTGAAAAGAGACTCATTAAGGAAGATAAAAATGCGCTAACTTGAAAACTAATAAATGGTATAAGGCAGCAGCTTGAGTGGGATAAACACAAAAAACATATAGAAAAAATTGAAGCTGCGCCAAACTTAGATATTGAAATAAAGTCCTCAGATGACACAAGGATCAACACACTCAATGTACTCCAATAGCGTGGAAAACCAGATAACAGTCTATAAGCATATCATAAAAACGACACCACAGTGACTTCATAGACATATGTGAGGCCCACCACCGAATGAAAAAGCCGCTTACCAGAGGGCAAGCACAATTGAGCAATCGGCTTAATAGGGGCCTATTCCCATTGAGAATGTCTGTTGATGACGAAACGCGTATGGGAGGACGCGCAGTGACGTTACCACGCTGATCTGAGGAGCAAGGGTTCCTTGCTATGCCGGCCGGCATTGTATACATGCTGTTTTAATCCACATTGTTGTAAGTACAACTTAATTCTTTTAATAAAACGCAACTTATAACGGAGTTACGCTATGGTCCTCCCTCTCTTCCATATATACATATGATGATGATATGATGATGCTGACTGCATGAGTGTGGAGAAATCTATGTTTGGGAGCTTTCACCCTGTATGAGGTTACATCTCTTCCTGGAACCTAAAGGCTGCGGCTAGGCTATAGCCGATTGCTCAATTGTGCTTGCCCTCTGATAAGCGGCTTTTTCATTCTGTGGTGGGCTTCACATATGTCTATGAAGTCACTGTGGTGTCGTTTTTATCAACATTAAGACCATGATATGCTTATAGACTGTTATCTGCTGAAAAGAGACTCATACCTGTAGAATTTACAGAATCTGAAACTTCTGGTGTTAATGCTTCCTGGTCCCCTGCTGTTCGCCCTGGTTCCTCATTGTGGCCCCTACATTACTACAACACACATAACTAATGTAAGCCTTTGGATAAAACCTGTACTGTTATTTCCCTTTCTTGGGCTGAGTTCTTCAATACTGAGGATTAAGGGAGGGCGATATCAAGCAAGTTTTGGGTACCGTATATACTCGAGTATAAGCGGAGTTTTTCAGCACCTTTTTTTTGTGCTGGAAATGCCCCCCTCGGCTTATACTCGAGTCACCTTTTTACGCCTAATCTCCCGGACTTTGGGGACCCGGTACTGGCCGGCCGTAGGCCCCCTGGACCCCAATCTTGGCACACATGTAGCCTCACTCATCCTCTACAAGTGTGCGAAGTTTGTTGTCCGGGGGGCCATCGGCCGGGGAGCACCGATTTTTCAAATTCGGGCACCCCTTCCATAGACTCTAATGTTAAACGGTAATTTCTTTGGTGATTTTGGGAACCCGGCACTGGCCGGCCCTAGGTCCCCTGGACTCTAAACTTGGCACACATGTAGCCTCACTCTTCCTCTGCGAGTGTGCAATGTTTTTTTGTCTGGGGGACCTACGGCCCGGGAGCACTGATTTTTCAAAGCCGGGCACCCCTTCCATAGAATCCCATGTTAAACGTCAGTCTAGTCATGGGCACAGTGAGGCATGGGCACAGTGAGGCATGGACATGGACACCCTAGGCTTATACTCGAGTCAATACATTTTCCCAGTTTTTTTGTGCTGAAATTAGGTGCCTCTGCTTATATTCGGGTCGGCTTATACTCGAGTATATACGGTACATACACAAGTTCCATGTTTGTTTTTTTATATATATTTTTTTGCTTCAGTTTTAGTGCGCAAGAAGAGGAAGTCAATAAAGCATTTACACAAACCTTAGATTATAGTGTTCCTAAATATAGGATGGTGGTTGGATGTGCCTGTGTGATCATTGTAACCTCAACCAAAACCATCTAGAAACTGCGAGTCCCTAAACATAACGCATATGTGCAACTTAACTGTATATACTACAAGTCACGTTGGCAGACATTTAACCTGTAGTGGAACAAAAGCAGTGGAAAAAGGTCTCTATATATTTTCTATTCTTACAGAATGGTTAACCAGGGTTGACTGTGGGTAAGAAAGACATTACAAGTATCTTTGTTAGTGTATTATAGAATAGAGAACGCATATACATGAGTTGTAGGTGCTGCACACACCCCAATTTGTTGTATTAAATGGAAGATCCCTCAATGGTTTTTTTTTAGCAGCGAAATTCGAATTTGAAAAGGGAAGCAATAAATTTGCGTAAAAGTTATTATTTATTTGTTTGTTTCATGGTATCAAAAATATTTTTCCATAAATACATAGAAGTCGTAAAAAGCAGTTCTGGCCTTAACATAAGCGACATAACTCATCAAAAAAGAAAAAATACACATAACTCCTGTTGTATGAACTCTTTGTGCTTGTATAGAGTTTCACATGATATCCCTACGCGTTTCAACCTTTTAAATTATTGGTCTTCTTCAAGGGAATTTTTTATATGTGAAAAGAAAAGATTTGCAGATTATTTTGTTTATGTACCCATTGCAAATCTTTTCAACAGGAGTTATGTGTATTTTTCCTTTTTTGATGAGTTATGTCGCTTATGTTGATGCCAGAACTGCTTTTTACGACTTCTATGTATTTATGGAAAAAAAAATTTTGATACCATGAAACAAATAAATAAATATTAACTTTTACGCAAATTTATTGCTTCCCTTTTCAAATACGAATTTCGCTGCTAAAAAACCCCTTGAGGGATCTTCTACTAGTGTATTAACCTCCCGGACCTCTAGAGGCCTGATGGTGACCTCCAGAGTCAGGGAGAGTTGACATCCATCTTTGAAGAGTGGGTCACCAGGCATTGTGGGTGTAATGCAAGATGAAATGATGGGCGCCAGTCACTTTTTGAATGCAAATAAAGAGATTTATTGTCTCTTAACAAGAACTGTGGGAGGGAGGGTGAGGGCCAGGACACCCTTAGGGAGAGGCAATGACAATTAGCAGACTCCAAGACAGAACAGGCAAACAGCTATACAGTTCAAAGCCTCCAGCCGGATGCAAACTTCTTTATTGGCAGGACCGCTGTCTCCTATGGCAACTAAGCTTTTAACGGTTTCCAAAGATCTTCACACATAGAACTTGGCAATAGAGTACAGTTCTTCTCTTATCTAACAGTTTCCCACTGTAGGTCTCCAATCACTGAGCTCCCAGTCTCTCACTAGACTTCCAGATCCCAGTCGCCCGCTGGATCCCCTGAGCTCTTCCACAGCTATCCACAGTATATTTCTCAAGCGTCACCCCCATTAATCCACTTGGTTCCTGGCTTGGCACTTGCTGAAGCTTTCCCACTTCTTCATCGTCCCCGGCTGGTGAGAAGACTGCTCTGGTACTTCTTCAGGCTTACTAACAGTAGTCTCTGGTAATAAGGTGGATTGTCCCTTAGTGGCGACTGCTTCCCCTTTACCTCCGACCACGACTGGTTCCCCGTCCGGCTGAACCTCTGTAACTCGGTTGCACTTCAATCCTGCAGTCCCAACGAAATGCTGCTTCTCCTGCTCCTGGATAGGCCTCAAGCAGCCTAGCAGCCAGGTGTCCCCGGGATAGGCCGCAGGCTTCTGGCCTAGCAACCCGGGGTGACATAACACACGTCCACCCAGACAGCCATCCAGGTGGCACAGAACACCGATCACATGACTCCACCCAAATAAATAGGCTCTCCCAGCAAGCCAAGGGACTAAAGAAACCCCTGCCAATTGGCTGAGACACCCCATCTATTCATAATCTGACCTTGCTATGCCCTTGTCGGTCTAATATCACCAGCAACAGTGCCATCCAGTGACAGAATAGAAAAGGTGCAGCAACTCCAGAATTAGAGAGGGATCAGTGGATCTTCTAACAATTAATCAGAACATTTACTATCCGGCAAACTAAATTTGTGAGCAACCCTGCCTAAACACAAGGGTGCTACATCAGTATTTAAATCGATCAACGTGAAGCCCCTTTAGATCCTAGGCCCAGGCTTTACACAAGGCCTCCACTTTCTGCTTTCTGCAAGTGGTTGTGTTTGTCTCCAGACCAATACATATGGAGCCTCTTGAACTCTAGGTCATAGGTTCTACATGTGGAGCCCCTTGGACACTAGTCATAGGCTCTACATGTGGAGCCCCTTGGACACTAGTCATAGGCTCTACATGTGTAGCCCCTTGAGCACTAGTCATAGGGTCTACATGTGGAGCCCCTTGAGCACTAGTCATAGGCTCTACATGTGGAGCCCCTTGGACACTAGTCATAGGCTCTACATGTGGAGCCCCTTGGACACTAGTCATAGGCTCTACATGTGTAGCCCCTTGAGCACTAGTCATAGGCACTACATGTGGAGCCCCTTGAGCACTAGTCATAGGCTCTACATGTGGAGCCCCTTGGACACTAGTCATAGGCTCTACATGTGGAGCCCCTTGAGCACTAGTCATAGGCTCTACATGTGGAGCCCCTTGGACACTAGACATAGGCTCTACATGTGAAGCCCCTTGGACACTAGTCATAGGCTCTACATATGGAGCTCATTGGACACTAGGAATAGGCTCTACATGTGGAGCCCCTTGGATACTAGGCATAGGTTCTACATGTGGAGCTCCTTGGACACTAGTCATAGGCTCTACATGTGGAGCCCCTTGGACACTAGACATAGGCTCTACATGTGGAGCCCCTTGGATACTAGGCATAGGTTCTACATGTGGAGCCCCCTGGGCACTAGATATATGCTCTACATGTGGAGCTCATTGGACACTAGTCATAGGCTCTACATGTGGAGTTCCTTGGACACTAGGCATAGGCTCTACATGTGGAGCTTTCTTGGGTACTAGGCATAGGGTCTACATGTGGAACTCCTTGGACACTAGGCATAGGCTCTACATGTTGAGATTCCTTTGACATTAGCAATAGACGCTACATGTGGAGCCCCTTAGGCACTAGACATAGCCTGGGGCGTTTACTCTTGCCTATAAATAAAGTCCCAACTCCCCACCTGTAGTAACCCTGCCTCTGTAATGTATGGCAGGGGTGAGATTTATCAATGGTGGGGAAGCTTTGTCTCAGCTTGGCCAAATTGGGGCTTTATGCATAGCCTGAGCATAGAATTAAATGAGACAGCAAAGAGATCTGTTGGAATTTAAGTGATTACACTTAAAGAGGAAGTAAACCCCGGCCCACTTTTTCTATTTTTTAGTTATTCTATTACCCAAGGTTATTGCAATGCTTATTACATCTATTTTTTTTTAAAACGAAGCCCGCAAATACCTTTTGTCTAGCGTTCTGTTTTTCTACGTTTCTGGGTATAGAAATCGCCATTCTTGCTCCTGTTCATTGCTTCCCTTTCTGACGTTACTTCCCTGTTAGAAATCTCGCGCATACGCCATATCGCCGTAACCAAGCCTCGATCTGGATTGCCGTTTTCGCGGCAACCAATATACAAGGAAAGGGGGAGTCACAAGGGGGAGTATCAGGAAGAGATGGAAGGAGGTAAACAGCGCAAGACTTCTCCTCTGTGCCGGACAGAGGGGAAGTTCTCACACACTGCGTTCCGGAAATACCGAAAATGACAAACCGGCAAGCATTACTTGCCGGTTTTGACGGTGTAATGTGCGCATGCGCGGTGACGTCATTAAAACTAAATATGCGATTTTTAAAGGAAATACAGCGATGAGTCCACTTACACAGTCAGCGATCAACTGCCTGTGTTATGGGGAATTTTTTAAGACAATGTTGTGACAGAGGGTTTACAACCACTTTAAGCACTGTTGCTACCTTGCAAACATTTTAGGATAGGTCAGGATACCAATGACAAACATTTTAATAGCTACATTTGTTGGTCACTCCATGCAATAAGTATGTACTTACCAGCATATGAAACATAAGAACGGACATTATGTATTAGGCATGAGCAGATTTCCAATTAGCTAAATGTGTATAGCCAAATATAGGTACAGAAATTGAGATTTCATGTATTGTAGATGTAGCAATATGGACTACAATTGCAACAAACAGTTATTCCGTACCCTATCTGTATATCGTTTTATCCCTCTAGTACCCAGCGTTACTAAACTGACATCACATTTGTGAGCCCAACCAAAGGGATTATGGGATTGGTAGTTCTTTCAGATGGCTGTTCCCTTGCATGACTATACACCTGGACCACATATCCCAGGGATCTTTGCTACCATCAAGGAGATTGCTGGGAAGAGCTATAAAAGAAACCAGAGACCCGTCCCACGCACTCTGCCTCGTGGGCCTTGTGCGTAATGGACCTCTCCGTGCAGGTAGAGTGAGGTCATGCCCTACCACGCGGTATCCAGAATTCCTGCCTGACTGAGATGGGGTCCAGCGCTGCCTGTGGTTCATCGGACATCTGAACAGCACCAACTCGACAGTGTAGCAACCCATGCTACGGGCTCCATATCGGGTGATCATCACTAGCCGGTCCGCAGCCAGGACATCTATTTGGGAATCACTGTCTGGAAGTCACTGAATCAGCCTGGTCGTTAGTGAGAGGGCATTTGCCCACCTTTGTAAATCTTTCCTTGGTTGTTTACTGGGACACTGTGCACAGACAGCTTTACTTTGGGAACACTTCATTGCACTTCTATTCGAACACTGTCCATGGGCATCTGTAGCCACAGTCATTACAAGACACACCACCACTCTGCTACTACACTTTATTGGATATAGTTAATGAGCTCCGACTGCCGGTGAAGACCATCAGATCTGCAACGGGGACATTCTGTCATTGTAGCTTAACCACTTCAATACCAGGCACTTATACACCTTCCTGCCCATGCCAATTTTGTGCTTTCAGCGCTGTCACAATTTGCTTGACAATTGCGCGGTCATACTACACTGTACCCAAACAAATTTTTTATCATTTTGTTCCCACAAATAGAGCTTTCTTTTGGTGGTATTTGATCACCTCTGCGATTTTTATTTCTTTTTCGAGAGATGGTTGTGTGTGAAAATCCCAGTAGATCAGCAGTTTTTTAAGTACTCAGACCAGCCCGTCTGGCACCAACAACCATGCCACATTCAAAGTCACTTAAATCTCCTTTCTTCCCCATTCTGATGCTCGTTTTGAACTTCAGCAAGTCGTCTACACCACGTCTAGATGCCTAAATGCATTGAGTTGCTGCCATGTGATTAGCTGATTAGCAATTTGGGTTACCAAGCAATTGTACCTAATAATGTGGCCGGCGGGTGTATGGGTAGTTGGGTACACTTCATCACTTGAACATGCAACATTTGGTATAATTAGACTTTACCTAACGAGCCCATTTATCCTGGATGCGTGTTTATGTGAATATATATAATATTTTCCTGCAGAGGAGGAATAGGAAGTGTTTTCAGTTATATTTTGTGTGGGTGTTTAAATATCATATTGTTTATGGGACGAATGCAGACTTCTACTGATACTAAAAATGGTTCATAGTACAAGATACAAATTATTTAATTGCAAACAAATGTTTCAGTTCTGTGACTTAGAGAACTGTTCATTATTTTTAGCTGTTTGCCATTTAAATACTGTTCTGTTAAGTCATTAGGATCTTCAAGATAAAAGCGTTATTTGGAAACATATAATAAAAGGGCCCGAGCTCTCTATACCGATTCAGCCTCTGGGTGGGTTGTTCAGCAGTGGCTCTGAGGGCTCATTTACACTTGGACTTCAGCATGCTTTTTTGATGTGTTTTTTATGCTTCTGCGGTGCTACGATGATGCTTCAGTGGTGCTTCAATGATGCTTCGATGATGCTTCGGTGATGCTTCGATGATGGGAGGACCTCTGATGTAACGAGGTGACCTCTAATGTGATGGGGAGGACCTCTAATGTGATGGGGGGATCTCTGATGTGATGAGGGTACCTCTGATGTGAAGAGGGGCTTCTGATGTGATGGGGGGCCTCTGATGAGATGAAGGGACCTCTGATCTGAAGGGGGGCTTCTGATGTGATGAAGGGACCTCTGATCTGAAGGGGGGCTTCTGATGTGATGGGGGGCCTCTGATGTGATTGGAGGGCTGTGATGTGATGAGGGGACCTCGGATGTGAAGGGGGGCCTCTGATGTGATGGGGGGACCTCTGATGTGAAGGGGGGCTTCTGATGTGATGGGGGGCCTCTGATGTGAAGAGGGGACCTCGGATGTGATGGGGGACCTCTGATGTGATGGGGGGCCTCTGATGTGAAGAGGGGACCTCGGATGTGAAGGGGGGCCTCTGATGTGAAGGTGAGCTCTGGTGTGATGAGGGGACCTCTGATGTGAAGGAGGATCTCTGATGTGATGAGGGGGCCTCTGATGTAAAGGGGGGCCTCTGATGTGAAGGGGGGCTCCTGATGTGTTGAGGGGACCTCTGATCTGAGGGGGTGCTTCTGATGTGAAGGGGGCCTCTGATGTGAAGAGGGGACCTCGGGTTTGTGAAGGGGGGCCTCTGATGTGAAGGTGGGCTCTGGTGTGATGAGGGGACCTCGGATGTGAAGGAGGATCTCTGATGTGATGAGGGGGCCTCTGATGTACAGGGGGGCCTCTAATGTGAAGGAGGGCTCCTGATGTGATGAGGGGACCTCTGATCTGAAGAGGTGCTTCTGATGTGAAGGGGGGCCTCTGATGTTAAGAGGGGACCTCGGATGTGAAGGGGGGCCTCTGATGTGAAGGTGGGCTCTGGTGTGATAAGGGGACCTCTGATGTGAAGGTGGGCTCTGGTGTGATGGGGGGGGCCTCTGATGTGAAGAGGGGACCTCGGGTTTGTGAAGGGGGGGCCTCTGATGTGAAGGTTAGCTCTGGTGTGATGAGGGTACCTCTGATGTGAAGGAGGACCTCTAATGTAATGAGGGGGGCCTCTGATATAAAGGGGGGCTCTGATGTGAAGAGGGCCTCTGATGTGAAGGGGGGACCTCAGATGTCAAGGGGGGCCTCTGATGTTAAGGTGGGCTCTGGTGTGATGGGGGGCCTCTGATGTGAAGGAGGATCTCTTATGTAATGAGGGGGGCCTCTGATATAAAGAGGGGACTCTGATGTGAAGAGGGCCTCTGATTTGATGGGGGGGCCTCTGATGTGAAGGTTAGCTCTGATATGATGAAGGGACCACTGATGTAATGAGGGGACCTCTGATGTGAAGGAGTATCTCTGATGTAATGAGGGGGGGCCTCTGATGTAAAGGGGGGCCTCTGATGTGATGAGGGGACCTCTGATGTGAAGTTAATTTCATCAAGATGGCTGAATGCCTCATCCCAGGGTCAGGGTTCCCATTGATAAGTAACATTTAAGTTTTTCACATGTTTTTGAAAAAACCTTCTGATGCCGCGTACACACGATCATTTTTCCCGTCGGGAAAAAATTACATTTTTTTTTTCCGCCGAGAAAAACGATCGTCTGTGGGCTTTATGCCGTTTTTCTCGTTGAAAAATTTCTTGTTGAGAAATTTTCTCATCGTTTTTTCCATCATTTTTTTCCGCGGCAGTTTTCCCATAGGGAGACACTGCCGCGGAGCCCACAGACGGTCGTTTTTCTCGACAAAGAAAAAAATGACGGGAAAAACGGTCGTGTGTGGGGGAAAATGCCGTTCCCTCGTTTTTCATTTAATTTCATGTCGTGATTCAGGGCGGTGTTTTCACCGCCGTGAATCACGATCGTGTGTACGCGGCATGAGAACTTCTGCCTTAGAGAGGACAACACAAGGTGCAGAACTGGTTTGTCTTATGTCTTTATTCCCCAATAACCAGCACTGAGCTAGTAATGGCCGGAGACCTGGGTTCCTTATATTCCTCTTCTAGTTTTTTTTTTTTTTCTTTTTTTTTTCTCCAGTACATCCTCTTAGAAATTCCAATGAATTCAAAATAAATTTCAGCAAAAAACGTCTGGTTTGGCCTGGTTAAGTGCCTGTTTACCTTCTGCCGCAGAGTCTGATCTTTTCCATTTTTTTTTTCCGGTGCGGAGCAAACACATCCACCGTGTATTGCAGCTCTGTCTGGGTTCTGACAGAAGTGGCTGAGTCAGACATTGGACAGACACGTGTTGTTCATATCCATCGCTGGGATTTCATTACACCCTCCAGCAGTTCCACTGATTCTAGAACATCGACAGCCGTCATTGTCATCTCAGGGAGTCAGCAGACTTCACTTCTCTACAAGTTGGCTGGTCCATCGCTGTCCAAGTGTTTTATGGAGGGATGGAGGAAAGTTTCTTCTTCTTCTTGGGCGAGGATTCTTGCTTGTTTTAGGCAATTTGTGCCTAAGAAAAGAGTGATTGGACATGGAGGAATTAAAGGGTTTGTAAAACAAACATGTTATACTTACTTCCACTGTGCAGCTCGTTTTGCACAGAGTGGCCCCGATCCACCTCTTCTGGGGTCCCTCGGCGGCTGTCTCGGCTCCTCCCCCAATAACTCACCACCTATATGCAAGCTCGCATGGGGGTGAGTAATTGCGGGCGCGCTCCAGTGATACAACCAGTGGCTATTGCCGCTCACTGTATCACTCATCCCCGCCGCCGGGGGGCGCGCCGCGTCATTGGATGTGATTGACAGCAGCGCCAGCCAATGGCTGCGCTGCTTTCAATCCATCCACTGTAGCTAATCAATGGCCAGGCTGAACGGTGAGGAGGATGTCGGGGCCGAGCGCGGGACTTTCGAGGGCTCAGGTAAGTTAAACGGGGGCTCAGGGGGGGGGCGGTATTGTCGGATGTTTTTTCACCTTAATGCATAGGATGCATTAAGGTGAAAAAACTTTTTCCTTTACAACCCCTTTAATTATATAAAGTAACACATCTGGATTAGAAATTGGAATTTTGTATAATTGAAATTGGAAGTTTAGTATAACTGAAGTTGAGCTGCTGACCACTGAGTTCATCTAGTTCAACCAACACAGAAATAAAATATATAAAACCTCCATATACACAATCCTATACCCACAGTTCATCTAGAGCAGGGGTGTCAAACTCAATTTTATTGCAGGCCCCAAAGGGACAGTTGTATCTGGGGTGCACTATGTACAGAGTGCTGGGTTCAGGGGAGCGCTACGTACAGCCTGCAGGGTTCAGGGATGCACTACGTACAGAATTCTGTGTTCAGGGGTGCGCTACGTACAGTGTGCAGGGTTCAGGGGTGTGCTATGTACAGCGTGCAGGGTTCATGGGTGTGATACGTGCAGGGTTTAGGGGTGCGCTACGTGCAGCGTGCAGGGTTCAGGGGTGCACTGCATACAGAGTGCAGAGATCAGGGGTGTGCTGTGTACAGATTGCAGAGTTCAGGGGTGCACTGCATACAGAGTGCAGAGATCAGGGGGGTGCTGTGTACAGATTGCAGAGTTCAGGGGTGCACTGTGTACCGAGTACAGAGTTCAGGGGTGCAGTGCATACAGAGTGCAGAGATCAGGGGTGCGCCGTGTACAGAGTGCAGAGTTCAGGGGTGTGCTGTGTAAAGAGTGCAGAGTTCAGGGGTGAGCTGTGTGCCGAGTGCAGAGTTCAGGGGTGCGCTACATACAGAGTGCAGAGATCAGGGGTGTGCTGTGTATAGATTGCAGAGTTCAGGGGTGCACTGTGTTCAGAGTGCAGAGTTCAGGGGTGCACTGTGTACAGAGTGCAGAGTTCAGGAGTGTGCTGCGTACAGAGTGCAGAGTTCAGAAGTGCGTTGCGTACAGAGTGCAGAGTTCAGGGGTGCACTGTGTACAGAGTAAAGAGTTCAGGAGTGTGCTGTGTACAGAGTTCAGGAGTGCGCTGTGTACAGAGTGCAACCCCAATTAAGTTCTGCCACGTTCCACATCAGAAGTGGCCCCATAGTCAACTGAAATTGTGCTGTGTACAGAGTGCAGAGATCAGGGGTGTGCTGTGTACAGAGTGCAGAGTTCAGGAGTGCGTAGTGTACAGAGTGCAGAGTTCAGGGGTGTGCTGTGTATAGAGTGCAGAGTACAGGGGTGTGCTGTGTTTAAAATGCAGAGTTCAGGGGTGAGCTGTGTACAGAGTGCATAGTTCAGGGGTGAGCTGTGTGCAGAGTTCAGGGGTGTGCTGTGTACAGAGTGCAGAGGTGTGCTGTGTATAGAGTGCAGAGTACAGGGGCGCGCTATGTACAGAGTGCAGAGTTCAGGGGTGAGCTGTGTACAGAGTGCAGAGTTCAGGAGTGTGCTGTGTACAGAGTGCAGAGTTCAGGGGTGAGCTGTGTACAGAGTGCATAGCTCAGGGGTAAGCTGTGTGCAGAGTTCAGGGGTGTGCTGTGTAAAGAGAGTACAGGGGCACGCTATTTACAGAGTGCAGAGTTCAGGGGTGAGCTATGTACAGAGTGCAGAGTTCAGGAGTGTGCTGTGTACAGAGTGCAGAGTTCAGGGGTGTGCTGTGTATAGAGTGCAGAGTTCAGGGGTGTGCTGTGTACAGAGTGCAGAGTTTAGGGGTGTGCTGTGTGCAGAGTACAGGGGCGCGCTATGTGCAGAGTGCAGAGTACAGGGGCGCGCTATGTGCAGAGTGCAGAGTTCAGGGGTGAGCGGAGTGCAGAGTTCAGGGGTGTGCTGTGTATAGAGTGCAGAGTACAGGGGCGCGCTATGTGCAGAGTGCAGGGTTTAGGGGTGAGCGGAGTGCAGAGTTCAGGGGTGTACTGCATACAGAGTGCAGAGATCAGGGATGTACTGTGTACAGAGTGCAGAGTTCCAGGGTGCGCGGAGTGCAGAGTCTAGGTATTGCGCTGCGTACAAAGTGCAGAGTTCAGGGGTGCGCTATGCACAGTGTGCAACCCCAATTAAGTTCTGCCACATTCCACATCAGAAGTGGCCCCATAGTCAACTGAAATTGAGAGCGTTGCTCGGGCAGCCCGTGAGACCTTTGTGAAGGGTACATTAAAGCCTGTCTATATGGGCAGCTGTTGGGTGCACTTTGCAGAGTTCATCAGAATGCCGTCTACTGATTCATAAAATGAATGGCCACTCACTACTTCATAGTTTATACTGAGGAATGTCGTAGCCCAGAGCGTGACCGCCCTCGCTGAACTGTGAGCTTTAAACCTTCATTTAAAGAACAATTTGAAAGCATTGAGAATCCTAAAATGACTTGGGATGTAGGAAAGGTTGTCCAGGAATGTCCCCCCCACACGGCCTACCCTGGAGGTTCTACGTGATTGAGTAAAACCATTACTCACCTGGTGCACCAATCAGATTATGATGACAGCAAGGCTACCTTGAACTGCTTCTATCAGAATGTCATTTATTCTGGCCAATCATGTGCCTGCTTAGAAAGCATCCATTCACTAAACACAATTAATGACTACCAGATGGGCAATAGTAAAGCAAATTTGGTGGGGACTTTGAATGAGGCAGGAATCTAGTCATGCCTCCATCCCTATTTGATTAAGAAAGAAAAGGAGCAGCGGGGTGGGACTTTAAATGAGGCACGCAGTCCATGTAGTTAATAAAGGTTGGCATTTAATATGTGCCAAGGTAGAGCAACAATACAGACATGATTATTGACACAATATACCTTATACATACATACATGGATAGCATGAATGACACATATCCTTAGGGAAGAAATTGTGGGTATAATACCTCTTGTCTTCCCATTGTTAGAGGCTAAATACCAACAGTATTGCAAGTCATATAATACGTTGCTGGGGGTACACCATACTAATAAAATGATAAAAACACATGTTGATGGAAACAAAATACATCAGCCCAACGCGTTTCATGGAATTATATCCATTCTTCAGGGGCAAGCATGCGTACATCTGTAAAAAACATGAAAAAATATCAAATATATATATGCGTCCTTGGATAACTGTCTCGTCAAGAAAAGCCAAAGAAGGGGGAGGACATCCCCCACTGGCTGGGTTGTACTCACAGAAACATTGTCTGTAGAGGGTGCCAACACAGGCTGGAAGCCCCCTATGGGGGGGCACCTTTTCCGGGAGCTGTGGTGGTGGGAGCCGCAGAACAACCAACGTAAGGTGGCAGCCAGAGGCGCAGGATACCCAGCAGAGCAGTCCCCAGATAATGACCGATGGGGTGTCCTATAGTGATCTTGAAACACTGTAGAAATACAAAGTGAAGAGTGAATGTATGTATGGCTATCATGTATGGCAACCCATAAACAGTAGGGGTGTTGTAGCAATGTATGTGTGATGGTGTGTGAGTCCCCAACCAAGAGGATTGGGGAATGAGTGTAATTTGGCAATAAGTGTAGGAATGCCCTCCCATTGAAAGCTGAAGTGATCAAATTGGTAACCTGTATCGGTGTGGAATGCCAGACTGAGGTTAGTGAAATACCTGGTAATGAAATCTGAATGTGAGATGAGGGGAATGGTCTGGAGACGTCTGCCGGACAAACCGCCATCTCTGCCGGCGCCCACGACAGATGCATGCGACACACACCCCCAAACGCCTCGCTGGACGTGTGTGGGGGTGGGGGGGGAGGAAACCAGCATCCGAGCGACCTGGGCGTCCGAAATTCAAGTCAGGGGCTTCTCTTGCTCGCCTTCTCTGTTAAATGTTAAAATATTGCACAATGATGTGGAGGTTATTGGGTGGGCAGTCCATCGTGTCATCAGTACGGTGCCTTGAAAATGTATTAATTCTCCACCTTGTGTCATGTTACAACCAAAAACGTAAATGTATTTTATTGGGATTTTATGTGATAGACCAACACAAAGTGGCACATAATTGTGAAGTGGAAGGAAAATGATAAATGGTTTTGAAAATTTTTACAAATAAATATGTGAAAAGTGTGGGGGTACATTTGTATTCAGCCCCCCTTTACTCTGATACCCCTAACTAAAATCTAGTGGAACCAATTGCCTTCAGAAGTCACCTAATTAGTAAATAAAGTCCACCTGTGTGTAATTTAATCTCAGTATAAATACAGCTGTTCTGTGAAGCCCTCAGAGGTTTGTTGGAGAACCTTAGTGAGCAAACAGCATCATGAAGGCCAAGGCACAAACCAGACAGGTCAGGGATAAAGTTGTGGAGAAGTATAAAGCAGGGTTAGGTTATAAAAAAAATATCCCAAGCTTTGACCATCTCACAGAGTTCTGTTCAATCCATCATCCGAAAATGGAAAGAGTATGACAACTGCAAACCTACCAAGACATGGCCGTCCACCTAAACTGACCGGGCCGCAGCCAAGAGGCCCATGGTAACTCTGGAGGAGCTGCAGAGATCCACAGCTCAGGTGGGAGAATCTGTCCACAGGACAACTATTAGTCGTGCTTCTCCACTAGGGATGAGCTTCGTGTTCGAGTCGAACATACGTTCGACTTGAACATCGGCTGTTCGATCGTTCGACGAAGATCGAACGATTTGGGCCGTTCGCGCCAAATTCGAGTGACGCGAACGGCCCACAATGCACTACGCCATCGCAGTGTCATCCAGGCGCTGTGATTGGCCAAGCATGCACTGTGACCCCGCATGCTTGGCCAATCACAGCGCCGGCAGCGAGGAGAGCAATGATTGGCCACAGGCAGGATGCCTGTGGCCAATTATTGCTGAGGGGGTTTAGTACACGCCCCACACTATAAAAGGCCGCCAGCGGCCTTGTGTAGTGTGTTCCGGAGTAGGGAAAGAGAAGCATAGGCAGGGACAGCGTCATTATTTTTCCTTTACATAATCCTGGATTCCTTGTGTTTAGGGACAGATAAGGATAGGTAGGGAGAGTGTCAGTGTGTTATTCTGTGCTAAACCTTGTTTGTAGGGACAGAGAGGTACAGTGAGGGAAAGTGTCAGTGTGCTATTCTGTTCTAAACCAATCTTGCTGAACCATATTTTCAATCCTTGAGTTGAGGGACAGAGAGGTACAGTGAGGGAAACTATCAGTGTGCTATTCTGTTCTAAACCAATCTTGCTGAACCATATTTTCAATCCTTGAGTTGAGGGACAGAGAGGTACAGTGAGTGAAGCTGACAGTGTGCTATTCTGTTCTAAAGCAATTTTGCTGTTCCATATTTTCAATCCTTAAGTTTAGGGACAGAGAAGGACACTCGTAGAAATTATCAGTGTGCTATTCTGTGCTAAATCTTGTTTGTAGGGAGGGACAGAGTAGGACAGTGAGGGAAAGTGTCAGTGTGCTATTCTGTTCTAAACCAATTTTGCTGTTCCATATTTTCAATCCTTGAGTTGAGGGACAGAGAGGTACAGTGAGTGAAACTGACAGTGTGCTGTTCTGTTCTAAACCAATTTTGCTGTTCCATATTTTCAATCCTTGAGTTGAGGGACAGAGAGGTACAGTGAGGGAAAGTGTCAGTGTGCTATTCTGTTCTAAACCAATTTTGCTTTTCCATATTTTCAATCCTTGAGTTGAGGGACAGAGAGGTTCAGTGAGTGAAACTGACAGTGTGCTATTCTGTTCTAAACCAATTTTGCTGTTCCATATTTTCAATCCTTGAGTTGAGGGACAGAGAGGTACAGTGAGGGAAAGTGTCAGTGTGCTATTCTGTTCTAAAACTATTCTGCTGAACCATATTTTCAATCCTTGAGTTGAGGGACAGAGAGGTACAGTGAGTGAAACTGACAGTGTGCTATTCTGTTCTAAACCAATTTTGCTGTTCCATATTTTTAATCCTTGAGTTGAGGGACAGAGAGGTACAGTGAGGGAAAGTGTCAGTGTGCTATTCTGTTCTAAACCAATTTTGCTGTTCCATATTTTCAATCCTTGAGTTGAGGGACAGAGAGGTACAGTGAGTGAAACTGACAGTGTGCTATTCTGTTCTAAACCAATTTTGCTGTTCCATATTTTCAATCCTTGAGTTTAGGGACAGAGAAGGACACTCGTAGAAATTATCAGTGTGCTATTCTGTGCTAAATCTTGTTTGTAGGGAGGGACAGAGTAGGACAGTGAGGGAAAGTGTCAGTGTGCTATTCTGTTCTAAAACTATTTTGCTGAACCATATTTTCAATCCTTGAGTTGAGGGACAGAGAGGTACAGTGAGTGAAACTGACAGTGTGCTATTCTGTTCTAAACCAATTTTGCTGTTCCATATTTTCAATCCTTGAGTTTAGGGACAGAGAAGGACACTCGTAGAAATTATCAGTGTGCTATTCTGTGCTAAATCTTGTTTGTAGGGAGGGACAGAGTAGGACAGTGAGGGAAAGTGTCAGTGTGCTATTCTGTTCTAAAACTATTTTGCTGAACCATATTTTCAATCCTTGTGTTTAGGGACAGAGAAGGATAGGCAGGGGACAGTGTCAGTGTCATTGTTGCTAAGCCTCCTGCACAGTATACACCTGAAGGTAGCCCTTATTGCTGTTTTTCCCATCTCCCTGCAGGCCATCCATTAAAATGTCTGGAAGGCAACCAAGGAGAGGCAGACAGTCAGGAGGCAAAAAAAGAGGGCAAGCAGGCTCTGTGTCTGGGGGCAACAGTGCTGGTCGTGTACGCGGTGCATTGTCATCAGCACATGGCCATGGGACACGCTTGTCCTTGTTTTCGGCAGCTGGACATGTTGAGCCACATCATGCCGAAGACTTGGTAGAGTGGATGACCAAGCCCACCTCATCCTCCTCATCCTCTCTCACCCAGGCTCAGGGTACTGGCAAAGCAGCTGCCAAAGCGTCCTCTTCTCTGGTATCATTATCTTCATTAGTCAATCCTTCCCTAGACCCACCATGCCCTCCTCCTGAGGAGTCCCCCGAACTGTTTGAGCACAGTGTTGGGTACATGCTCCAGGAGGATGCCCAGCGTTTGGAAGGATCTGATGATGATACCCAGCTAGAGGAAGGCAGCAGCGTGAGAGCAGAGAGAGGGGATGCTCAAGAAGGACACCAATCTGGCAGTCATGCTCCAGCAGCTGCAGCATATTGCCAGATTGGCTCCAGTGATGAGGAGGGAGGGGATGATGAGGTCACTGACTCCACGTGGGTGCCTAATAGGAGAGAGGAGGAGGAGGAGGATGAGGGGGAGGCACATCTCCAACGAGGCAGGATGACCTTGAGTGGCCAGCGTATAGGCAGCACACCGGCGGAATCACACCGCAGAGCTCCGCCTGTGCAGGGCGCTGCCTCTGCCCGTCATGCAAAAAGTTCTTTGGTGTGGGCCTTTTTTGAGGCGAGTGCATCAGATCGCACAGCTGCTGTTTGCAACATATGTCTCAAGCGTATATCGCGTGGCCAAAACATCAGCCGCTTGGGCACCACATGCTTGATCAGACATATGTTGACCTGCCATGCAGCTCGTTGGCAAGCCTACCTTAAAGACCCACACCAAAGAACAAAGCTGACCTCTTCTTGCACCGCATCAGCTGGGATCTCCAACCCCACTATACCTTCACTCCTCTCTGAAACCTGCTCTGAGAGGAATGAAGGTGTAGAATTAGGTGTGTCACAGGCAAGTACTTGTGGGCACTCTGCTAGCAGTACACCGACGTCCGATTCTAGCAGGCAAAATTCCCTGCCCCAGCTGCTGGACCGTCGAAAGAAGTTCACTCCCAGCCATCCACATGCCCAGCGGTTGAATGCTAGCTTGGCTAAATTGCTAGCACTTCAACTGCTGCCTTTTCAGTTGGTAGACTCGGCCCCCTTCCGTGAGTTTGTGCAATGTGCGGTTCCTCAGTGGCAGGTTCCCAAACGACACTTTTTCGCACGGAAGGCTATTCCGGCTCTCTACAGGCATGTGGAAGGCAATGTCTTGGCCTCGCTGGACAGGGCGGTCAGCGGTAAGGTGCATATTACCGCTGACTCATGGTCCAGCAGGCATGGACAGGGACGTTACCTTTCTTTCACGGCCCATTGGGTCACTCTTTTGGCAGCTGGGAAGGATGCAGGACAAGGTGCAGTAGTGTTGGAGGTTGTTCCACCGCCACGCCTCCAAAATGCTACTACTGGTTGTGACACACCTCTCTCCTCCACCCCCTCCTCTTCTTCTTCCTCCATGGCCTCTTCCTGTGGTTTCTCCTCGGAACCAGCGGTGCTCCGTAGGCGTTCAAGGGGCTACGCAAGTACGCAGGCAAAAAGATGCCATGCCGTGCTTGCGCTGGTGTGTTTGGGGAACAGGAGCCACACTGGGGCAGAGGTCCTGTCTGCTCTGCAGGGGCAGGCCGAGAGGTGGTTGACGCCACGCCAGCTTAAGCCAGGAATGGTGGTTTGCGACAATGGCACCAACCTCCTCTCCGCCCTCCGACAGGGACAACTGACCCATGTGCCCTGTATGGCTCACGTCCTTAACCTGGTGGTGCAGCGGTTCTTGGGCAGGTACCCGGGCTTACAGGATGTCCTGAGGCAGGCCAGGAAAGTGTGTGTGCATTTCCGCAGATCTTATAATGCCAGTGCTCGCCTGGCTGAGCTTCAAAAGGAGTTGAACCTGCCCAAGAACCACCTTATATGTGACATGCCCACCAGGTGGAACTCAACGTTGGCCATGCTGCAGCGGCTGCACACGCAGCAGAGGGCCATCAATGAGTACCTGTGCGACTACAGCACCAGGACAGGGTCAGGGGAGCTCGGGTTTTTTTCACCACGCCAGTGGGGCATGATCAGGGATGCATGCACTGTCCTGGCACCATTTGAGGAGGCCACGAGGATGGTGAGCAGTGACAGTGCATGCATCAGTGACACTGTACCTCTTGTCCACCTGTTGGAGCACACGCTGCGTGGAATAATGGACAGGGCACTTGAGGCAGAACAGAGGCAGGAAGAGGAGGACTTCCTTGCCTCTCAAGGCCCCCTTTACCCAGACAGTGTTCCTTCTGTCCCACCCATCGCACAGGAAGAGGAGGAGGAGGAGGAGGAGGAGGAGGATTGTGTCAGCATGGAGGTGGAGGCTGGCACTCAGCATCATCAGCAGCAGTCTTTTAGGGATGATTTACAGTCCCAAGAAACCAGTGGACTTGTACGTGGCTGGGAGGAGGTGGCTGTGGATCATGTCGTCCTTAGTGACCCAGAGGACTCCGGACTGAATGCCTCAGCTAACCTACGCTGCATGGCCTCCCTGATCCTGCAAAGTCTGCGGAAGGATCCTCGTATTCTTCGGATCAAGGAGAGGGACCATTACTGGCTGGCCACTCTCCTTGATCCACGGTACAAGGGTAAGGTTGCGGACCTTATGTTACCGTCGCAGAGGGAGCAGAGGATGAGACAACTCCGGGAGGCCTTGCAGAAAGGTCTGTGCAACGCGTTCCCAGAGACTGGGAGGTTACAAACTCCTGGTCCTGGACAACAAGTTGCTGAGGCTTCGGGCAGTCAAAGAAGGAGCGGTGGGGAAGGTGGCCGTCTGACCGATGCGTTCAGACAATTCTTTAGTCCGCAGCCCCAAAGTATGATCGGTTCCAGCAACCATTGCCAGCGTCTGATATACATGGTGCAGGAATACCTAGGGGCAAGGTCAGACTTGGACACCTTCCCCACCGAAAATCCTCTGGCTTACTGGGTCTTGAGGATGGATCACTGGCCAGAGCTTGCACAGTATGCAATTGAGCTACTGGCCTGTCCTGCATCCAGCGTTCTTTCAGAACGCACATTCAGTGCTGCTGGAGGATTTGTCACGGATCACAGGGTGCGCCTGTCCACCGACTCGGTTGATCGACTGACTTTCATCAAGATGAACCAGTCTTGGATCACCACCAGCTACCACACACCTGATGCTGATATAACAGACTAATTGATTTTAAAATGTCACATCCCTTCAAGACTGATGCTGATGCTGAGTGCCTGTGCTGTTATGTTGACTGGCTATCCTCCTCCTCCTCCTCAATGATCCGATTAATGATGATAGCTTGGAAGATCATTTTGGTTTATGGGTGCCGCCACCAGTGGCTAAGGCCCAATTTTTCAGCCCCTGTTTAACAGGGGCGTGTAATTACAATTTTTGATGTAATACTTTGCAACAGGGCTCATTGCTGTGCTCCAAGTACAGTATCTGTGAGGGGTTGCAGTGTTGTGCCACCAGTGCCTAAGGCCCAATTTTTCAGCCCCTGTTCAACAGGGGCATGCAATTATAATTATTGATCTAATAATTCACAGCAGGGCCCATTGCTGCGCCCACCAAGAGTAACTGTCAGGCCTTACAGTGTTGTGTCAACACCACCACCACCACCACCAAAGGCCCAATTTTTCAGCCCCTGTTCAACAGGGGCATGCAATTATAATTATTGATCGAATAATTCACAGCAGGGCCCATTGCTGCGCCCACCAAGAGTAACTGTCAGGCCTTACAGTGTTGTGGCACCAGCACCACCATCAAAGGCCCAATTTTTACTACCACTGTTCAACAATTATATGTTATTACAATTCCTGATATAATAGTTGACAGCAGGGCGTTCCAGCACCCACCAAGAGTAACTGTGAGGGCTCACAGTGTTGTGCCAACACCAACACCTAAGGGGCCAATTTCTGCAGAGTATATACGGCAGGTCCCTACTTTCAAACATCCAACTTACAAACGACTACTACTTGCAAACGGAAGAAGACAACAGGAAGTGAGAGGAAATCTACCCCTTGGAAGGAAAATTCTCTCCTGTAAGAATTAATATGGGAGAAAGGTGTCTCCTCTGTACTGATGCTTTATCACCAATCCTTGTTTCAATAAAAACACCACATTTCAAAAACAGTTGTCATTGGGACGCAAAGTGAGGTGAAATGTTCTGAACAGGGGCACAGACAGCAAAAAAAATGTGACAGGGGTGATAACCGTTCCCTATGTTTTACAAAAAACAAAAAAAAAGGAATTTGCCATGGAGCTACACTTAAACAATGCAGCTGTTCAAAATTATAAACAGATTCTACATAAGAACAAACCTACAGTCCCTGTCTTGTATTCACCGCCTGTATACGGCTGTTCAGAGTATATAGGTCCTTTTTTATTTTGTGTGCGGGGTTCCCCTTAATATCCATACAAGACCCAAAGGGGCTGGTAATGGGCTGGGGTGGGGGGGGGGGGGGGGTTGATGGGGTAGCTATGCCATTTTTCCTAAAGATTTTCATCCATATTACCGGGACCAGACATTACATTAAAGCCGCAAGCAGTTTTAAATGACTTTTTTCCCTTTAGAAATTTTATTTTGTGCAGGGACAGTTCTAAACACGGGAAACACGTGGCACTTCACAGGCATACTTTAGACACCCCCCAGGTACAATATTTTAAGGAATATTTGACTTTTTTTTTTTTCACTTTATGCATCATTAAAATGACTGCTCCCGGAAAACGTCCGTTTTTAAAACTTCTTTTTGCATTGATACATGTCCCCTGGTGCACAACCCGGGTTCCCAAACTCTGTTTCGGACAATAACATGGATAATAGTCGTTATAATTAGCACTTTAGAATCCGAACGTTCGCATCCATTGTATTTAATAGGGTTCTAATGTTCATGCGAACTTTCGGTCCATTCGCGAGTTCTGGTGCGAACCGAACCCGGGGGTGTTCGGCTCATCACTATTCTCCACAAATCTGCCCTTTATGGAAGAGTGACAAGAAGAAAGACGTTGGTGAAAGAAAGCCATAAGAAGTCCTGTTTGCAGTTTGTGAGAAGCCATGTGGGGGACACAGCAATCATGTGGAAGAAGGTGCTCTGGTCAGATGAGACCAAAATATAACTTTTTGGCCTAAAAGCAAAATGCTATGTGTGGGGGAAAACTAACACTGCACATCACCCTGAACACACCATCCCCACTGTGAAACGTGGTGGTGGCAGCATCATGTTGTGGGGATGCTTTTCTTCAGCAGGGACAGGGAAGCTGGTCAGAGTTGATGGGAAGATGGATGGAGCCAAATACAGGACAATCTTAGAAGAAAACCTGTTAGAGTCTGCAAAATGCCCCGTACACACGATCGGATTTTCCGTCGGAATAAACTCCGACGGGTTTTTCCGACGGAATTCCGTTCAAGCTGTCTTGCATACACACTGTCACACCAAATTCCAACCGTCAAGAACGCGGTGACATACAACACTACGACGAGCAGAGAAAAATGAAGTTCCGGGCATGCGTCGACTTGATTCTGAGCATGCGTGGTTTTTAGCCCGTCGGAATTGCATCCAGACAAACGGAAATTCCATTGGAAAAAAGGAGAACATGTTATCATTCTGATGCCTCGTACACACGACCGTTTTTTTCGTCGGATAAAAATCTGATGGTTTTCCCAACAGAATTCCTCTCAGCCTGCCTTGCATACACACGCTCAAAGTCTGCCCGTCCAAAGCGCGGTGACGTACGACGGCACTATAAAGGGGAAGTTCCATTCGGATGGCGCCACCCTTTGGGCTGCTTTTGCTGATCCTCGTGTTAGTAAAGTTTGGGTGAGAGACGATTCGTGCTTTTCAGCCTCGTGCTCTTCAGTCCGTTACAGCGTGACGAATGTGCTATCTCCATTACGAACGCTAGTTTTACCAGAACGAGCGCTCCCGTCTCATAACTTGCTTCTGAGCATGCACGTTTTTTTTGCCCGTCGTAAAACCATACAGACGAACGGTTTTCCCAGCAGGATTTTTTCCTGACGGGAAAAAAAGAGATCCTGCTCTCTTTTTTTGTCCAGCAGTTTTCCCGTCGGAAAAACTGCGATGGAGCATACACACAGCCGGGATTCCCGATCAAAAGCTTTCATAGCAGTTTTCCCGTCTGAAAAACCGGTCGTGTGTACGGGGCATAAGTCTGTCGGAATTTCCGACGGAAAAAGTCTGATGGGGCATACAATTGGTCGGAATATCCGATGAAAAAATTCCGTCTTGACTTTTCTATCAGAAATTCTGAGCGTGTGTATGCGGCAAAAGACTTGAGACTGGGGCGGAGGTTCACCTTCCAGCAGGACAACGACCCGAAACATACAGCCAGAGCTACAATGGAATGGTTTAGATCAAAGCATATTCATGTGTTAGAATGGCCCAGTCACAGTCCAGATCTAAATCACATTGAGAATCTGTAGCAAGACTTGAAAATTGCTGTTCACAGATGCTCTCCATCCAATCTGACAGAGCTTGAGATATTTTACAAAGAAGAATGGGCAAAAAGGTCCCTCTCTAGATGTGCAAAGCTGGTAGAGACATCCCCAAAAAGACTTTCAGCTGTAATTGCAGAGAAAGGGGTTTCTACAAAGTATTGACTCCAGGGGGCGCCATACAAATGCCCCCCCACACTTTTCACATATTTGTTTGTAAAAAAAAAATGGAAAACCATTTATCATTTTCCTTCCACTTCACAATTATGAGCCACTTTGTGTTGGTCTATCACATAAAATCCCAATAAAATAGATTTACGTTTTTGGTTGTAACATGAGAAAATGTGGAAAATGTCAAGGGGTATGAATACTTTTTCCAAGGCATTGTATACTTGTATAACAAGGCTAACAGAATCAATGAGAACCTTGTTAAGTGTTCTAGTTACAGTCCTGGAGCGTGCTTCCACTAAGTGATTTGCTCTATATACTTTACAAGCCATAAACCTCCCCTAACATGTACACAGCTCTTCCTCCTATAAGAAGGTTTATGTAAAGGTTTTATGGCTTATAAAATCCCCGAGACCTGGACCATCCCGTGAAAGTTTACTAGACATGACCTGAGCCAGATCAAACATGACGCATGGCGGACGGGATCTACGCTCATCCTCATAGAATACCGTATATACTCAAGTATAAGCCGACCCGAATATAAGCCGAGGCACCTCATTTTACCACAAAAAAATGGGAAAACTTATTGACTCGAGTATAAGCCTAGGGTGTCCATCTGCATGCCTCACTGTTAGGGTGCCCACGTGTCCCGGATTGCCCGGGACTGTCCCGCAATTGACATGTCTGTCCTGGGTCCCGGGCACCTTCATTCCGGGACAATACAATGTCCCGGAATGAAATAGAGAACACAGCCACCCCCTTCTAACTAATAACTACATTTCCAGAACTGGTTGCTAGGGCCAGCGCTGCCTGGCATCTTACAACCAGTGACAATTTACTCTCAGACAGTGAGACCGGGAGCGAGGCCTGCGCCTAGTGCAGCACTGCTGTCCCCACCCACCTCGGCATCTCCTCCTTCTCCGACACCCAGAGGCAAGCAGCAGGGACTGGTGTCATCTTCACTCTCCAGATAGTGACGCCACTCCTTTCCTTCTACGCACGTGGCTCATGCAGAGGGAGTGACAGCAGCACTGCATCTGGTGGCAGGCTATGGGTGGCAAGCGGCACATTCACCTGACAAATAACCCGCCGCCAAATTCCCCATCAACCCCAAGACTACATTTCCCCCCCCCCCCCCCCCCCTCATCTTTTTTTGGGGAAGGGGAGAGAGGGGGTGTGTCCCTGAATGTCAGTTTGGAAATGTGGTCACCCTACTCACTGTGCCTCACTGTGTCCATGCCTCACTGTGCCTCACTGTGTCCATGCCTCACTGTGCCTCACTGTGTCCATGCCTCACTGTGCCTCACTGTGTCCATGCCTCACTGTGTCCATGCCTCACTGTGCCTCACTGTGTCCATGCCTCACTGTGTCCATGCCTCACTCTGCCTCACTGTGTCCATGCCTCACTGTGCCTCACTGTGTCCATGCCTCACTGTGTCCATGCCTCACTGTGCCTCACTGTGTCCATGCCTCACTGTGTCCATGCCTCACTGTGCCTCACTGTGTCCATGCCTCACTGTGCCTCACTGTGTCCATGCCTCACTGTGTCCATGTCTCACTGTGTCCATGCCTCACTGTGTCCATGCCTCACTGTGCCTCACTGTGTCCATGCCTCACTGTGTCCATGTCTCACTGTGTCCATGCCTCACTGTGTCCATGCCTCACTGTGTCCATGCCTCACTGTGCCTCACTGTGTCCATGCCTCACTGTGCCTCACTGTGTCCATGCCTCACTGTGCCTCACTGTGTCCATGCCTCACTGTGCCTCACTGTGTCCATGCCTCACTGTGTCCATGCCTCACTGTGCCTCACTGTGTCCATGCCTCACTGTGCCTCACTGTGTCCATGCCTCACTGTGTCCATGCCTCACTCTGCCTCACTGTGTCCATGCCTCACTGTGCCTCACTGTGTCCATGCCTCACTGTGTCCATGCCTCACTGTGCCTCACTGTGTCCATGCCTCACTGTGCCTCACTGTGTCCATGCCTCACTGTGCCTCACTGTGTCCATGCCTCACTGTGTCCATGCCTCACTGTGTCCATGCCTCACTGTGTCCATGCCTCACTGTGCCTCACTGTGTCCATGCTTCACTGTGTCCATGTCTCACTGTGTCCATGCCTCACTGTGTCCATGCCTCACTGTGTCCATGCCTCACTGTGTCCATGCCTCACTGTGCCTCACTGTGTCCATGCCTCACTGTGTCCATGCCTCACTGTGTCCATGCCTCACTGTGCCTCACTGTGTCCATGCCTCACTGTGTCCATGTCTCACTGTGTCCATGCCTCACTGTGCCTCACTGTGTCCATGCCTCACTGTGTCCATGCCTCACTGTGCCTCACTGTGTCCCATCTCCCTACCTGATCTCCTGCGCTGTGTGACTAGACTGACTTTTATCATGGGAGTCTATGGAAGGGGTGCCCGGGTTTGAAAAATCGGTGCTCCCGGGCCGTAGGTCCCCCGGACAACAAACTTTGCACACTTATAGAGGAAGAGAGGGGATACATGTGTGCCAAGATTGGGGTCCAGGGGACCTACGTCTGTCCGGGATCAGGCACACAAAGTTGAAGATGGACACAGACTTGAGTATAAGCTGAGGGGGGCATTTTCAGCACAAAAAATGTGCGGAAAAACTCGGCTTATACTCGAGTATATACGGTATACGTTTTACTAATTCTAGCAGCACAAGGATTACAAAGCGTTCATGTTGAGAGAGTGAAGCTTTTTATGTTGTAGGAAGGTATATTATATTTAGGTGTTTTAAACCTTTTTTTTTTATCATTATTTTTTTTTTTTTATTTCGGTTGCTTCCTGGTTTCTAGGCTAGGCCAAAATGATGTCATACATCCCAGGAGTCTTCACAGGAGGACAGGCTTTCTCAGCTAAGCACAACCTCCTACTTGCGTGCCTGAGCTAAGGGCAGGTGGATCCCAGTCTCAGGAAGTAAATGCTACATGAATCATCTGCCCTTACTCAAGATGGCTGCTGTGGCTAGAAATGCTAGGGATTGGGGGGGGGGGGGGTTCAAAGGGATTTCTAAACAAACTAAAGCATGGAGACATGGATGGATTGGGGAGTTTGCTCTGAATAATAAAAATGAATGAAATATGGTTTTCAGTTTGTGGTGCTCAGATACAGTTAAGTTCTGCTTTAGGTGTACAGTATATCTCAGTCATTATGTTGCTTACGCTGCAATTTATAACATTAATAATGGCTTGTGTTGCGTAAAATAAATTACTGTGCAGACGACAACATATAAGCTCCAATTACACTTTCTGGCCACTTTATTAGGTACACCTTGCTAGTACCAGGATGGATCCCCTTTTAGCCTTTAGAACTGCCTTCATTCTTCGTGGCATAGATACTGTATCCTCTACGCGTTTCACTGGTTTCTTGCCCAGCTTCATCAGGAGGAAATAAAATATCTCTGAAACATAAATATTTTTATAATGAACAATTACATATTTTTAGAATAAATTGAAACAGTATTTATATACACTTGCCAGCCACTTTATTAGGTACACTTTTCTAATACCAGTTTGGACCACCTTTTGCCTTCATTCTTCGTGGCATAGATACTGCATCCTCAACGCGTTTCACTGGTTTCTTGCCCAGCTTCATCAGGAGGAAATAAAATATTTCTGAAACAAATATTTTTATAATGAACAATTACATATGTAGCGGGGTCTCCTTTAAGGCCCCGGAACTACGTTACCCAGAACCCCATCCGGCCTCAGGGTGAAAGTTTCCACCGCAGAGACTCATGGGAGGGGCTATTTAAGGAAGAGAGGAGGGGGAGCTCGGCCTCTCTGGACACCGCGCTGCAAGCAACCAGTCTTCCTGTGCGGATCTGCTGCGGTGCAAGGCCCGAAGCATGGGGCCTTGCGTGACTTCCGAAGAGCCTTCCACCCCACTGCGGAGCCTGGGTGGATCCTGTCTTGTCGAGTGAGGACATCAGTTGGATCGGGGACCCGATCGTTGCAGACGCTGTGTGCGGATACACAGCAGGTGGAAGTCCCGGACTGGGATCGCGTCCGGAGTGGTGAGCGGGCACCTGCCCAGACCAATAGACTGTGTCGTGTCCAGGCCTATAGAACTGCATAGGCCCACAGTTCGTTTATCTGCTGTTCCACGGGGGGACCGGTAGCAGGACAGAGTTGAAATGTCCCCCCCCAGTATAGTTATTCCAATTTACTGCCTGTTGTGGATTACAAATTAGAATTTCATCAAGTGCACCACCGAAAGCTGGCATGCGAAGAAATCCTTATAGGAAGTGACTGAGATTTACTCCATGTCAGGCCTGACTCGGGTGGGGAGATAGTATATTGTTTAGTGCGCCATAGGGCGCGCAAACCATAATAGCTACGCGTGGTGGAGTACCATGCAGTGCCATTATAGTGTGCTGAATTGATGCCAGTTGCATGTGTGATGTGTAGCGGGGTCTTCAAATTTAGTTGGGGTACACCTGGGGGTAGTGTGACCCAGGTGTGTAATTGTGAGAGGTTTTGGACCCCTTTGTATTCGTGGAGGATTGGGTGGTGTATTATTCTCCTTGGCCTGTGGGTGGCGGTGTACACACAGGCTCAAAGTAGAATCACTGCCACAGTGCTACCCTTTTTGTCCCTTTCCGGAGACGGTACGGCGAGGGCGGGGAACCTGCTGTGGTGTCGATGGGAGGAGATAAAAGGGGGAGACGCCCTCACCACAAGGTCTTGGAGGATCATCTCTTCACGCGCCCAGGCACCTTAGGCCTGGGTGCGGGCGGTTCGGGGTTCCGGCCTAGGCCCCTAGGCTTGGCCGGAATGGAGTTGGAGTCCATCCCAGGCACCTTCAGCCTGGGGTGAGGTACTATGTCGTAGGCCTGGGACCTGGTGACTTCGACTGGGTCCCGCGAGGGTGAAGTGATTCCAGGGTGCCCCTTGCAAGGGGACCCGCATCTGAGGTTAGGAGGCCGGGGAGGTCACCCGTCTGAAGACTCCGGAGCAGCGTCAACCCGGTGACGGACGGGCCTCCGGTAACTCCCTTGGAGGGTCATCTTCCCCTGATAGGGGCCCCAGCGCAGCGAAGTTGTTCTAATCAAGACTCCTGCAACCCCTGGTCATAGCACAGGGGGTGTAGGGACTACAATCAGGATAGTGCTTCGGCCTGCTCATCCCACCGTATCCTGCCATTACCCTGTTGTTGTGGAGCTACGAAAGAAAACTGAGAGTTGGACTGTGATCGGTGTGTGGACTCTGTTAAAGGGAGCAAAGGGAGATTCCAGCATAGCAGGGTTGAGTTCCGCAACCCAATGCACATTTGGCCCGAGGAAGATATTGAGATTGGCCTTCACCTCAACCACAGCCATGGGGAGGACATGGGCCGTGGCGCACCTCACTCTCGAAACCCAGGTACCCCTAGATGAGAGCCATCGGATGACCGATAAACATGTAGAGGGGATGAGGCCGCTACAGATGTTATACCTATGCTATTTACTATAAGAGTAAAACCGTTATAATCAATCTCTCGCCTTAGTGTGTTGTCTTACTGCTTAGAGATAATTTCATGCAATACAATTGAATGCGGTGTAAGTATAGCCCTAGACTAACTGTGCCAGAGTGGGTCGAGTGAGATTGCTGGGGGTTGGCGGTACTGCAGACAGGGCCCGAAAACAAACCAACTCTTAACTGGGGGTAGCGCTACACATATTTTTAGAATAATTTGAAACAATATTTATATACACTTGCCAGCCACTTTATTAGGTAGACTTTGATAATACCAGTTTGGAGCCCCTTTTGCCTTCATTCTTCATGGCATAGATTCAACAAGGTGTTGGAAACGTTCCTCAGAGATTTGGGTCCATAGTGACATGATAGCATCACGCAGTTGCTGCAATTTTGTTGGTTGCACATCCATGATGACTATCTCTCATTCCACCACATCCCAAAGGTGCTCTATTGGATGAGATGTGGTGAGTGTGGAGGCCATTGGAGGACAGGGACCTCATTGTCCAGTGGTGAGATGATTGGAGATTTGTGACATGGTGCATTATCCTGCTGGAAGGAGCCATCAGAAGATGGGGACACTGTAGTCATAAAGGGATGGACATGGTCAGCAACAATACTCAGGTAGGTTGTGGTGTTTAAACCATTCTCAATTGGTACTAAGGGGCCCAAAGTGTGCCAAGAAAATATCCCCCCCACCATTACACCCCCACCACCAGCCTGACCCGGTGATAAAAGGCAGAATGGATCCGTGCTTTCAGGTTGTTTACACCAAATTCCTCAATCAGTAGAAACGCATAGTTGCCAACATTGCAAAAAAAACATCTGGGACACTTTTTTTGTATTGAGGCGGAGCCTTGCTATAATTAGGGGGCGGAACATTCGTTTGTAGGCGTGTCATGCTGTAATGAAAAATGCGGGGCGCGAAGCGTGGCGCGCCGAAAAATGGGCGTGGTTTACACACGATAGTGGGTGTGGCTTAAATGGGCGTGGTTCAAAGGGGTGTGGCTAGAGTCCGAGGTGAGAGAAAGAAATAGAAAGAAAGAAGCCAGATCCTACACCACAATAGAAATGTGTAACAAAATTGGCAGATAAGGATACTCCAAAACACCTGTTGGCGCTTCAATCATCCCGGCACCATGGTTGTTACGGTGTCAGGATGATTGAAGTGCATTATTTCTATTATTACATTGTAATATAAAATGAAATCATTCAACTCACCATAATGCCGAATCAGTGGAAGTGTGTCACCTGCCACCAGATGCCTCCCCAGCAGTCCGTCCTTGCATCAGGTGCTCCCAGAAGCATAGCCCCTCTTTACAGAACTGTGTCCCTGGCAGCGGAGCCCTCCTTTACATCTGGTGTCCCCAGCAGTGGAGCCCTCCTTTACATCTGGTGTTCCCGGCAGTGGAGCCCTCCTTACAGATCTGTGTCCCCCAGCAACAGAGCCCTCCTTACTTCAGTGTCCCCAGCAGCTGGCAGCAGCGGAGCCCTCCTTTACATCTGGTGTCCCCGGCAGCAGAGCTCTCCTTTACATCTGGTGTCCCCGGCAGCAGAGCTCTCCTTTACATCTGGTGTCCCCCAACAGCGGAGCCCTCCTTTACATCTGGTGTCCTCCAGCAGCAGAGCCCTCCTTTACATCTGGTGTCCTCCAGCAGCAGAGCCCTCCTTTACATCTGGTGTCCTCCAGCAGCAGAGCCCTCCTTTACATCTGGTGTCCTCCAGCAGCGGAGCCCTCCTTTACATCTGGTGTCCTCCTTTACATCTGGTGGTGTCCCCCAGCAGCGGAGTCCTCCTTTACATCTGGAGTCCTCCTTTACATCTGGTGTCCTCCAGCAGCGGAGCCCTCCTTTACATCTGGTGTCCTCCAGCAGCGGAGCCCTCCTTTACATCTGGTGTCCTCCAGCAGCAGAGCCCTCCTTTACATCTGGTGTCCTCCAGCAGCGGAGCCCTCCTTTACATCTGGTGTCCTCCTTTACATCTGGTGGTGTCGCCCAGCAGCGGAGTCCTCCTTTACATCTGGTGTCCTCCTTTACATCTGGTGGTGTCCTCCAGCAGCGGAGCCCTCCTTTACATCTGGTGTCCTCCTTTACATCTGGTGGTGTCCCCCAGCAGCGGAGCCCTCCTTACAGGTCTGTGTCCCCTAGCAGCGGCCCCGGGGAACAGATGCTCTCACCTCCCGGCGTCTCCGTGTGTGTGCTGGAGGCAGAGGCAGCTCCGCGGTCCATGATCATTTCCCAGCGGTGTCGTGCCGAGAATGGTTCCCCCGCCGGATTCTGTTCCCCCTGGCTCTCCCGACTCCTATCGGAACTCCGCCTCCCCAGCCCTGTACATTGCCGCTCCCTCACGAATGCTCATAATACCGCCCCGCCTTCTCATGTGTGAACACAGAGAGGGGAGAAGCCGATTGGCTGCTCCTCCCCTCACCACTGTACACAAGAGGAAATAATCCTTGTGTCTGCAGCGGCGGCCATCTTTGTGTAGCCCGCCGTTTTTTTACCTCAAGCATTCCCGATTTTCCCGGCGGCCGGGACAAAGGCAAAATACCGGGAAAATAGACGGGACAAAATAAATACGGGACGAGGGTCCCAAATCCGTGATTGTCCCGGGAAAAACGGGACTGTTGGCAACTATGGAAACGGAAAACACATATATGAGAGTCCATCAAAGCTGCATAACCCAAATGAAGTGTTGGACACTTCATACTTCACTTCACTCCTTTCACTTGGCTTTCTATTTATTTACAGAGACTCTCAAGGTCACGATTTTTCACATCTATACCCATTTTCTTGCTCACACTAGTTTGCTGTGATTTAGATCACGCTCTCATTCAACTTATCTTTCATATCCCCAATTACCCCATTATTGGATACATCACTTCACTTCACGGACTTTCACTTTATATTTTGATCCATTAATAAATTCGATTTTAATAATAAACTTTCCAATTTTTCCCAACTACTTTCATTAACAATGAGATTAATTAATCTATAAATTTAAATAAACAAATTACGTAATGATACGAATAGAAAGTTACAACCAATATACTCTATTAACCAGTCTGCACCCTCTGAGCAGTACCAAGTACTCATAGAATCTCTGCCAATTATTCATTGCGATTTTTCTACATCTAGTTGCAGGTGCCTCGCTTCCCGTCCTCCTCTCCAGTCCCAAAGCGTGGCCCCGTGTAAGCTTGGTGGGATATGGTCTCGCCTAGGGCGTGCGGTGGGGGCGAGCTGAGACAGTGGGATCATCGAATGCAAACGTTCTTAAACCCTCTGGTTTGTACCATGCACCCCCGCTTTTTTCATCCACTGAATGGTAAATATACTTACGAATATATAGAGACAATAATATTACCATATAAACTAACAACGTTTTTTACATTGATGCAATACCTCAAATCAGACATATTCAATATATTCCCTTAGATTATAATTCCCCCTGAAGAAGACCAAGACACAAAAAGGGTCGAAATGCATTGGGGTATTCGGAATATTCATGTGGACCACTATGCTGCTTATGCAATCAACCATGTTTTATTTGGGATATTTATCTGTCACAAGCGATGTTGTCAAAAAGTCAGATCGTGTGTATGGGCCTTAAGAATGTGCATTACTGACTAGCAGTGGCATACTAAGTGGGGGGCGGGCCGCACCGGGTGCCACACACTGGGGGGGTGTCAGGCCGGCGCCCCCCCACCCTCTGCGACTGAAAGGAGACAGCGCCGCGGGTTTAGGCAGTGGCACCGCGCGGTGACAGAACACACATGGAGTGCCCGAGCAGGTAGTGGCTTTGCAGAGGGGGGGAGGCGGCTTCACTCTGCTCGGCTGTGACAGCCGCTGCCCGAGACTGATCAAAGCCGAGACCACAGAGAGAAGGGGATCATTGCGCCAGTCCCGGGTGTGCCGACTGGCTCGGGTGCGGCTCGCACCCCCCCTCCCTGCAAAGCCACTACCTCGGGCTCTCCGTGTGTGTTCTGAGGTACATTATGGGTCTGAAGGGGGGGGATCTGTACTGTAGGGGGGGTCTGTACTGTAGGGGGGTCTGCACTGTAGCGGGGGTCTGTACTGTAGGGGGGACTGCATTGTAGGGGGGTCTGTACTGTAGGGGGGGTCTGTGCTGTAGGGGGGTCTGCACTGTAGGGGGGTCTGTACTGTAGGGGGGGTCTGCACTGTAGGGGGGTCTGTGTAACATTCAGGGGGTCCAGAACTGTTAAGGTGGGTGTCTGTGTAACATACAGGCGTCCAGAGCTGTGGGGGGCTGTGTAATGTGTAGCACTTACCCCCATTTAAGGGACCGGCTGGTTTTATTTTGGGTCATGCAAACTACCTCCAAGGCTTCCGTTGTCAGGGTATAGAAAATCTCTAGAAAAAGTCAATGTCCACACCGAATGTAAAACCTAAACAGGAAGGCTTTATTTTCCTTTTCTTGCTGTGGGAACTTGTAGAGAAAGCAGGAAACAAGAGAAGTAAAGGGGAAGGTTCAGGCACGCAACACTAAAGGCACAACGTCGCCTCTCAAGCCTGAGTGGGTATTGCTCACCCGGATAGTCCCGTTCACTGGTCCTAGCAGCCGGGATGATGCACGGATCAACTTTATCTGAGAACTTATTAAGGGATGCGATCAGGAATCCTCTGCCACAGGATTATCAAAGTCCCAAACCTCCCAGCCAAGCAATAGAGAGAACCTTTATGCCAGATCGGCGTATTGCAGGACTTGTAGTAATGGATCCCTCCTTAGGTGAGTCTCCAGGCCTCCTTCCGAGACAGCAGTACCGTCGCCAGTCTCCTCTGGGGCAGATCCTCCCCTGGCCTCCTTCCCTAAGAGTGGGCTTCCCGCAGGTGGGCAGCTTGGGATCCCTTCCTGAGGCATAGGCCCCAGCCAGCAGAGCTGGGCCTACCAGGCAGCGATGCAGCCTCGGGCTGAAGGTGCCCGGGGCTGGAACACACGCACGCACCCCGTGCCATACGGGCCACGAGGCACGCACACAGGAACGAACCACTGCTAATGGGGTCTGCCCCTTATGTACCCTTTCCCAGCATGCACAGCGGGTCAACCACGCCCACTGCACGGCTGCCGAGAGAGGTCACCCAAAGTGTTGTGATACCCCTGTATTCCAGCCTGAGCCGTTGGCGACAGTGCCACCTACAGGCGAACAGGGAATATAACTGCCAGGCAGTATCACACCCAGAGCAGAAGCAAATTTCAACACAATTATCCAGGTCTGAGCCCAACTACTGGCTCAGACTACCCCTAAATTTACACATATCGTCCCAACTATTTGGGGAGGGCGCTACAAATGTAAAAGGGTCCAGAGGTGCATGCAGGGTACTATGTAATGTAAAGAGGTCCAGAGCTGTGGGGGACTGTGTAATGTAAAAGGGTCTAGAGGTGCAGGATGCTGTGTAATGTAAAGGGGTCCAGAGGTGCAGGGTGCTGTGTAATGTAAAGGGGTCCAGAGGTGCAGGGTGCTGTGTAATGTAAAGGGGTCCAGAGGTGCAGGGTGCAGTGTAATGTAAAGGGGTCCAGAGGTGTAGGGTGCTGTGTAATGTAAAGGGGTCCAGAGGTGCAGGGTGCTGTGTAATGTAAAGGGGTCCAGAGGTGCAGGGTGCAGTGTAATGTAAAGGGGTCCAGAGGTGCAGGGTGCTGTGTAATGTAAAGGGGTCCAGAGGTGCAGGGTGCAGTGTAATGTAAAGGGGTCCAGAGGTGCAGGGTGCTGTGTAATGTAAAGGGGTCCAGAGGTGCAGGGTGCAGTGTAATGTAAAGGGGTCCAGAGGTGCAGGGTGCAGTGTAATGTAAATGGGTCCAGAGGTGTAGGGTGCTGTGTAATGTAAAGGGGTCCAGAGGTGCAGGGTGCTGTGTAATGTAAAGAGGTCCAGAGGTGCAAGGGTTGTGTAATGTAAAGGGGTCCAGAGGTGCAGTTGAGGAGAGGGGGTTACAGTAGTGGCAAAAAGATATTGAACGATGCAGAGGTATGCAGGGGGCACAGTGGGGTGTTTTTACATTTTAAGGTGGGGGGGTGCCAGATATAGGATCCGCCCCGGGTGCCAAATGCTCGAGGTACACCCCTGCTGACCAGACCTCATTGGGAAGATCTGGGCGGAGCTGGGAACCATTGGCAGCTGGTTGAGGTGCCCCTCCCCCATCGCTGTCTGCCGGTCCACAGACACTAAGCTCATCAAGGCGACGGGCACATCGAGCAGTGGCGGGGATCGGGCAGCGGCAGGCACATCAGGCAGCGGCGGGGATTGGGCAGCGGCAGGCACATCGGGCAGCGGTGGGCACATTGGGCAGTGGTGGGGATCGGGCATCGGCAGGCACATCGGGCAGCTGTGGGGATCGGGCAGCGGCGGGGATCGGGCATTGGTGGGCACATCGGGCAGCGGCGGGGATCGAGCAGCGGCAGGCACATCGGGCAGCGGCAGGGATCAGGCAAGGGCAGGCATATCGGGCAGCATTTGGGATCAGGCATTGGTGGGCACATCGGGCAGCGGCGAGGATCGAGCAGCGGCAGGCACATCGTGCAGTGGTGGAGATCGGGCATCAGCAGGCACATCGGGCAGCGGTGGGGAACGGCAGGCACATCGGGCAGTGGTGGGGATCGGTTATCGGCAGGCTCATCGGGCAGCGGCGGACACATCAGGCAGCGGTGGAGATCGGGCAGCGACGGCGATCAGGCATCGGTGGGCACATGGGACAGTGGTGGGGATCGGGCATCAGTGGGCACTTCGGGCAGTGGCAGGGATCAGAGCAGTGGTGGACTTCAGGCTGCGGCGGCCATCGGGCAGCGGCTCCTGTGTCCTCCCCTCCTCCTAGGCGTCCAATAGGATCACCTGTCCTTTCAGCCCATCGGGTGACAGGTATCAGACCCACTTCCCGATTGGCTGGGAGGAGGATCAGTGTTGCACCTGGGTGGGTTCATGGCACAATGCTCTGCGCCCCGAGCCCACCCTATTTAGAAGCCTATTAGAGCCTCTGGCCCTAATCAGGTGACTCAAAAAAACATCCCCGCTGCTGTAATTCATGCACCCAGTGCCCTAAAAGGGGCCGGACGCATGAATAGGGGGTAGCGGCCGGAGATCATAGAGCATTAATTAGGATGTGGCAGCCATGGATAGAGGGGCGGCACCCAGGTGCCCCCAATGGATGGGCCACCACTGCTGCGAACACTCATAGCACCCCAAAAAAGTGAAGCTGCACCACAAAAAGTTACATTTTAAGGGTGGCAGTGCGTAGTTAGAATAGTTCAGTGTTCCCTCCAGGGATATCGGAGTGTGCCGTCATTTCATGCTATTCTTTTTCTGCCGGTCTCGGTTTCGGCTGGTGCCCCCCCATGGAGGCAGAACTGTCCCCTGTCTGGGCTCAGGGCTGACAATCCACACTGCTTCAGGATTAAAGGAAAACTGTCAGATATCAGAGCCGCTCACCGTCTGGAATGGAGTCCTGACCTTTGTTATGAGATCGAACGGCCTCACAGCACGACACCGACCTGACATTTCTACACTGACAGGGAGATGATAAGTCAGTAATAGAAAATAGAGGAATTCCTGAGTGATAAGGGGAAAGATTATACCAATTCAAAAGTGAAAGCGGAAGTAAACCCAACAATTTAATAGTTTCAAAAAGCAGTTACATTCCCGGCATGCCGGGAATGCCACCAACTGTCACATTGGTTGTGCTCTCAACCAAACTATCACACCATCCAATGGCTGGTGTCATAACTGATCACATGTGCAGCATCATGGCAGTTGAAGATTAAACAGAGGCCAAGATGGCAGCTTCCTTGGCTGAAAATGATAGGAGGGTTTACTTCCACTTGAAGATTCAGATGATCACTAATGTCCACAGCTGAGGGATTTTCTCCAAGGTGGATCGATCGTTGTTTTATCACAATAATTTACAATTTTATTTTTATAGTTTATACTTTACATTTATATTGTCAATCATGAATACAGTTTTATACCACCAGGACCCCTAAGTGGACCGCACATCACTTGGATCCCCGGTGTACAGTGTATTCTGGAGTGGCCATATTCTTGTAGCCTCTTGTCTTTTGTCCACCGTGCTGCTCTGCCTACAAGCAGGGACTGGGATATTATTGCTGCTGCTGCCCACCAGCTGTCCCTTCAGGCAGCTGCAGAGCAGAGGAATAGCTGTGGGGAGAGGGGACAGAGAGGGGACAGAGAGGGGACAGAGCACTGGCCATTTGCAGGACTGTATGCAATCACAGAGAGGAAGAGGACGCTGTCATTACAGGGCTGTGATCAGCCTGTTTAAGCCCCTCCCACCACCCGGGGGTTACAGAGAGGAAGAAGAAACTGAGCTGCTGTCGATTTTGGGAAGGACAGAGCCTGCTGGGAGGAACTAGTGGGGAATGTAGTCCCTGGGAAAATGAACATTGTATTATAGATTGTCTCTAGGACTACACTATATTGTCAAAAGTATTGGGACGCCTGCCTTTACACGCACATGAACTTTAATGGCATCCCAGTATTAGTCCGTAGGGTTCAATATTGAGTTGGCCCACCCTTTGCAGCTATAACAGCTTCAACTCTTCTGAGAAGGCCGTCCACAAGGTCTAGGAGTGTTTGACCGTTCTTCCAGAACCACATTTGTGAGGTCAGGCACTGGTGTTTGACTGAGAAGGCCTGGCTCGCAGTCTCCGCTCGAATTCATCCCAAAGGTGTTCTATCGGGATTAGGTCAGGACTCTGTGCAGGCCAGTCAAGTTCCTCCACCCCAAACCCGCTCATCCATGTCTTTATGGACCTTGCTTTGTGCACTAGTGTGCAGTCATGTTGGAACAGGAAGGGGCCGTCCCCAAACTGTTCCCACAAAGTTGGGAACATGAAATTGTCCAAAATGTCTTTGCTGATGCCTTAAGAGTTCCCTTCACTGGAACTAAGGGGACAAGCCCAACCCATGAAAAACAACCCCACACCATAATCCCTCCTCCACCAAATGTTTTGGACCAGTGCACAAAGCAAGGTCCATAAAGACATGGATGAGCGAGTTTGGGGTGGAGGAACTTGACTGGCCTGCACAGAGTCCTGACCTCAACCCAATAGAACACCTTTGGGATGAATTAGAGTGGAGACTGTGAGACAAACCTTCTCGTTCAACATCAGTGCCTGACCTCACAAATGCGCTTCTGGAAGAATGGTCAAACATTCCCATAGACACCCTCCTAAACCTTGTGGACAGCCTTCCCAGAAGAGTTGAAGCTGTTATAGCTGTAAAGGGTGGGCCAACTCCATATTGAACCCTACGGACTAAGACTGGGATGCCATTAAAGTTCATGTGTGTAGTGGCAGGTGTCCCAATACTTTTGACAATATTGTGTATGTGTGAGCCATGACATAACCCGTATCACCTCATTACATTGTAGAGTTTGTGATGGAATGTTGGATGTGGTAAACCAGAAGAAGGCATGAGGCGTCCCAATGCTTTTGGTAATATAGTGTGTAACGGCACCCCAAGTATGAAAGGGGTTAACGCCATTAGGATATTCCCTTTCCAAACACACGACAGCCACCAGACACTCCAACCAGCCGAATAAGACCCCATACGAATGATTCTCCCCGAAATACGAGACAAACGCTCTGTATGAGGTTCAAGCAGGAATGAGAATTTTTATTGAAAAACTACAAGTTTTATACCCTGTGAGGGGGTTAGCTCGGCAGCGGGTGTGTGTGACCCCCGGGATGGGCTCCCCACACAAAAACAGGCCCAGCAAACGGAGGTTGTGGTTTTCAAAATCAAAAAAAAAGGTGCGGTTTATTTTCTATTTACAGTGACAAAACACAGCAAAGCCAAAAGAAACATATAAACAAAATAAATCCTGGTCAACTTGACCTCTGACTAAACATACAGGTTTCCTAACTAACAACTGGGATCAGCCTAGTGCTGTCCTAGTCCCTAAGTCCCTGGTTTTAAATGTCCAAGCAAATAGCCACACAGGCTTTTTCTCACCGCACAGGGGTTCACTCTCCCTAGACAGTCCACACAGGTCTGGTTCCAGGCATGAGCTAACACCTAATGAATCTGGGAGTTCTTATAGAGGCCTAAATGAGCTGACAAGCTTCAGCTGGTCTCATCAACTCCCTGTCTGCACGACGCCCCACACTCTCCCTAGAGGTATGAGTCATCCATGAGCCTACTAGCCTCAGCTGGGCTTATACAACTCTCCACCCTAGTTGTATAAGTCAGCATAAAGCCTGAATCTGGGAGAAATATATCTACCCCCCTGGATGCAACCAGGTGACTTTACCTTCCTGCTGTCACATACCCCCCCCTCTTGTTTTAACCTTGGGGTTGGAACACCAGCAATCAGGCATTCATGTACTCGAGACAAAGCATCCACATTCCCCATTTGAACGCCAGGGCGATGCTTTACTGTGAAGTTGAATTCCTGGAGGGCCAGGAACCACCTATTCACTCTTCTATTTGTCTCCTTGTTTTGAGCCATCCACTTTAACGGAGCGTGATCCGTAACCATGTCAAAGTGCCTACCTAGCAGGTAGTACCGAAGGGAATCTAGAGCCCACTTCACCGCTAAACACTCCTTTTCAACGGTGGCGTAATTTACCTCATGGGACTTCAACTTCCTGCTGAGGTAAATGACTGGGTGCTCTTCCCCGTTCCAGACCTGGGACAATACTGCTCCTAACCCCACATCTGACGCATCACTTTGTACGACAAAGTCTTTAGAGAAGTCGGGTGAGTACAACACTGGCTGGCTACATAAGGCTTGTTTCAAGAATTGGAATGCTGCCTCAGCCTCGGGGGTCCATTTAATCATGACCGACCCTTTCCCCTTCGTTAGGTTGGTTAGGGGCACAGCCTTAGAAGCAAAGTGGGGAATGAATCGCCGATAATACCCAGCGATTCCCAGAAAGGCTCGTACCTGCTTCTTGCTGTTGGGACGTGGCCAACTCTGGATGGCCTCGACTTTGTTGAGTTGGGGTTTTATTACTCCCCTCCCAATGGTGTACCCAAGATATTTGGCCTCCTCCTGCCCAATGGTACACTTCTTGGGGTTAGCCGTAAACCCCGCTTCCCGAACAGAGTCCAGGACTGCTTGCACTTTTGGCAGATGTGAGGCCCAATCTGTGCTATGGACAATTACGTCATCCAGGTAAGCCGCAGCATACTTCCGATGGGGCCTCAGCATCTGGTCCATTTTCCGCTGGAATGTGGCCGGCGCATTCTGTAACCCGAACGGCATTCTTTTATATTGGAACGCCCCGTCTGGGGTTACAAATGCGGTTTTCTCTTTGGCCAATTTGGCCAGGGGGATTTGCCAATACCCTTTTGTGAGGTCAAGAGTCGTCATGTATCGGGCTGTTCCCAGCCGGTCGATCAACTCATCTATACGTGGCATGGGGTAGGTGTCAAATTTTGTAACTTTGTTCAACTGACGAAAATCGTTACAAAATCGCCAGCTCCCATCCGGTTTAGGCACCAACACAATGGGACTAGACCAATCACTTTGGGACTCCTCTATCACCCCTAAGTTCAGCATTTTCTGTACTTCCTCCCGTATTGCCTCCCGTCGGGCCTCTGGGATCCGATAGGGTTTTAACTTCACCCTTTCACCGGGCGGGGTAATGATGTCATGCTCTACCCCAAATGTTTGTCCCGGCAGCTCAGAGAATACCTCCTTGTTGCGAAGCACAAACTCCTTAACCTCCTGTTGTTGGGGTTGTGACAAGGTGGCTGCTATTCCAACCTCAGGAATCACGCAACCAGTTTGAGCTGGTGACCAAGTGTCTGCGACTAGGGACTCTCTATCCCTCCAGGCTTTCAACAGATTAACGTGATAGATCTGTTCGGGCTTTCGCCTTCCTGGTTGTCTGACCTTGTAATTCACTTCACTCACTTTTTCCATTATCTCGTAGGGGCCTTGCCATTTGGCAAGGAATTTACTTTCAACCGTAGGGACAAGTACCAGTATCCTATCCCCCGGGGAAAAGGTACGGGTCTTGGCTCCACGGTTGTACACTCTCTGCTGTGCTAACTGCGCTTGGGCCAAATGTTCCTTCACGATGGGCATTACCTGTGCAATTCGGTCTTGCATCAGGGCGACATGCTCAATCACACTCCTGTGGGGAGAACTCTCACTTTCCCAAGTTTCCTTGGCAATATCCAACAGCCCTCTTGGGTGTCTCCCATACAGTAACTCAAAGGGGGAGAATCCCGTAGAGGATTGGGGCACCTCCCTAATAGCAAACATCAGATAAGGAAGTAGACAGTCCCAATCCTTTCCATCTCTATCCACCACTTTCTTCAACATTTGTTTTAGGGTTTTGTTGAATCTTTCAACCAGCCCATCGGTTTGGGGGTGATACACAGATGTACGTAATTGCGTCACTTTGAACAATTTACACAGCTCCTTCATAACCCGGGACATAAAGGGTGTACCTTGGTCCGTAAGCAGTTCTTTACAAATACCCACCCGGCTAAACACAAGAGATAGCTCTTTGGCTATGGTTTTGGCCGAGGTATTTCGGAGAGGGATCGCTTCTGGATAACGGGTGGCATAGTCCATTATAACTAATATGTACTGGTGCCCCCTAGCGGACTTGATTATAGGACCTACCAAATCCATGGCGATCCTCTCAAACGGGACCTCAATGATGGGTAGAGGGACCAGCGGGCTACGGAAATGTGGCATCGGGGCCGACCTCTGACACACAGGGCAGGAGGAACAATAATTTTCTATGTCCTTCATCACCCCCGGCCAATAGAATCTCTGTAATACCCTCTCTCTGGTTTTCTCTGTCCCCAGATGACCTCCAAGAATGTGCCCATGGGCCAACTCCAACACCAACTTCCTGTAAGGTTTGGGCACCACAAGCTGCTCAACGGTTTCTTCTGCCCTTTTTGCCACCCGATACAGTAGGTCCTTCTCTACGCTGAAGTATGGGTAAGTGCAGGTATTATCTGGGTTCACTAACTCGCCATCTATTTTCACTACGTTTTCGCGTGCCTTTATTAGGGCGGGGTCTTTCAACTGTTCTGTGGCAAAGTTTTCCCTGTGAACCTCAAGATCAGAAAACTCCACAGACGGTAGGTTTTCGTCTGAGGAGGTGGGCTCCTCTCCAGTTTCTTGAGTCTCCCCTGCCAATACTGATAAGGGAAATTCCGGAGAGTCCTCACCACTCTCAGGGGAGTTTTGGCTATCACATTCCTGGTACATAGGGGCACCAGTGGGGGGCTCAGGATCATCCCACAGTTCCCAGAACTTCGGAAAATCCCTTCCCACAATGGCGTCATACGGTAACTGAGATACTAAGCCCACTGGATGAGAGAGGGTACCTTTGGGGGTCTCGAAACACACTGTAGTCACTGGATACTCTCGGGTGTCCCCATGCACACAAATAACAGCTACCTTGCTATTCCCAGAGACCTCTGTTTTAACTAACTCAGCCTTTATCAGGGTCACAAGGCTACCTGAATCCAGCAATACCACAACATTTCTACCATTAACACACATTTTGCATAAATGTTTCTCAATTCCTCGAATGGCAGTGCATGCGACTGTCGCACACAGCGACTGACGTCTGCCCGTCAGAAAGTCACACTGCATGGGTTCCTCCACAACCGGGCAATTGGCTGCAATATGTCCCGCTTGCCGGCAGCGGTAGCAAACGATCCTTCTTGCCGCCTCTTGAGCCGCTGATTTCCCAGGCTGTTCTCGCCAAACTTGGGGTAGAGCTCCCACCCTCTCACTCTCTCCACCCTTACCCCTTGGAATCCTCTTATCCGCCCCTGGGGATGGTCTGGTCTTAGGGTGGAAAGTCAGAGTGTCTCTGGAAGAGGCCGTCAGGTTCTCTGTAGCCAAGTATTTCTCCACACGATCCACAAGACCATCGGCCGTCTCTGGGTCTCCATGGCTTACCCAGTTTTGGATGGCAGTAGGAAGAGCTCTCAAAAACCGATCCATTACAACACGTTCCACAATCTTTGGTGCGGACAAAGTCTCTGGCTGTAGCCACTTTCTGCTCAGGTGAATGAGATCATACATTTGAGACCTGGGGGGTTTTCCAAGCTGGAAAGTCCAGTTATGCACACGCTGAGCCCGGACAGCCTGGGTGACACCCAGCCTTGCCAATATCTCAGCTTTTAGCATCACATAGTCTTTTGCTTGGTCAGGCTCTAGGTCATAGTAAGCCTTCTGCGATTCACCAGTTAACAGAGGAGCCACCAGTCCAGCCCACTGCTCCTCAGGCCACTTTTCTCTTTCAGCAGTCCTTTCAAATGTGGTCAAAAATACCTCTGGATCATCCTCTCCAGTCATTTTTGTCAATAAACGACTCACCCCAAAGGACGCGGTATTAGTGGGACGGCTTTCCTCACTGGTCTGCGGACGTTGCTGCATTACTGCTTCCATTTGTTGTAGTCTCTGCTCTTGCTTCTGTAACAGGTCTATGAAGCGGGCCTCAGATTGCTGCTGGGCTTGTTGCTGAGCTTCCAGACTCTGTTGGTGAGCTTGCTGCTGGGCTGCAAGGCTCTGTTGATGAGCTTGCTGCTGGGCTGCGAAGTTCTGTTGTTGAGCTGCAAGGCTCTTTTGCAAACCTGCATTTGTCTGCTGTTGATTGGCATTTGCTAGAGCCAGCTGCTTCAGTATCTCCTCCATGCTGGCTTAAAAAAAACTGCCACTGGTTCTCCACCAACTGTGAGGGGGTTAGCTCGGCAGCGGGTGTGTGTGACCCCCGGGATGGGCTCCCCACACAAAAACAGGCCCAGCAAACGGAGGTTGTGGTTTTCAAAATCAAAAAAAAAGGTGCGGTTTATTTTCTATTTACAGTGACAAAACACAGCAAAGCCAAAAGAAACATAAATAAAATAAATCCTGGTCAACTTGACCTCTGACTAAACATACAGGTTTCCTAACTAACAACTGGGATCAGCCTAGTGCTGTCCTAGTCCCTAAGTCCCTGGTTTTAAATGTCCAAGCAAATAGCCACACAGGCTTTTTCTCACCGCACAGGGGTTCACTCTCCCTAGACAGTCCACACAGGTCTGGTTCCAGGCATGAGCTAACACCTAATGAATCTGGGAGTTCTTATAGAGGCCTAAATGAGCTGACAAGCTTCAGCTGGCCTCATCAACTCCCTGTCTGTACGACGCCCCACACTCTCCCTAGAGGTATGAGTCATCCATGAGCCTACTAGCCTCAGCTGGGCTTATACAACTCTCCACCCTAGTTGTATAAGTCAGCATAAAGCCTGAATCTGGGAGAAATATATCTACCCCCCTGGATGCAACCAGGTGACTTTACCTTCCTGCTGTCACAACCCCAAAAGAGGAGGTTCTTACATTCGCCTCATTTTCCTCTGACAATACACCTTTGACCAGACCTAATTTACATGCGCTAATTAACTACAGCTAATGACTCAGACACATGACCTTTCCGTGTCCCAGACTGTCTGTCTGCTAATTTACAATACACACAATTACAGAGTTAATTATCACAATCCACAATGAAAAGATCTTTAGAATAGTTGGGATTCATTAACATTACACAGGCAGACAGGTGATTGAAGTTGAACACATCAGCATCCCTCAATTAACCTGTTGAGTTCAGAATCAGTAAATAGTCCTTTACAGATATCCTTGGGAATATTGTGGATAAATATTACAGACCCATTTTAGGTAGTCCAAGATATATTTCCTCAGTCACCCTATGCCCCAAGGGACTCCCGTTACATAGTGTATCTCAGCATTACCAGAGCTCAGTGGGGAACAAAAGGAAGGACAATTCCAGAACTCGGGGCAGTCTCAGGGAGGAAATGGTGGACTATAGAAGGGCCGAGTAGTGGACATCACCTGGTCTGTAGGAATGCCACTGTTGAGCCTGGATTCAGCACCTGATCATGGAGAGGACATCACTGCAGCTGACATTGCTGAGCCCCAGGCAGAGAGTGGAAGGAGACGGGTCATCACCCTAGGAGTTGTTGAGAGGCTGCTGGCCATACCCTGCCACACCCAACTTAAAGGAATAGTATTGCCTACTGGGAACACTGTTCAGGCACTTACACCCAGGTTCAGGGGTACATAAAGGAGTTGTAAAGGCAGAAGGTTTTCTTATCTTAAAGTGGATGTAAACCCAATTTTTTTTTATTTTTTTGCTGTCACAATGTAGTGTATAAGATTTCCTATCATTTGTGCCAGGTCTTGCCACAAAGAGTTAATCCAGCTCTGAGCAATCCTCTTTTATTGTTCAGTGAGATAAAACGGACAAACAGAGAAAACCCTTTGTCCGTTCCGCCCCCTTGCTGTGAGTGACAGGTTATTTACATATCTCGTGCACTAGCTTTAGACAGGCATAATTTTTTAATTCCCACCCCCACTCCTTTTCTGAAGTCATGTGGTTACTTTTCTGGATTTTGACTGGATGTTAGTGATCATAGCAGAAGGAATACACAGGAGAAAATGCATGTTGACAAGGGGAGTGTAGAGGTGGGCGGGGAGTCTACTGACATCACGACTCCACCCACCGAGCTCCAGACAACAGATCCACCCACAGAATCTGCAGTTTTTCAGTTCTTATAACAGACAGAGGGGAGACATTTGACAGGTAAGGATACATGCAGGAGGCATCTATATCCTTATAGATCAGCACTATGGCAGTAGTTTAGAAAGGATGGGAGTGGGTTTTATATCCACTTTAATGCAATTTTTGCATTAAGATAAAAAAATCTTCTGTGTGTAGAAGCCCCCCCAGCACCCCCTAATTACTTACCTGAGCCCCATCTCTCTCCAGCGATGTCCACTCGAGTCTTAGCCATCCAGGGCTCTCCTCCTGATTGGCTGAGACACAGCAGCGGCACCATTGGCTCCCTTAGATGTCAATCAAAAGTCAGTTAGCCAATCAGGGGAGAGAGGGGGCAGGGCTGGGTCAGGACTCTGTTTCTGAATGAACACACAGAGCTGTGACTCAGCTCGGGTGCCCCCATAGCAAGCTGCTTGCTGTGGGGGCACTCAACAGGAGGGAGGGGCCAGGAGCAGCGAAGAGGGACCCGAGAAGAGGAGGATCCGGGCTGCTCTGTGCAAAACCACCTGCACAGAGGAGGTAAGTATGACATGTTTGTTTTGTTTTTTTAAACAAGACTTTACAATCACTTTAATTTTGAGCGCTCCAACGCTGGATTTGGGCCCCAACACACGGGCCAATTAGTAGAGGGTTTGCCAAAGACTACTGGACCATTGTCCCAGCATCGCTCATTAGACAGGACCTCCCATAGTATAGGAATTAGGGGTCAGTCACTGGCCTGATTGTTTATTACCAATTGTAAATGTCATTTTGTATCTGTTCCACACACTTGTTGAAGTATTTATTGCCATTCTCCATTCTCTGATTGATGAATTATTGGGCATTGTTATAATAAATATCAACCCTTCCGCCCGGGTGTGTCGGGGGAGCGGAGTGCTGGTTGGAGACTGGAGTGGTGGGCTCTGGGAACAGGGGACCCGAGAAAAAAGCGTCTCCTTCCCGGGTGAGCTCTACTATCTATCCTCAAATGGTCTATTTTTAAGATGTGTGTCGCTATATCATGCATTCTTATACATATGTTTTATTTTAGACAGTGAGACCTGTTTCCTTTTCCAACAATTCCTGAAATGTGTCCTGACGAAGCTTAACGGCGAAACGCGTTGACGCACAGGGGCTCACTTCCTATTGTGTATTTTATATATTTTTTGAACTCTCACAGTGTTCTTTTTGTACCATGTACTGTATTTAGTAAATATTATTCAAATAAGTTTGTATATTCTCCACTGCTCATTGTGCCCCAAGGCCCCTTTCACACGGGCGGCTGTTCTGCCGCAGTTAAAAGCATGTTTCTTTCTTTTGAAATTCATGACCCCAGGCACAGCGATCAGCTGCATTTGTACACTGCGATTAGCTGTGTTTACATGCGGCTGCGTTTAGCTGCGGTTGGCCATTATTGTCATCCCCATAGCAACCATTTTTATTTTGATGTGCTTCCTGTTGTTTTTTTTCTTTTGTTCACGCTACTATCCGCAGCTGACACAGTGCACTGCGATTAACTGCAGTTATGTGCAGATAGCTGCGTTACATCGCACCTGGGCGCATTCAATTCTATTTTTTCTATTCGCACCGAACCACATGTAACGAAATCGCAGCTAAACGATGTGTGTGAATGGGGCCATAGGAAAGCATTGTGTGTTTTTAGCTGCGGTAGAAAACTAGAAAATCCGCAGCTAAAAGCACCATTCTATCCGTCCGTATGAAAGGGGCCTTAAAGTCCGACCTTGGGTTATGTTTGCCCTTCCCTTCTTTATTTTAATTTTTTTTATTTTTTTCAAAAGCTTGGCTCAAGGGATGACTTTCAATAGATCGCAGCGAGGTAGCTGCTCTGCTACGCACGAAACCCTGACCCAGAATCAGGTAATCTACAAATGATTTAGCACCGGGTTCCCAACGAACATGCGATGCGCTCCGGGAGAGAGGCGGCCCGCTTCCGTCCGCACTCCGGTCCCGAGGTGAGCGGCACTACGCGCCGGCCCCCGCCCTGCCCTTCTTTATTTTTATACAAAACTTTCATACGGATGTGGCCATAGGAGTGCTTTCCTTCAAATTTTCATATCTTTCCTCAGACTTCTTAGCGGACGTGTTCTACTCTGTCTCGTGTTTTTTCTGGCTCTATACTGTCAGTCTTCAGACAATGGGAAGACAGATTCAGAGCCAGACTCCTCACAGTACACAATGGATTTCTACTTCTCACTATGAGGGGTGACTCAGGCTATGCTGTGAAATGTCCTCCTTCTATACAATTAAATTGTCATTTCCTCTCGGTCAGGGACACCTACCTCCCACGTCTTTGTGTATGACAAGCTGGAGTGACTTGTTTTTTTGTTTTTTTTTTGGTCTTCAAGGATCTGTACTTCCATGTAAAATATTCTTCAAGTCATCAACAGATGTAATAAGGAGGCTGCCATTGTGACTCCTGGAAATACTAGTTGCCTGGCTATGTTGGTCCAGTGGCTTCAGGACTTTCTGGGTCCCTGATCTGGATTGGGAGTTCGGATTCTACTTATTCTGGGACTCAGAGGTAATGAAGCCAACGGATCAGCATAGGGCCTCATTCACACAAATATTTGGAGGCACAGGCAGAGTCTGGGGTAAAAATCTTGGTGTTTCCCGGGGCTGGGAGCGGTACAGCCGTACCCCCGGAGAGGTAAATGGCGGTAATAGGAAGTTTCATGCTTTGGGAATATACGTCATATACGCAATGCGCAGGTAAATGGCAAGGCTTTTTTTTTTTATATATTTCAAATTGAAATCGTGGAGTAATCATTTAATTCAATGAAGAATTTGCAAACCGGGGAAGAGCCCCAGGTGACCTCAATCAAGCCAAACACAATGCTTCTTTTTACATTGACAGCATTTTCATAATAATTAATAGTATTACAGGCATTTAAATTATTGTTATTATAATTATTATTATTAACATTATTACAGATATATATAATTATTAATATTATTACAAGAATTTGTATTATTATTATTATTATTACAGCCATTTATATTATTATAAATATTACAGGTATACATATAATCATTTTTAGAATTACAGATATTATTATTCCAGGCATTTATATAATTATTATTATTAGTATTAATAATATTCCAGGCATTTATATAATTATTATAATTCCAGACATTTATATAATATTAATAATTATTATTATTGCAGGAATTTGTATTATTATTATTACAGCCATTTATATTATTATAAATATTACAGGTATGCATATAATCATTTTTAGAATTGCAGGTATTTTTATTACAGGCATTATATCATTATTATTAATAATAATAATAATCCAGGCATTTATATAATTATTATAATTCCAGGCATTTATATAATAATAATAATTATTATTATTGCAGGAATTTGTATTATTAGTATATTATTATTATTACACCATTTATTTAATTATTATAAATATTACAGGTATACATATAATAATTTTTAGATTTACAGGTATTATTATTATTATTACAGGCATTTATATCATTATTATTATTATCAATATTACAGGCATTTATATCATTATTATAATTCCAGGCATTTCAATAATAATAATAATAATATTTATTATTATTATTATTTTGCAGGAATTTGTATTATTATTCTTATTCCAGGCATTTATTTTATTAATAATGGATGCATAAAAAGTAAAAACCCTTTTGAGAGCAGCCCCCCCTTACACTTACCTGAGCCCCATCTTGATCCGGCGATGTGCACGAGAGCCTCGGCTCTTCCAAGTCTCTCTCACCTCATTGGCTCACACAGCAGTGGGAGCCATTGGCCCCTACTGCTGTCAATCACAACCAGTGAGCCAATATGGAGAGAGCCGGGGGTGGGGCCGAGCCGCTCTCTGTGTGTTAATGGACGATGTCTCTTCACAGGAGTGCGGCTCAGGAGGGAGCCTGCTCGAGTGCTCCCATAGCACTCGGCAGGGGGAGGAGCCAGGACTGCCGGCAGGGGACCCGAGAAGAGGAAGATCGGGGCTGCTCTGTGCAAAACCATTACAGAGCATGTAAGTATAACATGTTTGTTATTAAAACAAAAATCTATCAACCTTTATAATAACTTCAATGCATAGAATGCATTAAAGTAAAAAAACTTTCTGCCTTTAGAACCACTTTAATATTAAAGGTATTCATATAATCTTTATTATTATGACATGTATTTATAACATAATTATTATTACAGATATTATTATTATTATTATACTACTACTACTACTACTACTACTACAGGCATTTATATTATTAAATCATTATTATTATTACTACAAGTATTTATATAATTATCATTACAAATATTTATATCATTATTACTACAGGTATTTATAACATTTTAATTATTATAGGCATGTATGTTTATTATTATCAAAATTGGAAATGTATTTTATTATTATTATTATTTATATTCCAGATATACTTTTTATTATTACAGGTATTTATAGAGTTATCATTATTAGTATTACTATTACAGATATTATTATTATTAGTGTTGCTGTTATTACTACAGGCATTTATATAATTATTGTTATTAAATTATTATTGTTACTACTACTAATTATTATTACAGGCATGTATGTTTATTATTAATATTGGCATTTATTTTATTATTCATATTACAGATGTACTTATTATTATATTTTTTATTACATGTATTTAGAGATTTCATTATTATTACTATTACAGATATATATATTATTATTGTTATTATTACTACAGACATTCATATAATTGTTATTATTACTACAAGTATTTAATTATCTTTATAGGTATTTATATCAATATTATTAATACAGGTATTTATACAATTATTATTACAGGCATGTTTGTTTATTATTAATATTGACACTTATTTTATTATTATTATCATTCATATTACAGATATACTTATTATTATTTTTATTACATTTATTTAGAGATTTCATTATTATGACTATTACAGATATTTATATTATTATTGTTATTATTACTACAGGCATTTACATAATTATTATTATTACTACAAGTATTTAATTATCTGTATAGGTATTTATATCATTATTATTATTACAGGCATGTATGTTTATTATTAATAATGGCATTTATTTTATTATTATTATTATCATTCATATTACAGATATACTTATTATTTTTATTACAGGTATTTAGAGATGTCATTATTATTACTATTACAGATATTTATATTTTTATTGTTATTTTTACTACAGGCATTTATAGAATTATTATTATTACTACAAGTATTTAATTATTTTTATAGGTATTTATATCATTATTATTAATACAGGTATTTATACAATTATTATTACAGGCATGTATGTTTATTATTAATATTGGCATTTATTTTATTATTATTATCATTCATATTACAGATATACGGATTATTATTTTTATTACATGTATTTAGAGATGTCATTATTATTACTATTACACATTTTTATATTATTATTACTACAGGCATTTATATAATTATTATTATTACTACAAGTATTTAATTATCTGTATAGGTATTTATATCATTATCATTATTACAGGCATGTATGTTTATTATTAATAATGGCATTTATTTTATTATTCATATTACAGATATATTTATTAATTTTATTTTTATTACAGCTATTTAGAGATGTCATTATTATTACTACTATTACAGATATTTATATTGTTATTATTACTACAGGCATTTATATAAATTATTATTATTACTACAAGAATATGTATATAATTATAATTACAGGTATTCATATCACAATTATTATTACAGGTATTAATATTCATATTATTATTAATATTGGCATTTATTTTTTATTAATATTATCATCACAGGTGTTTAGAAGAATATTATTATTACAGGCATGTATTTTACTATTATTATTCATATTACAGATATAATTATTATTATCATAACAGGTATTAACATAACCCACACAAGCGCAGGGAGAACATGTGAAGGTCACGCGTGTCTGCTGAAGAACACGGTATTTCAGGGATGGTTGGATGAAGCGGCTTCTCGTCTTCCATGTAGAGGAATGTCCTCCCCGGACGGGCACGGCGTGTACATTACACACAAGGGGATCTGTGTTGAGGAGATGAGGGTCTCAGTGTTTTCCTTCTCTCTGGGCCGGGCCGGTGGTACAGAGCCTCATTCAGGTCCGGTACATTCCAGAGCGCCGGCATTACATCACCACCAGATCCCAACACGTTTCCCTCCACACATCTCCTCCACACTTTGATACATTTGTGACTTTGTTCCTCACCCTACAATGAACAGTGAGGAGGAAAAAAGCTGCTTTTCTTCATCCGCTCATCACAGGCCGCCATTCACAGGTTGGGTAGGAAACGGGACCGAAAACGGTTAGAAATTAACACCCGAGGTGCCAATAAGGAGACATTCTATGTCCAGGGAGGAAATCTGCTCTGTATTAACCTTTTATTTACAGAATCCATAATAGTTCCCAACGCCGTGCCAGAAACCTCCCCCCCCTCCTCTACAGGGTCACCTCTCCCCTCCTCTACAGGGTCACCTCTCCCCCCCTCTACAGGGTCACCTCTCCCCTTCTACAGGGTCACCTCTCCCCTTCTACAGGGTCACCTCTCCCCCTCTACAGGGTCACCTCTCCCCCTCTACAGGGTCACCTCTCCCCCCCTCTACAGGGTCACCTCTCCCCCCCTCTACAGGGTCACCTCTCCCCCCCTCTACAGGGTCAGCTCTCCCCTTCTACAGGGTCACCTCTCCCCTTCTACAGGGTCACCTCTCCCTCCCTCTACAGGGTCACCTCTCCCCCCCTCTACAGGGTCACCTCTCCCCTTCTACAGGGTCACCTCTCCCCCCCTCTACAGGGTCACCTCTCCCCCCTCTACAGGGTCACCTCTCCCCCCCTCTACAGGGTCACCTCTCCCCCCTACAGGGTCACCTCTCCCCCCCTCTACAGGGTCACCTCTCCCCCCTACAGGGTCACCTCTCCCCCCCTCTACAGGGTCACCTCTCCCCTCCTCTACAGGGTCACCTCTCCCCCTCTACAGGGTCACCTCTCCCCCTCTGCAGGGTCACCTCTCCCCCCCTCTACAGGGTCACCTCTCCCCCCCTCTACAGGGTCACCTCTCCCCCCCCCTCTACAGGGTCACCTCTCCCCTTCTACAGGGTCACCTCTCCCCCCCTCTACAGGGTCACCTCTCCCCCCTTCTACAGGGTCACCTCTCCCCTTCTACAGGGTCACCTCTCCCCTTCTACAGGGTCACCTCTCCCCCCCTCTACAGGGTCACCTCTCCCCCCTCTACAGGGTCACCTCTCCCCCCCTCTACAGGGTCACCTCTCCCCCCCTCTACAGGGTCACCTCTCCCCCCTACAGGGTCACCTCTCCCCTTCTACAGGGTCACCTCTCCCCCTCTACAGGGTCACCTCTCCCCCTCTACAGGGTCACCTCTCCCCCCCTCTACAGGGTCACCTCTCCCCCCCCTCTACAGGGTCACCTCTCCCCCCCTCTACAGGGTCACCTCTCCCCCCTTCTACAGGGTCACCTCTCCCCTTCTACAGGGTCACCTCTCCCCCCTTCTACAGGGTCACCTCTCCCCCTTCTACAGGGTCACCTCTCCCCCCCTCTACAGGGTCACCTCTCCCCTTCTACAGGGTCACCTCTCCATCCGCATTTTCACGTGTTCTTCATGATGTCTACGGGGCCAAAAACTCACATCGATGGACTTAAGGAGCACCTGTAGTGATTTCCCCATAGAGCACGGAGGTCAACGTCCCAGATACGGGAGCCTCAAGTGCAGCGCTCAACATTGTCGATGGGCCACACCTAAAATTCAGCGTCAAAGACAGAATATAGTCAGAGACTGGGGACATGATACAAGAGATGGTCAGAGACTGCAGATATACAACAGGAGATGGTCAGAGACTGCAGACATGATACAGGAGATGGTCAGAGACTGCAGACATGATACAGGAGATGGTCAGAGACTGCAGACATGATACAGGAGATGGTCAGAGACTGCAGACATGATACAGGAGATGGTCAGAGAATTCTGACATGATACAAGAGATGATCAGAGACTGTGGACATAATATAAGAGATGGTCAGAGACTGCAGACATGGTGTAGGAGATGGTCAGAGACTGCAGACATGGTGTAGGAGATGGTCAGAGACTGCAGACATGGTGTAGGAGATGGTCAGAGACTGCAGACATGGTGTAGGAGATGGTCAGAGACCGCAGACATACTACAGGAGATGGTCAGAGATCGCAGACATGATATAAGAGATGGCCAAAGACTACAGAGATGATACAAGAGATGGTCAGAGACTAGGGACATGATACAAGAGATGGTCAGAGACTGGGGACATACTACAGGAGATGGTCAGAGACTTCAGACATACTACAGGAGATGGTCAGAGACTGCAGACATACTACAGGAGATGGTCAGAGACTGCAGACATACTACAGGAGATGGTCAGAGACTGCAGACATACTATAGGAGATGGTCAGAGACTGCAGACATACTATAGGAGATGGTCAGAGACTGCAGACATACTATAGGAGATGGTCAGAGACTGCAGACATACTATAGGAGATGGTCAGAGACTGCAGACATGATACAAGAGATGGTCAGAGACTGCAGACATACTATAGGAGATGGTCAGAGACTGCAGACAGGATAAAGGAGATGGTCAGAGACTGCAGACAGGATACAGGAGATGGTCAGACTGAGGACATACTATAGGAGATGGTCAGAGACTGTGAACTTTCTATGATAGAGATCACGGCTATAACAGGGCAATAGCAAAACACAGATTAGTAACCGCAGGGGCCCCGAGAGCCACACAAAAAGTGCCAAGGCTGAAGCCGTAGGAGAAGAGCTAACCTTGCCTGACAGCGGCTCTACCCCAACCCATCAGAAGATCCCTCTATACACACAGACACATTCCGCCCTCCATTCCTCTGTATAGTGATCTGAGATTCCAGAACAGTATAGTACATGAAGGACGAGGACCACATGTTGGTGGGACCAGATGCAGCTGTCTGCACAACACCTGTGTAAATACCTCAGTTTCCGAAAATTAAAATAATTTATAGTCACAGCTTGTAGGTTTATCAATGTTTGGTGTACACACTGCCTTGTCTATCAATACCGAACCTTGGCTCTGGTGAAGCTCTGCAGAACATTTTCAGGGAAGTCTGAAATATAAAAGTCCAAGAGAAATCCAAACCATGGAAAGATAAGTCCCAGATGATTATATCAGATCGTTTCCATAACCCCTATATGTTGTGTAGGGTCCTGGCTGTGTGTCCTCAATGTGCACCAACGACTACATGGTGGGGGAGCACCCATTCTCTTTAACCCCTTTCTGTCTGGACGTAGACTGGTCCCCTTGGACTCACCAGGTACCATGTGCATGGCATGCTCTCCTGGGAACCCCCTTTCAGTCTGACGAATACGTGAATCCCCCAGCCAGGCCTAACCAACATCCCCAGTAGCCCATCAGATTTAGGCCTCATGACAATGGACCCCAATAGCAACCTTACCCAGAACCAGCTTGTTTCCAGAGGGCCTTTCCATCTTGATTAGGGATGGGCCGAACACCCCCCGGTTCGGTTCGCATCCAGAACATGCGAACGGACCGAAAGTTTGTGCGAACATTCGAACACCGTTAAAGTCTATGGGACTCGAACGTGAGAAATCAAAAGTGCGAATTTTAAAGGCGAATATGCAAGTTATTGTCCTAAAGATGGTTTGGGGACCGGGTCCTGCCCCAGGGGACATGTATCAATGCAAAAAAAAGTTTTAAAAACAGCCGTTTTTTCAGGAGCAGTGATTTTAATGATGCTTAAAGTGAAACAATAAAAGTGAAATATTCCTTTAACCACTTGTCCCCCGCCCACTGTCAATAGACGGCGGGCGGAGGATACTCTCGTTCTGGGAGGACGTCATATGACATCCTCCCTTTAAAACGAGCTAGGAGGCGCGCGCGCGCCCGCCGTGTTCACAAGGCCCCGGTGCGCGTGCCCGGCACCCGCGATTGCCCGGGAAACGAGCAGGAAAGTGGATCTCTGTGTGTAAACACAGAGATCCACGTCCTGTGAGGGAGAGGGGACTGATGGTGTGTCCCTTGTACATAGGGACAACCATCGGTCACCTCCCCCAGTCAGTCCCCTCCCCCCACAGTAAGAACACTTTGAGGGAACATATTTAACCCCTTCCCGCCCCCTAGTGGTTAACCCCTTCCCTGCCAATCACATTTATACAGTAATCAATGCATTTTTATAGCAGGGATCGCTGTATAAATGTGAATGGTCCCATAAATGTGTCAAAAGTGTCCGATGTGTCCGCCGCAATATCGCAGTCACAATAAAAAAATCGCAGATCGCCGCCATTACTAATAAAAAAAGAAAGAAATAAAAATGCTATAAATCTATCCCCTATTTTGTAGACGCTATAACTTTTGCGCAAACCAATCAATACGCGCTTATTGCGATTTTTTTTTTCTTACCAAAAATATGTAGAAGAATACGTATCGGCCTAAACTGAGGAAAATTTTATTTAAAAAAAAAAAAATGGGTATTTATTATAGCAAAAAGTAAAAAATAGTGTTTTTTTTCCAAACTGGACGCTCTTCTTTTGTTTATAGCGCAAAAAATAAAAACCGCAGAGGTGATCAAATACCACCAAAAGAAAGCTCTATTTGTGGGAAAAAAAGGACACAAATTTCGTTTGGGAGCCACGTCGCACGACCGCGCAATTGTCATTCAAAGTGTGACAGCGCTGAAAGCTGAAAAATGGCTTGGGCAGGAAGGGGGTTTTCGTGCACAGTAGAGAAGTGGTTAAATATCGTTCCTAGTGTGTGTGTATAGTATGCCTGTGAAGTGGCACGTGTTTCCCGTGTTTAGAACTGTCCCTGCACAAAATGACATTTCTAAAAGGAAAAAAAGTCATTTAAAACTGCTTGCGGATTTAATGTAATGTCGGGTCCCGGCAATATGGATGAAAATCATTGAGAAAAACGGCATGGGTACCCCCCCCCCCTACCCCAGCCCATTATCAGGCCCTTTGGGTCTTGTATGGATATTAAGGGGAACCCCGCACCCAAATTAAAAAAAGAAAAGGCGTGGGGCCCCCAGGCCATATATACTGTGAACAGCAGTATACAGGCGGTGCAAACAAGACAGGGGCTGTAGGTTTGTTCTTAAGTTGAATCTGTTTGTAATAGGTACATTTTGTAAGTGTAGCTCCAGCCCAAAAACTATTTTAAAGATTTTTGGATAACATAGGGAAGGATTATCACCCCTGTAACATTTGTTTTGCTGTCTGTGCCCCTGTTCAGAAGATTTTACCTCACTTTCTGTCCCAATGACAATTGGATTTTGAAAAATTTGGGTTATTAGGGAAACAAGGATTGGTGATAAAGCATCAGTGGGTACACCTTTTTCCCATATTAACTCTTACAGAAGAGAATTTCCCTTCCTAGGGGTAGATTTCCTCTCACTTCCTGTTGTCTCCCTCCGTTTGTAAGTAGGAGTCGTTTGAAAGTAGGGGACCGCCTGTATATACTATACGGCCTGCCCTATGTACTCTGCAGAAATTTGGGCCTTAGGTGTTGGTGGTACCAAAACACTGTAAGCCCTCATAGTTACTCTTGGTGGGCGCAGGAACGGGCCCTGCTGTAAAATATTAGATCAAAAATTGTAATTACACGCCACTGTTAAACAGGGGCAGAAAAATTGGGACTTAGCCACTGGTGGTAGTGCCCAAAACCAAAAATGTTCTTAGAAGCTATCAACATGAACATTGAGGAGGAATAGGATAGTCACTCAGCATAACAGGATAGTCACTCAGCATCAGCATAGGCAGTCTTGAAGGGATCTCACATTCATAAAAAAATTAATCGGTTACATCAGCATCAGGTGCTTGGTAGCTTGTGATCCAAGACTGATTTATTTTTATGAAGGTGAGCTGATCAACCGAGTGGGTGGACAGGCGCACTCTGTGATCGGTTACAAAGCCTCCAGCAGCACTGAATGTGCATTCCGAAAGAACGCTGGATGCAGGACAGGCCAGTAGCTCAATTGCATACTGTGCAAGCTCTGGCCAGTGATCCATCCTCAAGACCCAGTAACCCAGTGGATTTTCGGTTGGAAAGGTCTCCAAGTCTGATCTTGCCCCTAGGTATTCCTGCACATGTAAATCAGACGCTGGCGATGGCTGCTGGAACCGATCAGACCTTGGGGCTGTGGACTAAAAAATTGTCTGAACGCATCGGTCAGAGGGCCACCCACCTTCTCCACCGCTCCTTCTGTGACTGACCGAAGCCTCAGCAACACGTTGTCCAGGACCAGGAATTTGTAATCTCCCAGGCTCTGGAAACACGTTCCACAAACCTTTCTGCAAGGCCTCCCAAAGATGTTTCATCCTCTGCTCCCTCTGCGACGGCTGGATAAGTTCCGCAACCTTACCCTTGTAACGTGGATCAAGAAAGGTTGCCAGCCAGTAATGATCCCTCTACTCCCTTGATACCACGAATCCGAGTGTTAGGTCACCTGTGGCCAGGTGACAGACGCACACCGTAGGGGGACAGGAGTGCACCGCAAGGTAGTGAACCCTATGGCTGACTGCTGCGGAAAGGAAACTGGGTGGTTGTGGAAAGCGGGACCAGAGGAGCACAACCGGGATCCTATGGGAAGCTAGAGCCAAGATTCCCCAGGGCGCGGAGTCTAAGACCCAGCAGGTCTTCTCCAGAGCCTCTAGTGGTGAGGATGATATGCTGCAGGCTGGGTCCAGGTCGCGGCCCCTAGAGTCTCCTAGCTCACACCCCGTAGGATAAGGGGACAAGAGGGGAAGCAGCAGCACGAGATATAAGAGTAACGAATAACAAGCTGAAAGTCAAGGGCCACAAGCAGACAAGGATAACGAAAGACAAGCCGAAGGTCAAGGGTCACGAGCAGACAGGGATAGTCGGGGACAAGCCAATAACGTAACAGAGAGACAGACGTAGCACACGGCAGGCAGGAACCCAAACACACAATGCCTAACAAACACGTTGATCAGCAAAGCAGGCTTGCAGTGCACAGGTTAATATAGTGTTCTGTGATAGGGCCTGGGGTGGAGTCTGGCTGGGAGGAGATTATAAAGGAAGCCAGGTGAAAGGGTTCTGGCCTCTAAGATGAACACATGGGAAGGAAGGTAAGCTGACAGACAAACACTACTGCATATCCATGACAGTACCCTCCCTCTTATGGGCCCTCCCCCGCCTGGGCCCAGGCTTAAGGGGAAATCTCTGATGAAACCTCCTCAACAGATGAGGTGCAGTGACATCAGATGCAGCGATCCACGACGCCTCCTCAGGACCAAAACCTCTCCAATGCACAAGGTACTGAAGAATGCCTCTGCAGAGCCGAGAATCCAGAACTTGTCTAACCTCGTACTTAAGATTATCCTCAGAGACCGAAAACGAGGTAGGGAGATGACAAGATCTATTAAGGACCAAAGGCTCTCTAGGAATAAGCAAGGGCATGAGAGGATCAACAGGAATCTGAGGAGGGTCCCCTAGACCCTTAAAGGGGAACTGGTCATCTTGCACAGGACCATCACACTGGGCAGATGTCAGTGGAACCCTGAAGTCAGGTTGGTTAGAAGGTGACATGTCGCCGGAGTCAAGCTGAATAGCTGAAGGACAAGCAGAATGTCCCGAACAAGAAAAAGTAGGAGGCTCACTGGGCATGGGCTGGACTGGCATAACTAGTACAGAGGCAGAGTGAATAGCTGAGTCAGGTGTAGCGACTACCTGAATCGCATTGCAAGACGTAGCGACTGCAGGACTTGTAGACAAGCTAGCCTGGCTGTGCGTCCAAGGGTGGTTAGGGACAGAGAAATGTAAATGGTTATGCAACCTGGAATGAATGACCGGCTCAGGTTCACAGGGGGTAACCTTGGGTAGGCAGGACGAGGAACAGGAGGGACCCCAAGCCAGGATCTGTCCAGTAGTCCAGTCCACATGAGGAGAATGGAGCTGTAACCATGGGAGACCCAAAATTATAGGCGTTGAGGCCTTGGGTAAGATAAGGAAGGATATCCACTCCTGGTGGAGTGTCCCTACCGACATCTTAACAGGGAGGGTCTGGAAGCGGATAGGTCCCCCTGGGAGAACAGTACCATCAATCGCCAAGACCACCAATGGCGTGGTGAGGGGCAAAAGAGTAAGTCTCATGGACGATGCGATTTCCCAGTCCATGAAATTACCAGCGGCTCCGGAATCCAGATATGCTGAGACCGAATGAGAAGAAGCACCAACATGAAGGAACACAGAAAGCAGAAGACGAGAAGGGGAAGGTGATATTTCTGGGTCCAATACTCCACTTTCCAGATGAAGTGGACCCGAACGTTTTTCTGGACAAAGAGAGCAAGTGTCACGAAAATGACCTTTGCCCCCACAGTAAAGACACAGACCAAGAGTTCTGCGCCTAGCACGTTCCTCGGGGGATAGCCTGGTCCGACCCAGCTGCATGGGTTCCTCAGCTGGTAGGAGGTGCTCTACGGGTCGAAGAGAGGGGAGCTCAGGCTGACTAAGAACCAAGGAGTGCTGGCGTTGCTTTTCTAAGGTCCTCTCCTGAAAGCGAATATCGATCTGGTTACACAAGGAGATAACGCCGGCCAGATCAGTGGGGATGGTTCTTCCTGCTAATTCATCCTTCACTCTATCAGACAGGCCATGCAAAAAGGTTGCGACTAAGGCCTCATTGTTCCAGCTCAACTCAGCCGACAGTATGCGGAAATGAAGGGCATACTGTCCCACAGAAGCAGACTCTTGGCGGAGACGTAAAAGGGCGCTGGCCGCTGAAGAGACACGAGCCGGTTCTTCGAAGATATTCCGAAAAAGTTTCAAGAAGCCAGACAGGCTAGAAACCACTGGATCATTCAGTTCCCACAGAGGGGCTGCCCAGGCTAAAGCTTCACCAGAGAGGAGGGAAATGATATAGGCTACCTTAGCCCGATCAGACAGGAAGTTTTGGGGCTGGAGCTCAAAATGAATTGTGCATTGGCTAAGGAACCCCCTGCAAGCCTTGGAGTCCCCAGAGAAACGGGACGGAGCTGGCAGTTGTAGTGAGTGTGTGGCTGCGACTGGTGCAATAGGTGCAGCCGCTGGTTGTATTTGAGGTTGCGGATTCAGGGTTCCCAAGGAGGCCTGAAGCTGCTCGAAGTGAGAAGCCAGATCCTGGAGGAATCGCATCACCTGAGTCTGATTCGATTCCTGGGTTTCAAGTCTGCAAACTATGCCCTGCAATGGATCATCCGCGGGGAGCGGGATGTCAGCCGGGTTCATGGCTGATCAAACTGTCAGGTCACCTGTGGCCAGGTGACAGACGCACACCGTAGGGGGACAGGAGTGCACCGCAAGGTAGTGAACCCTATGGCTGACTGCTGCGGATAGGAAACTGGGTGGTTGTGGAAAGCGGGACCAGAGGAGCACAACCGGGATCCTATGGGAAGCTAGAGCCAAGATTCCCCAGGGCGCAGAGCCTAAGACCCAGCAGGTCTTCTCCAGAGCCTCTAGTGGTGAGGATGTTATGCTGCAGGCTGGATCCAGGTCGCGGCCCCTAGAGTCTCCTAGCTCACACCCCGTAGGATAAGGGGACAAGAGGGGAAGCAGCAGCACGAGATATAAGAGTAACAAATAACAAGCTGAAAGTCAAGGGCCACAAGCAGACAAGGATAGCGAAAGACAAGCCGAAGGTCAAGGGTCACGAGCAGACAGGGATAGTCGGGGACAAGCCAATAACGTAACAGAGACAGACGTAGCACACGGCAGGCAGGAACCCAAACACACAATGCCTAACAAACACGTTGATCAGCAAAGCAGGCTTGCAGTGCACAGGTTAATATAGTGTTCTGTGATAGGGCCTGGGGTGGAGTCTGGCTGGGAAGAGATTATAAAGGAAGCCAGGTGAAAGGGTTCTGGCCTCTAAGATGAACACATGGGAAGGAAGGTAAGCTGACAGACAAACACTACTGCATATCCATGACACCGAGGGTCCTTTCGTAGGCTTTGCAGGATCAGGGAGGCCATGCAGCATAGGTTTGCTGAGACATTCGGTCCGGAGTTCTCTGGGTCACTAAGGACGACATGATCCGAAGCCACCTCCTCCCAGCCACGTACAAGTCCATGGGTTTCTGGGGACTTAAAACAATCCCTTAAAGACTGCTGCTGATGCTGAGTGCTAGGCTCAACCTCCATGCTGACACAATCCTCATCCTACTCCTCCTCTTCCTGTGAGATCGCCGGGCCTGCAGGAATACTGTCTGGATAAAGGGGGCCTTGAGAGGTAAGGAAGTCCTCCTCTTCCTCCCTCTGTTCTGCCTCAAGTGCCCTGTCCATTATTCCACGCAGCGTGTGCTCCAACAGGTAGACAAGAGGGACAGTATCACTGATGCATGCACTGTCACTGCTCACCATCCTCGTGGCCTCCTCAAATGGTGACAGGACAGTGCATGCATCCTTGATCATAAGCCACTGGCGTGGCGAAAAAAGCCAAGCTCCCCTGACCCTGTACTGGTGCCATACTCGCACCGGTACTCGTTGATGGCCCTCTGCTGCGTGTTCAGTTGCTGCAGCATTGCTAACGTTGAGTTCCACCTGGTGGGCATGTCACAGATGAGGCGGTTCTTGGGAAGGTTGCATTCCTTTGGAGGTCAGCCAGCCGAGCACTGGCATTATATGACCGGTGGAAATGCCCACAGACTTTCCTGCCCTGCCTCAGGAGATCCTGTAAGCCCGGGTACCTGCACAAGAACCGCTGCACCCCCAAATTGAAGACGTGAGCCAAACAGGGCACTGCAGTCAAGTGTCCCTGTCGGAGGGCGGAGAGGAGGTTGGTGTTATTGTCGCAAACCACCATTCCTGGCTGAAGCTGGCATGGCATCAACCACCTCTGAGCCTGCCCCTGCAGAGCTGTCAGAATCTCTGCCCCAGTGTGGCTCGTGTCCCCTAAGCACACCAGCACAAGCACCGCATGGCATCTTTTGGCCTAAGTGCTTGCATAGCCCCTAGAACGCCTACGGAGCACCGCTGGTTCCGAGGACAAAGCACAGGAAAAGGCCATGGAGGAAGAAGAAGAGAAGGAGGGGGTGGAGGAGAGAGGTGTGGCAGAATCACCACTACCAGCATTTTGGAGGCGTGGTGGCGGAACAAGCTCCAACACTACTGCACCCTGTCCTGCATCCTTCCCAGCTGCCATGAGAGTTACCCAGTGCACCAAGAAAGAAAGGTAACGTCCCTGTCCATGCCTGCTGGACCATGAGTCAGCGGTAATATGCACCTTACCGCTGACCGCCCTGTCCAATGAGGCCAAGACATTTTTGAAATAATTGCTTAACGTGCATCCTCACAGGGTGACACTGTGGATGCACATATATAAATGTGCCAACGTCCCAATATTACAGGAGAAACATCATTGAACTAGAAAAATGGACTTTAGGCGGCACATGGATAAATCTTGTTAAAATACTAGGGGTATTTATTTTTTAAACAGAGTATTGAAAAAATACATATAAACATTAAAACAATAACAGTTTGTTTATACTATATTATTATTATATATACTAACACAATATCCTATTTATTACTATGCTCCTGAAGAAGCGATAAAATCGCGAAACTAGTAGAGCAAGCCAAAACCACACATGATACATTGGACCTCTGGCTCTCGCTAATGTGTTTTATACGATCACCTTTTCTCCAGCCCTTGGTGTGTTGGGATTGATCTCCAACTAAGGTGGAATGCCTGTACGGTATATATTTTGAAATATTGTTAAAACGTGAACACAAGTCCTGTATCCAAGTATAAACAAACTGTTATTGTTTTAATGTTTATATGTATTTTTTCAATACTCTGTTTAAAAAAAAAATACCCGTAGTTTTTTACAAGATTTATCCATGTGCCGCCTAAAGTCCATTTTTCTAGTTCAATGATGTTTCTCCTGAGGCCAAGACATTGCCTTCCACATGCCGGTATAGAGCCGGAATCGCCTTCCGTGGAAAAAATTGGCGTTTGGGAACCTGCCACTGAGGTACCGCACATTCCATAAATTCAAGAAAGGGGGCCGAGTCTACCAGCTGAAAAGGCAGCAGTTGAAGCGCTAGCAATTTAGCCAAGCTAGCATTCAACCGCTGGGCATGTGGATGGCTGGGACCGAATTTCTTTTGCCGGTTTAGCAACTGGGGTAGGGAAATTTGTGTGTTACAATCGGATGTTGGTTTAGCAATAGCTGATTGCCGTAAGTACTTGGCACACCCAATTCTATACCTTCATTCCTCTCAGTGCAGGTTTCTGAGAGGACTGAAGTTATATTGGGGTTGGAGATCCCAGCTGATGAGGAGCAAGAAGAGGTCCGCCTTGGTCTTTGGTGTGGGTCTTTTAAGTATTGTTGCCAACGGACTGCATGGGAGGTCGACATATGTCTGGTCAAGCACGTGGTGCCCAAGCGGCTGCTGTTTTGGCCACGCTTAATACGCTTCAGACATATGTTGCAAACAGCAATGGTGCGATCTGCTGCACACGTCTCAAAAAAGGCCCACACCAAAGAACTTTGGGAAAAATGCGCGGAGCCAGCATAGGCCTGCACATGCGTAGCTCTGCGGTGTGATGCAGTCGGTTGGCTGCCCTTAAGCTGGCCCCTGGAGGGCATCCTGCCTTGTTGGAGATGTGCCTCCTCCTCTCCCCTATAAGGCACCCACGTAGAGTCAGTGACCTCATCATCCCCTCCCTCCTCGTCACTGGAGCAAACCTGGCAGTATGCTGCAGCTGGGGGAACATGACTGCCAGTTTGATGTCCTTCTTGAGCATCCCCTCTCTCTAGGCTCACGTTACAAACTTCCTCAAGCTGGGTACCATCATCGGAGCCTTCAAAATGCTGTGCATCCTCCTGCAGCATGTACCCAACACTGTGGTCGAACAGTTCGAAGGACTCCTCCGTGCATGATGGTGGGGCTAGGGAAGGAGTTACTGATGACATTGGGCTGATCGAATAGGCCGCTTTGGCAGCTGCATTGACAGCGGATGAGGAGGATGAGGACGGCTTTGTCATCCACTCTACCAACTCTTCTGCATGTTGTGGCTCAACGCAGTCAGCTGTCGAAAAAAAGGACAGGCGTGCCCCACGGCCACATGCTGAGAATGCACCGTGTCCACGACCAGCACCGTTGGCTCTAGACACAGAGCCTGCTTGCCCTCTTTTAGTGGCCTGTGAGCGTCTGCCTCTCCTTGGTGGCCTTCCAGACATACTGTAAAATTAGATTAGCAAAACACCGCCTGAAGTTTACTAGAAAAAGTACACCAGGAATGGCCTGCAGTCAGGTATAGGCTTAGTTAGACTGGATGCAGTGGATATATATGTAGGAGACAGTATATATATTTTATGCACTGCGGATCACTGAATCACCTGCCTGGCCTGCCTGCCTGACAGTGTATTTCAATACGGACACCAGGAATGGCCTGCAGTCAGATCTAGCTACACAGGATACAGTGTGTATATACAGTAAACCCTCCTCCATCGCGGGGGTTACGTTCCGGACCCACCCGCGAAAAGGTCTTTAAACACACTTTTAAGCAATAAAAACACATAAAAGATAGAGAGAGAACACAAAAATCTTGTCATCTGCACATGCTCCGAATCGCGTTACCGCCCCCTCTAACGTCACCGCGCTCTGTGCGGTCCACGAGCGAGGCATGCGTTCCACCGCAGCCTCGCTCTGATTCAACGCTACATAACCGCGAAATGGCGAAATATTACTGCAACATCAGAATTAATACGTCCTAATTAAGATAGCGCAATATACCGGGACCGCAAAAACTGAACCGCGATCAGCAATAACAGATTCTCCCCCCTGCAACAAAATACCACCTCAGCAACAACAGATCTCCTAGCAGCCAGCATCAATAGACCTCTCCCTCAACAGTAGATCCATTCAAGCAACAAATGAACCCCAGCAACATAAGTCCCCCCTCCAGCAACAACAGACCCCCATGCAAAAATAGATCCCCTCCACCAACAACAGATCCCCTAGCAGCCAGCATCAGCAGACCCTCCAGCACCCCTTGCAAATACATACATTCATTGCTGCCCCCCCCACTCCTGCAACAATGGACCCCAATGCAAAAATAGATCCCGCCGAGCAACATAAGGCCCACTCAAGCAACAATAGACCCCCACCAGCAACAATAGATCTCCCTAGGAACAATAAACCTCCCATGCAAAAATAGATCTCCGCCCAGCAACAACTGAACCACAGCAACATAAGGCCCCTCTCTAGTAACAATAGATCCTCGCTAGCAACAATAGACCTCCCCTGCAACAATAGACCCCCCATGCAAAAATAGATTCCCTCCAGCAACAATTGAACCCCAGCAACATGAGCCACCCCCCTCCAGCAACAATAAATCTTTGCAGGCAACAATAGACATCCACAGCAACAATAGACCTTCATGCAAAAATAGATCCCATCCAGCAACAATAGATCCCCATGCAAAAATAGATCCCCTCCACCAACAATAGATCCCCCAGCAGCCAGCATCAATAGACCCTCCAGCACCCCTTGCAATTACATACATTCAGTGCTGGAGGCCCCTTCTCCAGCAACAAAAGACATCCCCTGCAACAATAGACCCCCATGCAAAAATAGATCCCGTCCAGCAACATAAGGCCCACTCCAGCAACAATAGATCCCCACCAGCAACAATAGATCTCACTAGGAACAATAGACCCCCATACAAAAATAGATCCTATCCAGCAACAAATGAACCCCAGCAACATAAGCCCCCCCTCCAGTAACAAGAGATCCTTATCAGCAACATTAGACCCCCCATGCAAAAATAGATTCCCTCCAGCAACAATTGAACCCCAGCAACATAAGCCCCCCCTCCAGCAACAATAGACCCCCATGAAAAATACGTCCCCTCCACCAACAATAGATCCCCCAGCAGCCAGCATCAATAGACCCTCCAGCAATGCCATGTCATTTGTAGAAGAACACACAATCACTCACCTCGGGAGTAAATGCAGAAAATGCAATCTTGCACAATAACACACTTTTGGAATAAAGTAAATATAATCATTTTCTTGAACTTACTGACCTGAGATATCCATGGAAATGCGAAACGCGTCGCAGACACAAATCAGCCGGAAACCAAATTAAAATGCATTAAAACCACACAATATGTTCACCAGAAACAATGTGTGCGAGCCGCACGATGCATATTCTAATTACAGGGAGATTTATAATTGCTTGGTACAGTAGTTACCCGACTCCCACATTTGTTACAGTCCGGGAATAAAAATAGATTTAATTGGGATTTTATGTCATTTATGATCTATATATATACTAGTCATGATCCGTATTCTCTTCACCATTATATATATATAAAAAAAACGCCCAGAGAACTGCAGCTGTCAGCATTTATCAATGTTCATTCACCCTTCACAATACACCCACCAATCAGCCGCGTCCATCATCTACATACATTACCATGGAACCCCCCCCCCCTCCCGGGCAAAGTCAGAAATTATCTACACCCACCGGACACTTTATTAGGTACACCTGTATAATTGCTCGGTAACACAAACTGCTAATCAGCCAATCATATGGCAGCAACTCAATGCATTTAGGCATCTAGACGTGGTGAAGACGACTTGCTGAAGTTCAACCCGAGCATCAGAATGGGGAAGAAAGGGGATTCAGTGACTTTGAACGTGAGATGGTTGTTGGTGGCAGACGGGCTGCTCTGAGTATTTCTGGGATTTTTACACACAACCATCTCTCGGGGTTTACAGAGAATGGTGGGAAAAAGAGAAAATATCCAGTGAGCGGCAGTTGTGTGGAGGAAAATGCCTTGTTGATGTCAGAGGAGAATGGTCAGACTGGTTTCCAGATGATAGAAAGGCAACAGTAACTCAAATATCCACTCTATACACCCAAGGTATGCAGAATACCATCTCTGAACGCACAACACATCGAATCTTGAAGCAGATGGGCTACAGCAGCAGAAGACCACACCGGGTGCCACTCCTGTCAGCTAAGAACAGGAAGCTGAGGCTACAATTTGCACAGGATCACCAACATTGGACAATAGAAGATTGGAAAAACGTTGCCGGGTCTGATGGGTCTGGATTTTTAGCTGCGACATTCAGATGGTCGGGTCAGAATTTGGCGCACGGATCCATCCTGCCTTGTATCACCGGTTCAGACTGGTGGTGGTGGTGTAATGGTGTGGGGGGGATATTTTCTTGGCACACTTTGGGCCCCTTAGTACCAATTGAGCATCGATTAAACCCCGCGGCCTACCTGAGTATTGTTGCTGACCATGTCCATCCCTTTATGACTACAGTGTACCCATCTTCTGATGGCTCCTCCCAGCAGGATAATGCACCATGTCACAAAGCTAAATTTTTTAACATCGTTCCCTTCCCCATAAATCCCACATGCACTTCGCACAAGCAGGGATTCCTGTACTGACTCCTCCCCCTGAAACTCCTCCTCCCAGGAGGCGGGCTCTGTGAAATGTGTGACACAGCAGTGCCTACTTACAGGGCATAGTAATCCGTCCCAGGAGAAAAGTTTCCCCATAGAAGTCAATGGAAACTCAGATAATTCATTCCACAGTGACTTCTATTGTATGCAGTACCGCATGTGGCCAGGGGTGGGGGGGGGGGGCGCCAGAGACCTTCAGAAACACTCGGGAATGGAGTGTTTCCGAGTGGCTCCAAGTGCATCCGAGCGGCTCAGAGTGTCGCCGGTGCGTTCCCACACCTCTTAGGGCATAGTGACTCTGTGTCACAGAATTCCAGGAGGTCAATGTGTGGGGTCTTCACAAACTTCCAGATGGTTCAGAGTACAGTGGTACCTTGAATTACGAGCATAATCCGTCCCAGGAGAATGCTTGTAATCCAAAGCACTCGCATATCAAAGCAAGTTTCCCCATAGAAGTCAATGGAAACTCAGATAATTAATTCCACAGTGCCTTCTATCATATGCAGTACCGCATGTGACCAGAGGTGGGGGGGGCGCCAGAGACCTTCAGAAACACTCGGGAATGGAGTGTTTCCGAGTGTCTCCGAGTGCATCTGAGCGGCTCCGTGTGTCGCCGGATTTTTCAAAAATAATGCTCTTATTGCGAAACGCTCGTTAACCACGTCACTCGCAACTCAAAGGTATTACTGTAATAGGAGGAGGCTGGAAATATTTGGAATACAATGTGGGAATGAAGATAGGATTTTATATTGTGAGTGACCATAGATACACTTTAACCACTTGCCAACCAGCCGCCGTCATTGTACGTCGGCTGCTTGAAGTTCAATACCGGGGTTATGGCAGCAGGTAGCTGCCGTAACCCCCTGGTATCTTTTTAAACAGCGGGCAGTCCGCTTTCAGGTAAAAGTGGTCTCTGCAGCGGATTCGCCACAAGATGCTTTTTTTTAAATCGGGGGGGCGGGAGAGGGCTCCTCCCCGGTGGTCTCCGCCCCTTACCGGAGCCGCCAGTAGCGGCGGAGCCGATCGGGTCCTCTCCCCTCTGAGAAATGGAGCAGAGTGAGGGAAAGATGGTGTGAGGTATCGCCGCGATCGTTAGAGCGAGAGCAATAATTCTAGCCCTAGACCTCCTCTGCAACTCAAAACTGGTAACCTGTAAACGTCGCCAATGGAGATTTTTAAACGGTCAAAGTTTGTCTCCATTCCACGAGCGGGCGCAATTTTAAAGCGTGACATGTTGGGTATTAATTTACTCGTTGTAACATTATCTTTCACAATATGAAAAAAATAAAATTGGGCTAACTTTACTGTTGTCTTATTTTTTAATAAAAAAAAGTGTATTTTTTCCCCAAAAAATTGCGCTTGTAAGACCGCTGCGCAAATACGGTGTGACATAAAGTATTGCAACGACCGCCATTTTATTCTCTAGGGTGTCTGAAAATATATATACAGTGGAGTAAAATGGGGAGCGGGTTAGTAGGACTTTAGATGAGGATAGCGGGGCCGTTCAGTCCCCTCCTCCATCCCAATTAATATAATACAAAGGGAGGAATGAACATAGGGCGGGACTAGGGCGGGCGCAAATTAAAGGTTTGGATAAAGGATAGTCTTTAATGGTTCAAATACTCATATATTTGCATTATCGTTACATTTCTGAAATGTATGCTTTTTGCTATAAATCAGAATTACTTAGAACACTATATAAGGACCAGCTATCACATAATATAAATATAAATATATTCCAACAAGGAATTGGCAAACATATTGGCAAAATACAAGGGTTGGACGTGGTATATTAAAAAACACAGTACAGTTGATATCTATATAAATTATTGACCATATTAAAATGTCAACTACATATAGAGAAAAATATAAAAAATATATAAAAAAAGATAAAAAAATTCATGGTAGGAACGTACATAGCAGCTTAATGAGTGAGTAGACTTGTTGGTAGTTGTAAGCTCTACGCGTTTCGGCGCCTTATAGCCACTCATCAGGAGAAAAACCGTAGTCATAATCTATAAGTAAGAAAAACAATGATATTTTTGTGCTCTAAAAGAAAATATATACTGTGGAACCTTGGTTTACGAGTAACGTGGTTAACCAGAGTTTTGAAAGACGAGCAACTTTTTTAAAATAATTCTGACTTGGTTTGCGAGTGTTGTCTCGCAAAACTAGCAGAATTCAAGCTAATGGGGTGTGCAGTACCACATTTGGCCAGAGGTGCGGGGGGCACCGGTGACACTCAGAATGGTTCGGAGCCGTTCGTAAATACTCGAAATCACTCGGAAACACTCCATTCCCGAGCCTTTCCGGGGGTTTCCGAGATCAGCCGAACTGTCCCCGAGTATCTCTGGCGCCCCCCCACCTCTGGCCACATGCGGTATTGCATGCCATAGATGTCAATGCGGATCGAATTATCTTTGTTTCCAATAACTTCTATGGGGAAACTCGCTTTGATATGCAAATGCTTTGGATTACAAGCATTCTCCTAGAACGGATTATGCTCGTAATCCAAGTTTCCACTGTATAATGTTTAGGCGTTCTAAGTAATTTTCTAGCAAATAAAAAATTTAAACAAATCTCAAAAAGAGGCTCGGTCCTTAAGTTGTTAAATATACAAAGTAACTTCTGTAATTTATAGTTTTACATGTATACAATGTATCTATAAGGACTATGTGTCCCATGGTACCTTGCCGATTCCTGTACCGACTCCTCACCCTGAAACTCCTCCTCCCAGAAGGCGGGCTCTGTGAAGTTTGTGACACAGCAGTGCCTACTCACAGGGCATAGTGACTCCGTGTCACACAATTCCAGGAAGCCATAATGTGGGGTCTTCACAGATGTCCAGATGGTAGGAGGAGGCTGGAAATAAAAGAATACAATGTATCCAATGAAGATCAGATTTTACATTCTCACCATAGACACACTTGTAGGGTCTGGTCCCCCTGCAGGGCAGATTAGATGGTTCGCAGGTGAGGGCAGACCCTCTGTCAGGAAAGGTTCCATCCGCTGGTAATATTTATTATTTGGCTTGCAGTACAGTGGTCCACCTGCAGGTGTCTCCTGGCAGTTTGGAACTGTCAGGGGAACTTCTCCCTGCTGGTGTTATATCATCTTTGGGACGCAGTACTGGTCTCCACCAGCGGATGGATCCTGGCAGTGTGGAGCGGACTGCTCTTCCTGCGGACAGGTGTCACCTAGCCTAATCACTGGTAGATACTTAAATACCCGGCAAGCCCTCACATGTTTGCCTTGGTATCTCTCTCCCTGACCTTGACCCTGACGGCTGAGCCTGTATCTGACCCGATCTCATCCCTATCCCGAGCCAATCCTGGTTCTGTCCCTCCTGCTTACCCATTACCTTGGATACCTGTCCCCCTGTTACCTGATTACTTTGGATCCCTGCTCTGCAGCCTATCCCTCCATCCTCTCCCTGTTAGTGTTGATCTCCCGTCCTTGCCTATCTTCTGATCTCCTTGTGTATGACCTCAGCCTGGCTTGTTTACGATTATGGTATCTCCCATCATTGTACATATATGTCTATCAAAGGTGTGCGCACAGGGTGTGCCAGGTGTGCCTGGGCACACCCTAATGACCCTGTGCTGGGCAGATTCCCCCTGCTACTTGGCTGCAGAGAAAGGAACTGGGGAATCTCTGTCCTCAGTGCCTTTCTCTGTCTCAAAAGCGAGACATCAGGGGTCTGTTTAGACCCCTGATATTTCACCTAGGACCCCATAGGGCTCCAAAAAATAAATAAATAATAATATTGTAAAAAAACGGAATATATTGTAAAAAATAATAAAATTGTAAAAAAGTAATAATAAAAAAATATAAAAAATAAACTGACGCCAGTCTCTGCCCTTTTGACATCGTCCAATGCTCCACCGACACTGTCCATTGTCCTATTGCTTTGGGGTGCACACCCTAATGCAATAGACTGCGCACACCTATGATGTCTATTGTTGTCTGTGGGTCTTGGTTTTAGGGTTGGTTATTGCACTGTGTTTATTTGAGGTGGTTGTATTCATATTTACTTACTTAAATAAATTATTATTATATTTTCACTCACATGCGTTTTTGGTTTCCTCTGTGCAGTCCACACAGTCTGGTCTGCTAGCTTCCCTGACAGTATACCAAGGCCATTTCTGATCAGACGTGGCTGCATAGAAGAACCATGCTGGTGTTGTGCGTTTTTGCTGATATGGATTTCGATGCAATCGTTTACTTTTCTCTGCTGGCAGCAGAGGATGGTGAATATTGTCGCCAGATTTTAAAAGGGTGGACTAGTGACCAGCTGATGGAAGCCATCTGATCAGCTCATTCCCTAGTGGATCGAGGTCATATGTTATTTGAGGATGTTTAGCCTCTAATCCAGTTATGTGTAAAGCCAGCCCTGTCATGTGTTCCCGAAGGAAGTGATGATTTCTTTCCTCCCTTTAGTGGTGACTAGTGATGAGCCGAACACCCCCGGGTTCGGTTCGCACCAGAACCCGCGAACGGCCTGAAAGTTCGTACGAACATTAGAACCCTATTAAATACAATGGATGCGAACGTTCGAATTCTAAAGTGCTAATTATAACGACTATTATGCATGTTATTGTCCTAAAAAGGGTTTGGGAACCCGGGTTGTGCACCAGGGGACATGTATCAATGCAAAAAGAAGTTTTAAAAACGGTCGTTTTTCGGGAGCAGTCATTTTAATGATGCATAAAGTGAAAAAAAAAAAGTCAAATATTCCTTTAAATATCGTACCTGGGGGGTGTCTAAAGTATGCCTGTGAAGTGCCACGTGTTTCCCGTGTTTAGAACTGTCCCTGCACAAAATGACACTTCTAAAGGAAAAAAAAGCCATTTAAAACTGCTTGCGGCTGTAATGTAATGTCTGGTCCCGGTAATATGGATGAAAATCTTTAGGAAAAATGGCATAGCTACCCCATGACCCCCCCCCCCCCCCCCTACCCCAGCCCATTACCAGCCCCTTTGGGTCTTGTATGGATATTAAGGGGAACACCGCACACAAAATAAAAAAGGCCCTATATACTCTGAACAGCCGTATACAGGCGGTGCATACAAGACAGGGACTGTAGGTTTGTTCTTATGTAGAATCTGTTTGTAATTTTGAACAGGTACATTGTTTAAGTGTAGCTCCAGCCCAAAAATCTATTTTTAAACTTTTTGGAGAACATAGGTAAGGGTTATCACCCCTGTAACATTTGTTTTGCTGTCTGTGCCCCTGTTCAGAACATTTCACCTCACTTTCCGTCCCAATGACAACTGTTTTTGAAATGTGGTGTTTTTCTTGAAACAAGGATTGGTGATAAAGCATCAGTACAGAGGAGACACCTTTCTCCCATATTAATTCTTACAGGAGAGAATTTTCCTTCCTAGGGGTAGATTTCCTCTCACTTCCTGTTGTCTTCTTGCGTTTGCAAGTAGGAGTCGTTTGTAAGTTGGATGTTTGAAAGTAGGGACCTGCCGTATATACTCTGCAGAAATAGGCCCCTTAGTTGTTGGTGTTGGCACAACACTGTAAGCACTCACAGTTACACTTGGTTGGTGCTGGAACGCCCTGCTGTCAACTATTATATCAGGAATTGTAATTACATATAATTGTTGAACAGTGGTAGTAAAAATTGGGCCTTTGATGGTGGTGCTGGTGCCACAACACTGTAAGCCCTGACAGTTACTCTTGGTGGGTGCAGCAATGGGCCCTGCTGTGAATTATTAGATCAAGAATTGTAATTGCATGCCCCTGTTGAACAGGGGCTGAAAAATTGGGCCTTTCGTGGTGGTGGTGGTGGTGGTGGCGTTGCCACAACACTGTAAGCCCTCAGAGTTACTCTTGGTGGGTGCAGCAATGGGCCCTGCTGTGAATTATTAGATCAAGAATTGTAATTACATGCCCCTGTTGAACAGGGGCTGAAAAATTGGGCCTTAGGCACTGGTGGCACAACACTACAACCCCTCACAGATACTGTACTTGGAGCACAGCAATGAACCCTGTTGCAAAGTATTGCTTCAAAAATTGTAATGACACGCCCCTGTTAAACAGGGGCTGAAAAATTGGGCCTTAGGCACTGGTGGCACAACACTCCAACCCCTCACAGATACTGTACTTGGAGCACAGCAATGAGCCCTGTTGCAAAGTATTGCTTCAAAAATTGTAATTACACGCCCCTGTTAAACAGGGGCTGAAAAATTGGGCCTTAGCCACTGGTGGCGGCACCCATAAACAAAAATGATCTTCCAAGCTATCATCATCAATCGTATCATTGAGGACTCGGAGGAGGAGGATAGCCAGTCAACATAACAGCACAGGCACTCAGCATCAGCATCAGTCTTGAAGGGATGTGACATGTTAAAATCAATTAGTCTGTTATATCAGCATCAGGTGTGTGGTAGCTGGTGGTGATCCAAGACTGGTTCATCTTGATGAAAGTCAGTCGATCAACCGAGTCGGTGGACAGGCGCACCCTGTGATCCGTGACAAATCCTCTAGCAGCACTGAATGTGCGTTCCGAAAGAACGCTGGATGCAGGACAGGCCAGTAGCTCAATTGCATACTGTGCAAGCTCTGGCCAGTGATCCATCCTCAAGACCCAGTAAGCCAGAGGATTTTCGGTGAGGAAGGTGTCCAAGTCTGACCTTGCCCCTAGATATTCCTGCACCATGTTTATCAGACGCTGGCGATGGTTGCTGGAACCAATCATACTTTGGGGCTGCGGACTAAAGAATTGTCTGAACGCATCGGTCAGACGGCCACCTTCCCCACCGCTCCTTCTTTGACTGGCCGAAGCCTCAGCAACTCGTTGTCCAGGACCAGGAGTTTGTAACCTCCCAGTCTCTGGGAACGCGTTGCACAGACCTTTCTGCAAGGCCTCCCGGAGTTGTCTCATCCTCTGCTCCCTCTGCGACGGTAACATAAGGTCCGCAACCTTACCCTTGTACCGTGGATCAAGGAGAGTGGCCAGCCAGTAATGGTCCCTCTCCTTGATCCGAAGAATACGAGGATCCTTCCGCAGACTTTGCAGGATCAGGGAGGCCATGCAGCGTAGGTTTGCTGAGGCATTTGGTCCGGAGTCCTCTGGGTCACTAAGGACGACATGATCCGTAGCCACCTCCTCCCAGCCACGTACAAGTCCACTGGTTTCTTGGGACTGTAAATCATCCCTAAAAGACTGCTGCTGATGATGCTGAGTGCCAGCCTCCACCTCCATGCTGACACAATCCTCCTCCTCCTCCTCCTCTTCCTGTGCGATGGGTGGGACAGAAGGAACACTGTCTGGGTAAAGGGGGCCTTGAGAGGCAAGGAAGTCCTCCTCTTCCTGCCTCTGTTCTGCCTCAAGTGCCCTGTCCATTATTCCACGCAGCGTGTGCTCCAACAGGTGGACAAGAGGTACAGTGTCACTGATGCATGCACTGTCACTGCTCACCATCCTCGTGGCCTCCTCAAATGGTGCCAGGACAGTGCATGCATCCCTGATCATGCCCCACTGGCGTGGAGAAAAAAAACCAAGCTCCCCTGACCCTGTCCTGGTGCCGTAGTCGCACAGGTACTCATTGATGGCCCTCTGCTGCGTGTGCAGCCGCTGCAGCATGGCCAACGTTGAGTTCCACCTGGTGGGCATGTCACATATAAGGCGGTTCTTGGGCAGGTTCAACTCCTTTTGCAGCTCAGCCAGGCGAGCACTGGCATTATAAGATCTGCGGAAATGCACACAGACTTTCCTGGCCTGCCTCAGGACATCCTGTAAGCCCGGGTACCTGCCCAAGAACCGCTGCACCACCAGCTTAAGGACGTGAGCCACACAGGGCACATGGGTCAGTTGTCCCTGTCGGAGGGCGGAGAAGAGGTTGGTGCCATTGTCGCAAACCACCATTCCTGGCTTAAGCTGGCGTGGCGTCAACCACCTCTCGGCCTGGCCCTGCAGAGCAGACAGGACCTCTGCCCCAGTGTGGCTTCTGTCCCCCAAACACACCAGCGCAAGCACGGCATGGCATCTTTTTGCCTGCGTACTTGCGTAGCCCCTTGAACGGCTACGGAGCACCGCTGGTTCAGAGGACAAAGCACAGGAAGAGGCCATGGAGGAAGAAGAAGAGGAGGGGGTGGAGGAGAGAGGTGTGTCACAACCAGTAGTAGCATTTTGGAGGCGTGGCGGTGGAACAACCTCCAACACTACTGCACCTTGTCCTGCATCCTTCCCAGCTGCCAAAAGAGTGACCCAATGGGCCGTGAAAGAAAGGTAACGTCCCTGTCCATGCCTGCTGGACCATGAGTCAGCGGTAATATGCACCTTACCGCTGACTGCCCTGTCCAGCGAGGCCAAGACATTGCCTTCCACATGCCGGTAGAGAGCCGGAATAGCCTTCCGTGAGAAAAAGTGGCGTTTGGGAACCTGCCACTGAGGAACCGCACATTGCACAAACTCACGGAAGGGGGCCGAGTCTACCAACTGAAAAGGCAGCAGTTGAAGCGCTAGCAATTTAGCCAAGCTAGCATTCAACCGCTGGGCATGTGGATGGCTGGGAGTGAACTTCTTTCGACGGTCCAGCAGCTGGGGCAGGGAAATTTGCCTGCTAGAATCGGACGTCGGTGTACTGCTAGCAGAGTGGCCGCAAGTACTTGGCTGTGACACACCTAATTCTACACCTTCATTCCTCTCAGTGCATGTTTCAGAGAGGACTGAAGTTATAGTGGGGTTGGAGATCCCAGCTGATGCGGTGCAAGGAGAGGTCCGCTTTGTTCTTTGGTGTGGGTCTTTGAGGTAGGCTTGCCAACGAGCTGCATGGCAGGTCAACATATGTCTGGTCAGGCATGTGGTACCCAAGCGGCTGATGTTTTGGCCACGCGATATACGCTTGAGACATATGTTGCAAACAGCAGCTGTGCGATCTGATGCACTAGCCTCAAAAAAGGCCCACACCAAAGAACTTTTTGAATGACGGGCAGAGGCAGCGCCCTGCACAGTCGGAGCTCTGCGGTGTGATTCCGTCGGTGTACTGCCCTTACGCTGGCCACCAAAGGGCATCCTGCCTCGTTGGAGATGTGCCTCCTCCTCATCCTCCTCCTCCTCCTCTCTCCTATTAGGCACCCACGTGGAGTCAGGGACCTCATCATCCCCTCCCTCCTCATCACTGGAGCCAATCTGGCAGTATGCTGCAGCTGCTGGAACATGACTGCCAGATTGGTGTCCTTCTTGAGCATCCCCTCTGTCTGCTCTCACGCTACTGCCTTCCTGTAGCTGGGTTTCATCATCAGACCCTTCGAAACGCTGGGCATCCTCCTGGAGCATGTACCCAACACTGTGCTCAAACAGTTCGGGGGACTCCTCAGGAGGAGGACATGGTGGGTCTAGGGAAGGAGTGACTGATGATGAGTCTGACATTGATACCAGGGAAGAGGACGCTTTGGCAGCTGCTTTGCCAGTACCCTGAGCCTGGGTGAGAGAGGATGAGGAGGAGGAGGAGGGCTTGGTCATCCACTCTACCAAGTCTTCGGCATGATGTGGCTCAACATGTCCAGCTGCCAAAAAGAAGGACAAGCGTGTCCCTTGGCCATGTGCTGATGACAATGCACCGCGTCCACGACCAGCACTGTTGCCCCCAGACACAGAGCCTGCTTGCCCTCTTTTATTGCTTCCTGACTGTCTGCCTCTCCTTGTTTGCCTTCCAGACATTCTAATGGATGGCCTGCAGGGAGATGGGAAAAAAGCAATAAGGGCTACCTTCAGGTGTCCTTCTCTGTCCCTTTACTTAAGGATTTCTAAATATGGTTGAGGATGATTGCTTTCGCACAGAATAGCACAACGACAATTTCCCTGACTGTCCAAAAAACAAGGATTTCAAAGATGGTTGATGAGGAATGCTTTAGCACAGTATAGCACAAGGAGAATTTCCCTCACTGTCCTTCCCTGTCCCTAGAAACAAGGATTAGCACAGTGAAAGAAACTGACACTCTCCCTATCTATAGTTTTCTGTCCCTAGAAAAAATGTTTTTTTAAAGATGGTTGATGATCAATGCTTTAGCACACTATAGCACAAGGAGAATTTCCCTCACTGTCCTTCCCTGTCCCTAGAAACAAGGATTAGCACAGTGAAAGAAACTGACACTCTCCCTACCTATAGTTTTCTGTCCCTAGAAAAAATGTTTTTTTTAAAGATGGTTGATGATCAATGCTTTAGCACAGTATAGCACAAGGAGAATTTCCCTCACTGTCCTTCCCTGTCCCTAGAAACAAGGATTAGCACAGTGAAAGAAACTGACACTCTCCCTACCTATAGTTTTCTGTCCCTAGAAAAAATGTTTTTTTAAAGATGGTTGATGATCAATGCTTTAGCACAGTATAGCACAAGGAGAATTTCCCTCACTGTCCTTCCCTGTCCCTAGAAACAAGGATTAGCACAGTGAAAGAAACTGACACTCTCCCTACCTATAGTTTTCTGTCCCTAGAAAAAATGTTTTTTTAAAGATGGTTGATGATGAATGCTTTAGCACAGTATAGCACAAGGAGAATTTCCCTCACTGTCCTTCCCTGTCCCTAGAAACAAGGATTAGCACAGTGAAAGAAACTGACACTCTCCCTACCTATAGTTTTCTGTCCCTAGAAAAAATGTTTTTTTAAAGATGGTTGATGATCAATGCTTTAGCACAGTATAGCACAAGGAGAATTTCCCTCACAGTCCTTCCCTGTCCCTAGAAACAAGGATTAGCACAGTGAAAGAAACTGACACTCTCCCTACCTATAGTTTTCTGTCCCTAGAAAAAATGTTTTTTTAAAGATGGTTGATGATCAATGCTTTAGCACAGTATAGCACAAGGAGAATTTCCCTCACTGTCCTTCCCTGTCCCTAGAAACAAGGATTAGCACAGTGAAACACACTGACACTCTCCCTACCTATAGTTTTCTGTCCCTAGAAAAAATGTTTTTTTAAAGATGGTTGATGATGAATGCTTTAGCACAGTATAGCACAAGGAGAATTTCCCTCACTGTCCTTCCCTGTCCCTAGAAACAAGGATTAGCACAGTGAAAGAAACTGACACTCTCCCTACCTATAGTTTTCTGTCCCTAGAAAAAATGTTTTTTTAAAGATGGTTGATGATCAATGCTTTAGCACAGTATAGCACAAGGAGAATTTCCCTCACTGTCCTTCCCTGTCCCTAGAAACAAGGATTAGCACAGTGAAACACACTGACACTCTCCCTACCTATAGTTTTCTGTCCCTAGAAAAAATGTTTTTTTAAAGATGGTTGATGATCAATGCTTTAGCACAGTATAGCACAAGGAGAATTTCCCTCACTGTCCTTCCCTGTCCCTAGAAACAAGGATTAGCACAGTGAAAGAAACTGACACTCTCCCTACCTATAGTTTTCTGTCCCTAGAAAAAAATGTTTTTTTAAAGATGGTTGATGATCAATGCTTTAGCACACTATAGCACAAGGAGAATTTCCCTCACTGTCCTTCCCTGTCCCTAGAAACAAGGATTAGCACAGTGAAAGAAACTGACACTCTCCCTACCTATAGTTTTCTGTCCCTAGAAAAAATGTTTTTTTAAAGATGGTTGATGATCAATGCTTTAGCACAGTATAGCACAAGGAGAATTTCCCTCACTGTCCTTCCCTGTCCCTAGAAACAAGGATTAGCACAGTGAAACACACTGACACTCTCCCTACCTATAGTTTTCTGTCCCTAGAAAAAATGTTTTTTTAAAGATGGTTGATGATCAATGCTTTAGCACAGTATAGCACAAGGAGAATTTCCCTCACTGTCCTTCCCTGTCCCTAGAAACAAGGATTAGCACAGTGAAAGAAACTGACACTCTCCCTACCTATAGTTTTCTGTCCCTAGAAACATTTTTTTTTTTAAAGATGGTTGATGATCAATGCTTTAGCACACTATAGCACAAGGAGAATTTCCCTCACTGTCCTTCCCTGTCCCTAGAAACAAGGATTAGCACAGTAAAACACACTGATACTCTCCCTACCTATAGTTTTCTGTCCCTAGAAAAAATGTTTTTTTAAAAATGGTTGATGATCAATGCTTTAGCACACTATAGCACAAGGAGAATTTCCCTCACTGTCCTTCCCTGTCCCTAGAAACAAGGATTAGCACAGTAAAACACACTGACACTCTCCCTACCTATAGTTTTCTGTCCCTAGAAAAAATGTTTTTTTAAAGATGGTTGATGATCAATGCTTTAGCACAGTATAGCACAAGGAGAATTTCCCTCACTGTCCTTCCCTGTCCCTAGAAACAAGGATTAGCACAGTGAAAGAAACTGACACTCTCCCTACCTATAGTTTTCTGTCCCTAGAAAAAATGTTTTTTTAAAGATGGTTGATGATCAATGCTTTAGCACACTATAGCACAAGGAGAATTTCCCTCACTGTCCTTCCCTGTCCCTAGAAACAAGGATTAGCACAGTAAAACACACTGACACTCTCCCTACCTATAGTTTTCTGTCCCTAGAAAAAATGTTTTTTTAAAGATGGTTGATGATCAATGCTTTAGCACACTATAGCACAAGGAGAATTTCCCTCACTGTCCTTCCCTGTCCCTAGAAACAAGGATTAGCACAGTAAAACACACTGACACTCTCCCTACCTATAGTTTTCTGTCCCTAGAAAAAATGTTTTTTTAAAGATGGTTGATGATCAATGCTTTAGCACAGTATAGCACAAGGAGAATTTCCCTCACTGTCCTTCCCTGTCCCTAGAAACAAGGATTAGCACAGTAAAACACACTGACACTCTCCCTACCTATCCTTCTCTTTCCCTAAACTAAAGGAATCCAGGTTAAGCAAGAAAAAAAATGTCACTGTCCCTGCCTATGCTTCTCTTTCCCTGCTCCGGAACACACTACACTAGGCCGCCGTGCTGGCGGCCTTTTATAGTGTGGGGCGTGTACTAAACACCCTCAGCAATAATTGGCCACAGGCATCCTGCCTGTGGCCAATCATTGCTCTCCTCGCTGCCGGCGCTGTGATTGGCCAAGCATGCGGGGTCACAGTGCATGCTTGGCCAATCACAGCGCCTGGATGACACTGCGATGGCGTAGTGCATTGTGGGCCGTTCGCGTCACTCGAATTAGGCGCGAACGGCCCAAATCGTTCGATCTTCATCGAACAGCCGATGTTCGAGTCGAACGTATGTTCGACTCGAACACCGAGCTCATCCCTAGTGGTGACCTAGTTGATTCCCTGGTATGGTTGTTGGAGGACGACCTGGCCTTTTTTGATGAACATTATTCCTCCTGTTCCCAGCAGGTGCTATCTGATTGCATTTGTTCAGTACAATCTCTGATTAGACAGGGTGTGTGTGAACCAGCTTTTGTTCAACCTGTACTACAGGCATGGTCAGATCTCCTGTATTTAGCCAAGCCACAATAACCCTGCCCTGCCATTAGTCGCCTGCCTTCCCAGGAATCTATCTCCCCGTCACCCATGGCAACCTCAGCTACAGCCCTGTATACTCAGCTTCCCACCAAGTACTATTACCCAGTCTCTACTTGCTGCACTTATCCTGCCTTCAATCCACCTGCCTCTTCCCTTTCACCTGTAACTATTCCACAAAAATCTCCTCCAGCCACTGTCCCCGTGTCTCCACCGCATTCCAGCCCTTCCTTTTGCCCAATTACATCCTTTTCTTACATTTCTCCAGTTACTTACAAATCTGCAGCGGTTAAGCCAAAAAAGAGACAAAAATTCTTTCCGACCCACACAATCTTGCCAGTAACCCAACCTGCCTCCACACCGACCAACCTGCTCCAGCCTGCGTTCACGCCAGTTGAACCTGATGACCCACATAAATCTACCAACTCTTTGCCTGTTACCCAGCCCGACGTCCCAGTGCCTGTTACCCAGCCCGACGTCCCAGTGCCTGTTACCCAGCCCGACGTCCCAGTGTCAGCTACCCAGTCTGAAACTCCAGTACCTGCTGCCGGGTTTGGAGTGCCAGTGTTCCAGCCCGAGGTGCAAGTGTTCCAGCCCGAGGTGCCAGCATTACAGCCTGGGGAACCAGTACCAGCATTCCAGCCTGAAGAGCTAGAGCCAGCATTCCGGTCTGAGGTTGTGGTGCCCGTTTCCCAGGTTGAGGTTGTGGTGCCCGTTTCTCGGCCTGAGGTTGTGGTGCCCGTTTCCCAGCCTCTGTCTGCTGCCCAGCCTGATGAGCCACTGTCTGCTGCCCAGCCTGATGAGCCACTGTCTGCTGCCCAGCCTGATGTGTTCCTGTCTGCTGCCCAGCTTGATGTGCCCATACCTGCTACCCAGCTTGATGTCCCGGTGTCTGCCTTCCAGTCTGATGTGCCTGCCTTTCAGTCTGGTGTCCTGGTGCCGGCCTTTTAAGTCTGGTGTCCTGGTGCCTGCCTTCCAGTCTGGTATCCTGGTGCCTGCCTTCCAGTCTGGTGCCTGCCTTCCAGTCCGATGTGCCTGCCTTCCAGTCTGGTGTCCTGGTGTCTGCCTTCCAGTCTGGTGTCCTGGTGCCTGCCTTCCAGCCTGATGTGCCTGCTTTCCAGCCTGATGTGCCTGCTTTCCAGCCTGATGTGCCTGCTTTCCAGTCTGATGTGCCCGTCACCTGCCCGGATGTGCCCGCTGTCTGCCCGGATGTGCCCACTTTCCAGTCTGATGTGCCCGCTGTCTGTCCGGATGTGCCCGCTTTCCAGTCGATGTGCCCGCTGTCTGCCCGGATGTGCCCGCTGCCTGCCCAGATGTCTGTACCCGCTGCTCAGCTCAAGCTGCATTTTGTTCGGTTTAAAGCCATGGACTTTCCTCATGCCCAACCTGATGTGACTTTGCCTGTTGCCCAGCTTGTCGCCATGGACTTTCCCCAGCAACAATTAGTTGGAGCGTCTGGAGGCCGCTCCTTCGAGGGGGGGTACTGTCAGGAAAGGTTCCATCCGCTGGTAATATTTATTATTTGGCTTGCAGTAGTACTGTGGTCCACCTGCAGGTGTCTCCTGGCAGTTTGGAACTGTCAGGAGAACTTCTCCCTGCTGGTGTTATATCATCTTTGGGACGCAGTACTGGTCTCCACCAGCGGATGGATCCTGGCAGTGTGGAGCGGACTGCTCTTCCTGCGGACAGGTGTCACCTAGCCTAATCACCGGTAGATACTTAAATACCCGGCAAGCACATGTTTGCCTTGGTATCTCTCTCCCTGACCTTGACCCTGCGATCCCGACTTCTGAGCCTGTATCTGACCCGACCTGATCCCTATCCCGAACCCATCCTGGTTGTGTCCCTCCTGCTTCCCTATTACCTTGGATAACTGTCCCCCTGTTACCTGATTACTTTGGATCCCTGCTCTGCAGCCTATCCCTCCGTCCTCTCCCTGTTCCTGTTGATCTCCCGTCCTTACCTATCTTCTGATCTCCTTGTGTAGGACCTCAGCCTGGCTTGTTTACGATTACGGCAGTGGCGGCCCGTCCATAGGGGGCGCCCGGGCGCCGCCCCCCCCCCCCCTCCTGTGGTCACCAAAAAAAAAAACGGGCCCTTTAAGAGTTTTTTTTTTTAATGTCTTTTTTTTTACACATGGCGGCGCGACCATAGAGGGTGCAGAAGCGCCGCTACCGCTCGCTTCTGCGCCCGGCCGTCACTCACCACAACAATACATAGGTTCATGCATTGCATGAACCTATGTATTGCTGCCGCCCACTATTCAGATGGCCGGCCCCTTGAGCGCCGGCCATCTGAGTCACAGCGTCTGATTGGCCTTTAGAAGTGCCTATCAGAGCCAGCAGGCTCTGATAGGCTTCCCGACTACAGCCTGAGGGCTGTAATCAGCTTCTAAATACCTAATGAGAGGACGCACAGGGGTGCGTTCCCTGGCCAATCAGGTTCACCGGGTCTGGTTACCGGTAACCTGATTGGCTGAAGTGACATCGAGGGCGGGAGAAGACATCGAGGACGGAAGAAGGACGGCGCTGACTCGAGGAAGGTAAGTGCGGGGCTGGGGGGGAAAAAACTGGCTGTATTATGAGGACAAACTGGCTGCATTATGGGGGAGAAACTGGCTGCATTATGGGGGACAAACTGGCTGCATTATGGGGGAGAAACTGGCTGCATTATGGGGGAGAAACTGGCTGCATTATGGGGGAGAAACTGGCTGTATTATTGGGGGAGAAACTGGCTGCATATGGGGGGGAAACTGGCTGCATTATGGGGGAGAAACTGGCTGCATTATGGGGGATTAACTGGCTGCATTATGGGGGAGAAACTGGCTGTATTATTGGGGGAGAAACTGGCTGCATTATGGGGGGGAAACTGGCTGCATTATGGGGGAGAAACTGGCTGCATTATGGGGGAGAAACTGGCTGCATATGGGGGGGAAACTGGCTGCATTATTGCATTATGGGGGAGAAACTGGCTGCATTATGGGGGGGAAACTGGCTGCATATGGGGGGGAAACTGGCTGCATTATGGGGGAGAAACTGGCTGCATTATGGGGGGGAAACTGGCTGCATATGGGGGAGAAACTGGCTGCATATGGGGGGGAAACTGGCTGCATTATGGGGGAGAAACTGGCTGCATTATGGGGGGGAAACTGGCTGCATATGGGGGAGAAACTGGCTGCATATGGGGGGGAAACTGGCTGCATTATGGGGGGGAAACTGGCTGTATATTGGGGGAGAAACTGGCTGCATATGGGGGGGAAACTGGCTGCATTATGGGGGAGAAACTGGCTGCATTAGGGGGGGAAACTGGCTGCATTATGGGGGAGAAACTGGCTGCATTATGGGGGGGAAACTGGCTGCATATGGGGGAGAAACTGGCTGCATATGGGGGAGAAACTGGCTGCATATGGGGGAGAAACTGGCTGTATTATGGGGGAGAAACTGGCTGCATATGGGGGGGAAACTGGCTGCATTTGGGGACAAACTAGTGGTGTTTGGGCACAGTGGCTGCGTTTAATGGGCACAGTGGTGGCAATTGATGATTTTTTTTTTTCAGTTTGTTTGCGCCCCCCCAAAAAAATTGAGCACCAGCCGCCACTGGATTACGGTATCTTCCATCATTGTACATATATGTCTATTGTTATCTGTGGGTGTTGGTTTTATGGTTGGTTATTGCACTGTGTTTGTTTGAGGTCGTTGTATTTATATTTACTTACTTAAATAAATTATTATTATATTTTCACTCACATGCGTTTTTGGTTTCCTCTGTGCAGTCCACACAGTCTGGTCTGCTAGCTTCCCTGACACCCTCCATGTCGCCTGGATTCCCCAGTGTGGCCCCCCATAGTACCACTGAAGGGCCCTACTTTGCATCCTTGAGCTTTGATACAAAGCCCCGGGCGAACGTGCCAAACTGTCCCCCCCCCCCCCAAGATGTATAAGCTTCAATTGTCAGCAAAAAACTATCCCCCAAAAAAAAAAAAAAATGAACACATCTGCATGCTTACTCCCTAAGCATAAATTCCCCCCCCCCCCCCAGCACAAATCTCCCTAAATCACCACTCCTAGCACAAATCTTCTACCCCTCAAATTTCCCGTCTGTGTACACATCATTCCCCCCCCTAGCACAATTACTCCCCCCCCAAAAATAAATGTTTCCTTCCTAACACAAATACTCCCCAACCATCCTTACCAGCACAAATCTCCCTAAATCTCCTCTCCTAGCACACGCCCCTCCTCTCCGCAGGAAATCACTTGACACCCGGAGCGCCTCCAGGACTCAATTATCGGTTTCTTGCTGCGTAATGAAGAACGCCGAAATATAAGAGCCGCGCCGCTGTTTGGCTATCGGTGCGTGGCAGGAAAATTTCCAAGCCCTGCCTGTGCGTCTGTCTATTGGTCGTATGGATTTTATGTCATCTATGGGTTGCTCAGCCGTTATCGACGCGTTCGATCGATAAACGCCATTTTCCAATCCCCTCTGCCTTTTATATTGCTGGACACGGCGCTGGGTGTCAGTGAGGATCAGAAGAGCCGGGAGCCCATTGTACATCCGAGACGTCTTCCCTGCCCGAGTGCGTCTTCCAGGCATTTCTACTGGGCAGCGGGTCCATGAAGAAAGGTGTGCCGAGCTTATAGATCAGTGGTTCTCAACCTTTCTAGTGCCGTGACCCCTTGATAAAATTTCCCAAGTTGTGGGGACCCCTCACATTAAAATTATTTTTGTAGTGTGAGTTGTCAGACAAGTAATTTGCGCCCCTAATCCATGGACATTTAGTGCTCCCTGAGTCCCTTCCACTCGTACAGTAATAAAAACCCTTAGGCCCCTTTCACACTGGGGCGGGCAGGAGCGGTGGCGATATAGCAGCGCGATTTTCAGCGCTGCTATACCGTCGTTCTTACCGCGGTATGTGGCCGCTAGGGGGGTGAATTTAACCCCCGCTAGCGGCCGGAAAAGGGTTAATACCGCCCGCAAACCGCGGCTATTGCCGCGGTTTGCGGGCAGTATTACCGCGGTGTCCCATTGATTTCAATGGGCAGCCGCGGTAAAAGAGCGGTGAACACACCGCTCCTTCACCGCTGTAAAGAAGCGGCTAGCAGGACTTTTGGAGCGGTCCTGCTAGCGCACCACTTCAGTGTGAAAGCCTTCGGGCTTTCACATTGAAGGCTACAGGCAGGAATTTTTCATGCGGTATAATAGCGCTAATATTAGCGCTAAACCGCATGAAAAACGCCCCAGTGTGAAAGGGGCCTTATGGCACATTTTAGGATGTTCCACTCTTTCCCTTTGTTCTCCTTTCTTTCCCTTTTATCTCTCTCTATCCTAATTTCGTGTTTTTTCCCCCCCATCCCTCTCTTCAGCCGTCTTTCTTGTTCTTTCTCTTATTCTTTCTCTCCCTTTTTCTTTGTTCCTCCCCCTCTTTTCCTCTCCCTTCCATGTATTCTTTATTTTTACTCTTTCGCTTACTCCTTGGTGGTGGGGGGCATAATGGGATGAGTGGCAGTGCTGGCGGGAGTTGGGATAAGTGGCAGTGCTGGAGGGGGGGGTGGGGTGAGTGGCAGTGCTGGGGGGAGTTCTGACCGGCCAACTTAGGTGCTCTTAATAAAGGTCATCTGCTGATCTGAAAACTGTAGTGGGGACTTTTAATGGCAACTCTAACCACAGGTAGTGTTACTCACTTTGTCAGCAGTGACACCTATGCCGAAATCAGGAGATGGGTCTCCTCCAGCCCCTCCCACTTCACATTCCTCAGTCAGCTGACCTCTAGTCTCTGCCCCCCAGCCATGCTGTGAACTGAATGGGTGGCTGCGAAGAGGCTGAGTGGGCGGCCACAAGCTCCAGGGGCAGCCCAGCTGGGTGGCCTCAAAAAGGCTGGGAGAGCGGTGCAGGCTTCAGGAACAGCCCAGGATTCGGTGACCCCTGGCAAATTGTCATTTGACCCCCAAGTTGAGAACCACTGTTATAGATGAAGGCCAAGTGGGCAGAACTTTACATAGTTACATTGTTTTAACTTGGACCAACTATGTACAGTATATTATACACTATATGACCAAAAGTATTGGGACACCTGCCACTACACACATGACCTTTAATGGCATCCCAGTCTTAGTCTGTAGGGTTCCATATTGAGTTGGCCCCGCCCTTTGCAGCTATAACAGCTTCACCTCTTCTGGGAAGGCTGTCCACAAGGTTTAGGAGGGTGTCTATGGGAATGTTTGACCATTCTTCCAGGAGCGCATTTGTGAGGTCAGGCACTGATGTTGGACGAGAAGGCCTGGCTCACAGTCTTTGCTCTAATTCATCCCAAAGGTGTTCTATTAGGTTGAGGTCAGGACTCTGTGCAGGCCAGTGAAGTTCCTCCACCGCAAACTAGCTCATCATGTCTTTATGGACCTTGCTTTGTGCACTGGTGAGCAGTCATGTTGGAACAGGAAGGGGCCGTCCCCAAACTGTTCCCACAAAGTTGGGAGCATGAAATTGTCCAAAATGTCTTATTATGCTGACGCCTTAAGAGTTCCCTTCACTGGAACTAAAGGGCCAAACACAACCCCTGAGGAGCCAAGCCCAACCCCTGAAAAACAACCCCACACTATAACCCCCATTCATGACTTTATGGACCTTGCTTTGTGCACTGGTCCAAATCATTCGGTGGGGAGGATTATGGTGTGGGGTTGTTTTTCAGGGGTTGGGCTTGGCTCCTCAGGGGTTGGGATTGGCCCCTTAGTTCCAGTGAAGGGAACTCTTAAGGCGTCAGCATACCAAGACAATTTGGACAATTTCATGTTCACAACTTTGTGGGAACAGTTTGAGGACGGGCCCTTCCTGTTCCACCATGACTGCACACCAGTGCACAAAGCAAGGTGGAGACTGCGAGCCAGGCCTTCTCATCCAACATCAGTGCCTGATCTCACAAATGCACTTCTGGAAGAATTGGTCAAACATTCCCAACAGAGGGGAGCCAGACTAAGTGCAACACTAAAATGGCAACCCACAAAATAGACGAGTAATACGGACACAAATGTGTAAAGCCGTCAGTCTCGGAGCCTCTCCAAACCATCCTGATGCCGTGACAGCCTGGAGCACAAGCCATGTTGCTGGATGGAAGCAGGAAGCGGCCGATCGCCGCCGTAACCAGTGTGGAACGCAAGATGGTGCCGGGCCAGACGTGACGTCACATGGATGGCGTGCCGGCGTAGGACGGGCGGTAACGCGTTTCGAAGCAACAGCTTCTTCTTCAGACCTGAAGAAGCTGTTCCTTCGAAACGCCGTCAACAGGAAGTGCTTCTCCTGGCAGGATCCCCGGTTACAATAACTTTGTAACAGATTCACAAAAAATTATTTGCTTAAAGGGGCTAACTCCATCTTTTTCTGCCATTTATGGTGTAGCATGTAACACGGTGCACATGGGAACCCCCCCCCACCCCCAAAACTGGCCCCCCATGACAGCATACAAGGGTTCCTCTTCCCTGCAGTAGCTGTCACTTTTGAAATTGGCTCCACCCACACAGCCGTGTCATTCAAAAAATTTTTTAATAGAACGCAAGTTCACTGATCACTGCGCTTATAGTCCATTGACGCTTCAGAGGTACAGACCGAAATTGGGGAAAGGTCTGCAGGAGCCTGGCATTGCCCCCCGCCATCCACTGGTCGCAGGTGCAACACGCTGCAGGCTTCTATGCAAAAAAATAATAATAATACATTAATTAAATAAAATAAAATAAAAAATCTAAAATAAATGCAGTTTTTTCCTGCAAATAGATTTCCATTTAATATTTTCCGTAAAAAGGAACCTCAAGAAAACCCATCCAGAGGCACAGAGATTGAGCCTGGCATTGCCCCCGCCATCCACTGCTCGTAGGTGCAAAGCTCTGCAGGTTTCTTTGAAAACATAAATAAAAAAATAACCAAAATAAATAAATAAAAATAAATTAATTAATTAAATAAAATAAAAAAATGCACAGTTTTTTTCCCCTGCAAATAGATTTACATTTATTATTATCTGTAAAATGGTGGACTTCAAGAAAACCCATCCAGAGGTACAGAGATTGAGGAAAGGGTAAAAATAAGTTAACTAAATAAAAAATAAAATAAATAAATTAGAAAAAAACTAAATAAATGCAGTTTTCTTTCCCTGCAAATAGATTTACATTTAATATTTTCTGTAAAAGGTGGACTTAAAAAAATAAAATTAAAAAAAACATCCAGAGGTACAGAGATTGGGGAAAGGTCTGCAGGAGCCTGGCATTGCCCCCCATCATCCACTGGTCGCAGGTGCAACGCTCTGCAGGCTTCTATGCAAAAAAAAAAAAAAATACATTAATTAAATAAAAAATAAATAAATAAATAAAAAAAATCTAAAATAAATGCACAGTGTTTTCCTGCAAATAGATTTCCATTTAATATTTTCTGTAAAAAGGAACTTCAAGAAAACCCATCCAGAGGTACAGAGATTGAGGAAAGTACTGCAGGAGCCTGGCATTGCCCCCGCCATCCACTGATCGCAGGTGCAATGCTCTGCAGGTTTCTTCGAAAACATACATAAAAACTAAAATAAATACAAATTAATTAATTAATTAAATAAATAAAAAATAAATGCACAGTTTTTTTTTCCTGCAAATAGATTTACATTTAATATTTTCTGTAAAATGGTGGACTTCAAGAAAACCCATCCAGAGGTACAGAGATTGAGGAAAGGTCTGCAGGAGCCTGGCATTGCCCCCCCCCCCCCCATCCACTGATCGCTGGTGCAATGCTCTGCAGGTTTCTATGCAAAAAAATAATAAAAAAAATACTAAAACAAAATAATAAAAAATAAAATAAATAAATTAGGAAAAAATAAAATAAATGCATTTTTTTCCCCTGCAAATAGATTTACATTTTAATATTTTCTGTAAAAGGTGGACTTAAAAAAAAAAAAAAAAAAACATCCAGAGGTACAGAGATTAGGGAAAGGTCTGCAGGAGCCTGGCATTGCCCCCCGCCATCCACTGGTTGCAGGTGCAACGCTCTGCAGGCTTCTATGCCAAAAAATTAATACATTAAATAATAAATTAAAAAAACTAAAATAAATGCACAGTGTTTTCCTGCAAATAGATTTCCATTTAATATTTTCTGTAAAATGGTGGACTTCAAGAAAACCCATCCAGAGGTACAGAGATTGAGGAAAGGTCTGCAGGAGCCTGGCATTGCCCCCCCCCCCCATCCACTGATCGCTGGTGCAATGCTCTGCAGGTTTCTATGCAAAAAAATAATAAAAAAAATACTAAAACAAAATAATAAAAATTAAATAATAAATTAAAAAAACTAAAATAAATGCACAGTGTTTTCCTGCAAATAGATTTCCATTTAATATTTTCTGTAAAAAGAAACTTCAACAAAACCCATCCAGAGGGACAGAGATTGAGGAAAGTACTGCAGGAGCCTGGCATTGCCCCCGCCATCAACTGATCGCAGGTGCAACGCTCTGCAGGTTTCTTCGAAAACAATAAATAAAAAATAACTAAAATAACTAAATAAAAATAAATAAATAAATTAAATAAATAAAAAATAAATGCAGTTTTTTTTTTCCTGCAAATAGATTACATTTAATATTTTCTGTAAAATGGTGGACTTCAAGAAAACACATCCCGAGGTACAGAGATTGGGGAAAGGTCTGCAGGAGCCTGGCATTACCCCCGCCATCCACTGGTCGCAGGTGCAACGCTCTGCAGGTTTCTATGCAAAAAATAAATAAATAAATAACTAAAACAAATAAATAAAAATAAGTTAACTAAATAAAAAATAAAAAAATAAATTAGAAAAAATAAAATAAATGCAGTTTTTTTTTCCTGCAAATAGATTTCCATTTAATATTTTCTGTAAAAAGAAACTTAAAAAAAAACCATCCAGCGGGACAGAGATTGAGGAAAGTACTGCAGGAGCCTGGCATTGTCTCCCCCCCCCCCCCCCCACATCCACTGATCGCAGGTGCAACGCTCTGCAGGTTTCTTTGAAAACATAAATAAAAACTAACTAAAATAAATAAATAAATAACAATTAATTAATTAATTAAATAAATGCAGTTTTTTTTTTTTTTCCTGCAAATAGATTTACATTTAATATTTTCTGTAAAATGGTGGACTTCAAGAAAACCCATCCAGAGGTACAGAGATTGAGGAAAGGTCTGCAGGAGCCTGGCATTGCCCCCCACCATCCACTGGTCGCAGGCGCAGGCTTCTATGCAAAAATACATAACAAATAAATAAAATAAATACAAATAAATAAATAAAATAAAAAATGAATAAAAAAAAAATGAGAAAATAAATAAATGCACAATTTTTTCCCCTGCAAATAGATTTACATTTAATATTTTCTGTAAAAGGTGAACTTCAAGAAAACAGAGTTAAGCAAAATGGCAAACATACCAAACAGAACAAATTACCGGGTCACGTTAAGATCTGCACATTGGCAACGGGCCACATACTGGACTTAAATAAAAAGAACTCGCTGTCATTTATTTTGAATTTTTTAATTGAAATATACAATAAGAACAGATATAAATAACAAATAAAATAATGACACAAAAGGTAAAATACCATAAAATACAAACATAGAAGATCAGGAATATGTAAAAGGTTTAGGATCGCCCCCATGTGCCAGAAATAGGAGAGATGAGAACCCATGCTAAGCATGTTGGCATTGTTGGGGATGAGACACCGAACATCCAAATCTACATCTCACCCCCCCGGACGTCGCTACGTCATCGGTCACCAGGGCAGAATCCAGAGCGCCACCTATGGAATCCACACTGTGTGCAATGCTGCCATCATGTGGTCGTTTATGAGATCAGCCTGTTCAGTGTAAAATACATAGGCAGGGTCTAGAAGAAGACATTGGGGGGTTGATTTACTAAAACTGGAGAGTGCAAAAAAATCTGGTGCAGCTCTGCAAGGGAACCAATCAGCAGCTTTGACGATAAAACCTGGAAGCTGATTGGTTTCTATGCAGTGCTGCTCCAGGATTCTATGTGCTCCAGTTTTAGTAACTCCCCCCCACTGCTTCTGTGTAATATTCCTACAAGTGTAAGACCGCAAAAAATCCCTTCCAGTAAAATGAACCCGACGTAGCTATTTATTGAAGCCGGTCATGAATGGGCAACAGAGACCTGACACTGGCGGCATCCTATGAAAGATGCCAGTTGCCCGTCTATTATGCTTCTCCAAGTACTGAGGCGGCTCCATGACAATCACAAAAGGCTTCCTCTGAAATAATTTCTGTATCAAAGTCAAAAGTATTGGGACACCTGCCTTTACACGCACATGAACTTTAATGGCATCCCAGTCTTAGTCCGTAGGGTTCAATATTGAGTTGGCCCCACCCTTTGCAGCTATAACAGCTTCAACTCTTCTGGGAAGGCCGTCCACAAGGTTTAGGAGGGTGTCTATGGGAATGTTTGACCATTCTTCCAGAAGGGCATTGGTGAGGTCAGGCATTGATGTTGGACGAGAAGGCCTGGCTCGCAGTCTCCGCTCTTATTCATCCCAAAGGTGTTCTATCGAGTTGAGGTCAGGACTCTGTGCAGGTCAGTCAAATTCCTTCCTCCACCCCAAACTCGCTCATCCATGTCTTTATGGACCTTGCTTTGTGCACTGGTCCAAATCATTTGGTGGAGGGGGGATTATTGTTGTTTTTCGGGGGGTTGGGATTGGCCCCTTAGTTCCAGTGAAGGGAACTCTTAAGGCGTCAGCATACCGAGACATTTTGGACAATTTCATGTTCCCAACTTTGTGGGAACAGTTTGGGGACGGCCCCTTCCTGTTCCAACATGACTGCGCACCACAAAGCAAGGTCCATAAAGACATGGATGAGCGAGTTTGGGGTGAAGGAACTTGATTGGCCTGCACAGAGTCCTGACCTCAACCCGATAGAACACCTTTGGGATGAATTTGCGTATAGACTCAGAGCCAGGCCTTCTCGTCCAACATCAGTTGCCTGATATCACAAATTCACTTCTGGTCAAACATTCCCATAGGCACCCTCCTAAACCTTGTGGACGGCCTTCCCAGAAGAGTTGAAGCTGTTATAGCTGCAAAGGGCGGGGCCAACTCAATATGGAACCCTACAGACTAAGACGCCATTAAAGTTCATTGTGTGTAAAGGCAGGCGTCCCAATACTTTTGACAATATAGTGTATGTGTAAAGGGTGGGCCAACTCAATATTGAACCCTACGGACTAAGACTAGGATGCCATTAAAGTTCACGTGCGTGTAAAGGCAGGTGTCCCAATACTTTTGACAATACAGTGTAAGTGTTGTTTAGTGCGTTTTTATAGAAACGCACTACCGTCCATTTAACATGGTTTCCTATGGGTCTAGGTCACATCTGAAAGTTTTGCGCCCGTGCATGGCTCCCGCAGCAGATTGCATGTAATAGACTTCAATGGACAAGCCCCGAAAATGCAATTGTTGCATTTTTTTTTTTTGGGGGCTAATAGGAAAGTATGACAGTTCTGTTCATGGAGTGAGACTTTAATGCGACGTTACACTCTCTGGCACTGAAGTTGCATCAAAGTGGTGCAGGAACCTTCATGAGTCGCATGTTGGGGTCAAGGGCTGGGGTTAGAATTAATCATTAGCAGTAATTGTTGGGGGTTTGAACTCTAACCCTAATGATCACCTATAACCCTAAGGCTTGGTTCACACTACTGCCACCTGAAAGCCGTGAGGCTTACGGTGCGACTTTGCCAGGCGACTTGAGTACTTTGAAGCGACTTTCTGGAATGCCTGGGAAATCTTCCTGTAAATGTCGGATCCAAATCACATCAATATAGATGAGGATTGGACTTGGCGAAGCGACTTCCATTAAAGTCAATAGGCACAAGTCGGATAGAAGTCGCCTTGAAGTAGTACAGGAACCTTTTCTAAAGTCGGAGCGACTTCAGTAGTGCCGATTAGGACGGCTCTCATTGACTAACATGGGATTTCACACGTCATGCGACTTGGGACCTTACAAGTCGGATCCCAAGTCGTGGCCGTGTAAACCGAGCCTAAGGCTCCTCCTTTTTTTACATTAGCGCATCTCCAAAATCGCACAATTTCTGCTGCGACTTTGATCTGAATTTACATTTCCTGGACCAAAAGTTGCATCAAAAAGTCGGACCAAAGCAGCGCAGGAACCTTTTTTTCTGAAGCCTTTTTTCTGACTACATTGAAGCTCACATGTCCTGCGACTTGGTGGATTCACAAGTCGGATCCCAAGTCGCAACAAGTGTGAAAGGAGCCTTACCCTAACATGCGACTTTTGGACACATAAAAGGTTCCTGCACTACTTTGATGCTACTTGAGTGCCAGAGTGTTAAGTCGCATTAAAAGTCGCACTTCATAAACATAACAGCCATACTTTCCTATTACCCAAAAAGATAAAAAGCACGTTCAAAAACGCAAAATGCGCCAGAAAAAACGCATCAACCGCAACCTGCATAGATGTGAACCTTGCCTTAAGGGATATTTGAAGGGGTTTTCAATAAATTGGAATGCAATTAGAATATGCCCCTCCCCCCCCCCCCCCGCTCCCATGTAGCACCATGGGGTTGTTTTCACCTCCAGCAGCTATAGAGTAACAGTAGTGAGACTTTGTTCCCATTACAGGAGGAACTGGAGTCCAAAATTCAGACCACGGGAGGGGATTTTATACCTGACATGTGCAATTCGATTAGTTCCCAATTCGTTTTTTTTTTTTTTTTTTACGAATTTAGATAAATTCGTTAATTCGGAAATATCCGAATTTCCAAATTTTTCCGGAACTTCGGAAATTCTAAATTCGGAATTTTGGAAATTCGGTAATTCAGAAATTCGGAGATCCAAAAATAAGAATGAAAATCCGAAAGTTCAAAAGAACGAAAATCCAAACATAAGAATGAAAATCCGAAAATTCAAAAGAACGAAAATCCAAACATAAGAATGTAAATCCGAAAATTCAAAAGAATGAAAATCCAAACATAAGAATGAAAATCCGAGAATTCAAAAGAACGAAAATCCAAACATAAGAATGAAAATCCGAGAATTCAAAAGAACGAAAATCCAAACATAAGAATGAAAAACCGAAAATTCAAAAGAACGAAAATCCAAACATAAGAATGAAAAACCGAAAATTCAAAAGAACGAAAATCCAAACATAAGAATGAAAATCCGAAAATTCAAAAGAACGAAAATCCAAACATAAGAATGAAAATCCGATAATTCAAAAGAACGAAAATCCAAACATAAGAATGAAAATCCGAAAATTCAAAAGAACGAAAATCCAAACATAAGAATGAAAATCCGAGAATTCAAAAGAACGAAAATCCAAACATAAGAATGAAAATCCGAGAATTCAAAAGAACGAAAATCCAAACATAAGAATGAAAAACCGAAAATTCAAAAGAACGAAAATCCAAACATAAGAATGAAAAACCGAAAATTCAAAAGAACGAAAATCCAAACATAAGAATGAAAATCCGAAAATTCAAAAGAACGAAAATCCAAACATAAGAATGAAAATCCGAGAATTCAAAAGAACGAAAATCCAAACATAAGAATGAAAATCCGAAAATTCAAAAGAACGAAAATCCAAACATAAGAATGAAAATCCGAAAATTCAAAAGAACGAAAATCCAAACATAAGAATGAAAATCCGAGAATTCAAAAGAACGAAAATGCAAACATAAGAATGAAAATCCGAAAATTCAAAAGAACGAAAATCCAAACATAAGAATGAAAATCCGAGAATTCAAAAGAACGAAAATCCAAACATAAGAATGAAAATCCGAAAATTCAAAAGAACGAAAATCCAAAACATAAGAATGAAAACCTGAAAATTCAAAAACCCGAAACTCTGAAATAATAACTAATAATAACTTAAAGTGGATGTAAACCCAAATTTTTTATTTTATTTTTTTGCTGTCACAATGTAGAGTATAAGATTTCCTATCATTTGTGCCATGTCTTGCCACAAAGAGTTAATCCAGCTCTGAGCAATCCTCTTTTATTGTTCAGTGAGATAAAACGGACAAACAGAAAAAAACCTTTGTCCGTTCCGCCCCCTTGCTGTGAGTGACAGGTTATTTACATATCTCGTGCACTAACTTAAGACAGGCATTATTTTTTAATTCCGACCCCCACTCCTTTTCTGAAGTCATGTGGTTACTTTTCGGGATTTTGACTGGATGTTGGTGATCATAGCAGAAGGAATACACAGGAGAAAATGCATGTTGACAAGGGGAGTGTAGAGGTGGGCGGGGAGTCTACTGACATCACGACTCCACCCACCGAGCTCCAGACAACAGATCCACCCACAGAATCTGCAGCTTTTCAGTTCTTATAACAGACAGAGGGGAGACATTTGACAGATAAGGATACATGCAGGAGGCATCTATATCCTTATAGATCAGCACTATGGCAGTAGTTTACAAAGGATGAGCGTGGCTTTACATCCACTTTAACTATTACTAACTATTAAATTATAAGTATTGGAATTTCCTTTCAAATTTGGCTGTTAGTGAATGTAATGAATACAAATTTATCGGAAGTTATGAATTATCCGAAATAACGAATGCCGTATCTAAACAAATGGAATGTAACGAATTAATAATAATAAATAATAATAAAAACATATTATTATTATTATTTAGTTTCCTTCCATTTGTTTAGATGCTATTTTTTATTGCATTCGTTATTTTGGATAATTCGTAACTTAATTTAAATTTGTATTCGTTACGTTCACTAACAGCCAAATTGGAAAGGAAATTCCAATACCTATAATTTATTAGTTATTATTAGTTAGTTATTATTTCTAATTTTCAGATTTTCGTTTCTTATTTTCGGATTATCAAGATCTGGGGTTCTGCATAAAACATTTTTTGCTTGTAGCGTCACCAGCTGGTGAAGATTTTCGAGTTCAAATTTCCGAATTGTCGAATTTTTAAAATTCCAAATTTTTTAATTTACGAATTCCAAATTTTCACATTTCCGAATTTTTTAATTTCGAATTTTTTTTTTTACGAATTCCGAATTTTCACATTTCCACATTTTTTCATTTTGATTTTTATTTTTTTATGAATTCCGAATTTTCACATTTCCGAATTTTCACATTTCCGAATTTTTTATTTTTTTATTTTACGAATTCCGAATTTTAGAATGGAATGTAACGAATTAATAATAATAAATAATAATAAAAACATATTATTATTATTATTTAGTTTCCTTCCATTTGTTTAGATGCTATTTTTTATTGCATTCGTTATTTTGGATAATTCGTAACTTAATTTAAATTTGTATTCGTTACGTTCACTAACAGCCAAATTGGAAAGGAAATTCCAATACCTATAATTTATTAGTTATTATTAGTTAGTTATTATTTCTAATTTTCAGATTTTCGTTTCTTATTTTCGGATTATCAAGATCTGGGGTTCTGCATAAAACATTTTTTGCTTGTAGCGTCACCAGCTGGTGAAGATTTTCGAGTTCAAATTTCCGAATTGTCGAATTTTTAAAATTCCAAATTTTTTAATTTACGAATTCCAAATTTTCACATTTCCGAATTTTTTAATTTCGAATTTTTTTTTTTACGAATTCCGAATTTTCACATTTCCACATTTTTTCATTTTGATTTTTATTTTTTTATGAATTCCGAATTTTCACATTTCCGAATTTTCACATTTCCGAATTTTTTATTTTTTTATTTTACGAATTCCGAATTTTAGAATTTACGAATTCCGAAAAAAAAAGACGAATTAAAACGAAAACAAACACATTTTTCGGCAGTGCACATGTCTATTTTATACATATTGAGCATTTTGAACGACGTGAAAAATGGCCTAAAAAAATTAAAACCTGCTCTATTTTTTCACGTCGTTTTCACGTCGTTTTTTTTTACCGTCGTGAAAAACGGTAGTGTGTTGGCTTTTACGAGGGGAAAAAAAACACGCATGCTCAGAATCAAGTATGAGACGGGAGCGCTCCTTCTGGTAAAACTAGCGTTCGTAATGGAGATAGCACATTCGTCACGCTGTAACGGACTGAAAAGCACGAATCGTCTCTCACCAAACTTTACTAACATGAAGGGTGGCGCCATCCGAACGGAACATCCCCTTTATAGTGCCGTCGTACGTGTTGTGCGTCACCGCGCTTTGCTTGAGCGTTTTTTTTAATGAACGTGTGTAGGCAAGACAGGCTTGAGAGGAAACGATAAAAATCACGTCGAGAAAAACGTGTTTTTTTTAAATGACATTAAAATCGATCGTGTGTACGCGGCATAAGGACTAAAATGGCATTTTAGTTTTAGTCCCATTTTAGTCTTCTGCGATTGTTTTAGTTTTAGTCATATTTAGTCGACTAAAATCTCCAGTACATTTTAGCGACTAAAACTCATTTTAGTCGTCTAAAATCTAATCGGTGTAAATAAATTGTAATGCATTAGTTAACATTTCTCTACAATTTCCAAACTCATTATATACCATTATATACTATTATACACTGCGGGAGTGAAGAATCTCACATGCACTACAGACCAGTGTTCATTTTGAAGTCAAATTTCAATTTTAGTTTTAGTCTTAGGCCCCTTTCACACTGAGGCACTTTGCAGGCGCTATTGCGCTAAAAATAGCGCCTGCAATGCGCCCCAAAAAAGCAGCTCCATTGTATCCAGTGTGAAAGCCTGAGGGCTTTCACACTGGAGCGGTGCGCTGGCAGGAGCGTCAAAAAACTCCTGCAAGCCGCATCTTTAAGGCGCGGTAGAAACACCGCTCCTATAGCGCCCCTGCCCATTGAAATCAATGGTGTAGCGCCTGCAAAACGCCCGCAAAACGCAGCAAATCGCAGCAAAAACGACGGTATAGCGGCGCTAAAAATAGCGCCGCTATACCGCCAGCGCTTTAGTGTGAAAGTAGCCTTATGCCGCGTTCACGCGACCGGTTTTAATGTCACTGAAAAAAACGGCGTTTTTCTCTACGTGATTCTTCTCAAGCCTGCCTTGCCTACACACTATCGTGGAAAAAAAAACGCGTGAGCAAAGCGCGGTGACGTACAACACGTACGACGGCACTATAAAGGGGAAGTTCCATTCGGATGGCGCCACCCTTTGGGCTGCTTTTGCTGATCCTCGTGTTAGTAAAAGTTTGGTGAGAGACGATTCGCGCTTTTCAGTCCGTTACAGCGTGACGAATGTGCTATCTCCATTACGAACGCTAGTTTTACCAGAAGGAGCGCTCCCGGCTCATAACTTGCTTCTGAGCATGCGCGTTTTTTTTCACGTCGTTAAAGCCTACACACGGCCCGTTTTTCATGACGAGAAAAACGACGACGTGAAAAAAACGACGAGAAAAACTTGAGCATTTTACAAATTTTTCATGCCCATTTTTCACGCCGTGAAAAATGCTCGGAAGCCCACACACGACCGTTTTTAATGACCATTTTAAAAAAATGGCATTTTTCTCGTCATGAAAAAACGGTTGTGTGTACGCGGCATGAGACTTTTGACTAAAATGCCATTTTCGTTTTAGTCGTATTTTAGTCATCTCAATTGTTTTAGTTTTAGTCGTATTTTAGTCGACTAAAACGGTATTCATTTCGTCAGCTAAAATGTTTTAGTCGACTAAATTAACACTGGTACCCGTGAACCTGGCCTTAGAAGAGGATTTCCAGAGATAAGAAGCCAACCCTGGGGGGGGGGGGGGGGGGTTCAACACGTCACACCAAAGTGTCACTTGTAGGTAAAGTCACATCAGTATTGACCTATCAATCTTTAAAAAAAAAAAAAAAAAATGGATTCGTTTATTCTAAAATAATTTCCGGATGAAGGAAATGGACATTTTATGATTTATGGTGATCGGTGCGGAGACGGGTTTGTACAGTCCATGTTCATACAGCAACCCTCAACCACAGAAATCTGGAGATGAACACATCATGGTCGGTGGGGGAGGGAAAACATGAGCTGCTAAAATGTTCAATAATTTAAAAAAAATATAAATAAATAATACAAAATACAGTGTTCGTCATCAGGATATGGGGAGAGTCCACAAGGACAATCCCTTGAGCTTCACTCCCATAGCACAGCGCTTCAGGTGAGCGCCCCCTGCAGGCACAGATCCATCCAATAATACCATCAATAGTGGTTAGAACTTTTTATTCACAGCTTCCAGGAGATAAGAACATTAAGGGCCAGTTCACACCATAGAAACGCAACCCGGAATGCGTTCCAGGTGCTTTTTTTGCATGCGCGTTTTTGACGCGTTCCAGTGCGTTTTTGGTACGTTTTGAATGCAGTCCAGTGCTTTTTTTCACCCCTCTTTTTTATTAACCTTATGCCCCCGTACACACAATCCAAAAATCGGACGACAGATCGTCCGACTTTTTTCGCTTAATAGTCGCAAGTAGAAATTGAATAAGGTTACTAAAGTCACGAAGATTCTCGTACGACAGAAAAAAAAAAAATCGGAAGTGATGTCTTGTGTTGTAATGTATTTGTGTTGTATTTTCCGACGACAACTGTACTGACTAAACGAAAATCGTACGATTAGATATCGTACGAGGAAAATTTCCGTGCATGTCCGATAAAATAATATCGGATGAACTGTCGTGATCGGCTCGCGGAAGCTCTGTACTAACGATTATCATACGATTCTTCCTCGGACAACATTTTTCGTACGATATTCAGATCATGTGTACGGCCCATTAGGTAAGGACAAGTGTGTTCCAGTGCGTTTTTGGTGCGCCCCGGTGCGTTCTTGATGCGTTTTACAGCGTTTCAGTACAGTCCAGGTAAAATGCAGCATGTTCTACTTTTTTTTTCTGGAACTGGAATGCGCTGGAACTGCAAGCACTGGTGTGAACTATGCCATTGAAAACCATATAATCTACTTTCCATAAAAAAAAAAAAACGCACTGGACTGCATGTGGTGTGAACTGACCCTAAAAAAATAAAATAAAAAACATTACCGAGCTGCTTGTCTTCAGATTCTAGGAAATCAAAGACGTTCTTCCAACCAAGACGCCCATCTATAAGGCTGCAGAGCGCTCCTTACCCGCACCATTCGTACTTTTCTAAACTTTGCACTTTGGCACATTTATAAATGCACGTTTTTCTACGAGGGGTCTTCAAAAAGTTTCTGCACTTTATATATAATAGACAGAGTTTAAAAAAAAAAAAAGAAGTGTGGAAACTTTTTGAAGAACCCTCGTAGAAATGCTTCACGGCTCCACTTCTCTTCTTTTGATTTACAAAGATTTGACATAAAATCAGGCGATTTCTCTTCACCTTCATTAGTAAAAAATGAGCGGACCCCTGCGCTGCTCGTGTCTCCAGTACGGACTTCTCTGCCTTCATTGAATGGGGTTTGTTGTATCATTTTGGGCCAGAGAAGCCGGTGATCAACAATCACATGTACACACGGTCGGAATTTCCGACAACAAATGTTCGATGTGAGCTTGTTGTTGGGAAAATTCCGACCGTGTGTGGGCTTCCGTCGGACGTTTGCTGCTGGAATTTCCGACAACAAAAATTTGAGAGCTGGCTCTCAAAATTTTCCGGCAACAAAACTTGTTGTCGGAAATTCCGAGCGTGTGTAGACAATTCCGACGCACAAAATTCCACGCATGCTCGGAATCAAGTATAAGTATTGAGCTTCATTTTTCTCGGCTCGTCGTACGTCACCAAACCCACCAAATGTGACCCATTAAAGCAAATGGGGAGGGGCCGCAACTTCCCCAAAACCGTGTGCAAAGTACACAAATGCAGTCCATAAATACTAGAATAAACAAATAGAAATGAGATCATTGATTAGTCAGTCTGTACAATTCAGGAGACACTGGAGTAGATTTGCTAAAACTGGAGAATGTCAAATCTAAGGCTGCTATAAACAGTATGCTATGGATGGCCCACGTGCAAAGATGTAGGTGAAACTCAGTCCCTTAAAACAGGAAATTCCTATGAATGAAGGGCACCCATGGGACTTTTTGAGTTAAGCCACAAAATGAATAGCACGTTATATAAAAGTCACATATTTTATTGAAGTTAAAAGCAAAGCGCAAAGTACACACGTAGAACCATATATTGGAAGGATAAAAAATTTAAACATTGGTGTATGTTACACATAAAGACAAGATTTTCACAACCAAACAGTAAAAAAATACTGCTATTAACCTTAACGCGTTTCGTCAAGCAATGTTCACTTCTTCAGGAGGCAATGAGATCCAAATATATCTGTAGAGATCATGTCTATAAAGATAAATAAAGATGCAACAAATGCAAACTCATACAACAAAAAACTACGTATGTATGAATAAGGGTCACTTTCCAATGCCTGTTATGAAGGTCACAATACTCACAGACCACCAACGCCACCAGGTACCAGACCAAAAACTCCAAAAGTGCCTTAAGCACTAGGCAGGCCGTCAAGCAGAGGCACACAGGAAGACTCACTAAGACAAAGCCTTGTTTTGGTGAGTCTTCTTGTGTGCACCTGCCGAGAGGCCAATCTAATCTTCAGCTCCCGGACAGGACGTGCCTGACATCGCCTTTCCATAGCACCTGCCAATTGGTGAATTTTTGGTCCCTGTGATACTTTAGATCCACTCATTAGTGTATAAGTATCGTGGCTTTTGTAATAAGGATTGGAAAGAGATTAATAAAAAAAATTTCATTGTATGAGGTCTTGTCTTGGTGAGCCTCCCTGTGTGCCTCTGGCAGGTGGCCCGCCTAGTGTTGAAGGCACTTTCGGAGTTGGTGGTCTGGTACTTGGTGGAGTTGGTGGTCTGTGAGTATTGTGACCTTATGATAGGGATTAGAAAGTGACCCTTATTCATACATAATTGTTCGTTGTATTAGGCCTTGGCTTGGTGAACCTCCCTGTGTACCTCTGGCAGGTGGCCCGCCTAGTGTTGAAGGCACTTTCGGAGTTGGTGGTCTGGTACTTGGTGGAGTTGGTGGTCTGTGAGTATTGTGACCTTATGATAGGGATTAGAAAGTGACCCTTATTCATACATAATTGTTCGTTGTATTAGGCCTTGGCTTGGTGAACCTCCCTGTGTACCTCTGGCAGGTGGCCCGCCTAGTGTTGAAGGCACTTTCGGAGTTGGTGGTCTGGTACTTGGTGGAGTTGGTGGTCTGTGAGTATCGTGACCTTATGATAGGGATTGGAAAGTGACCCTTATTCATGCATAGCTTTTCGTTGTACGAGTATGTATTTGTTGCATCTTTATTGACATGGTCTCTCTACAGATATATTTGGATCTCATTATCTCCTTAAGTAAACATTGCTTTACGAAACGCGTCGTGATTAATACCAAAGCTTGTTTACTGTTTGGTTGTGAAAATCTTGTCTTTAGGTGTAACATACACCAACGTTTACATTTTTTTTATATTTCCAATATATGGTTACATGTACTTTGCACTTTGTTTTTGACTTCAATAAGGAATACAAGATGTGGATTTTATATAACGTGGTATTCATTTTGTGGCGCAACTCAAAAATGGGTAACCTTCATTCATAGGAATTTCCTGTAAATAGTAACCAATCAGCTACTAACTTTAGCTTATGCAGTTAAGCTTTGACAATAAAACGTGGAAGCTGATTGGTTTCTATGCAAAGCTGCACCAGATTTTGCACTCTACAGTTTTAGTAAATCAACTCTGATATGAAACTTTTAGGGTTCACACACACGGAGCTTTAATAGGAATTTTATATTCCCATCGCAATTTCTCTGCACTTTCCCACACACAGAGAGCCACACCTGCCGCATACAATCTGCCGTACAAGTGAATAGCGGTACGCGGCCATGCTCTTGTATGCATAGTTGTTTGGAAAATAAGTCAGATGCACATGTAAGCGCCAATGCAAACAAGCATAGAAGACCACCACCACGTATAGCCATTCACTTGTATAATAGGCTGCACACGGCACTTGCGGCTCCCTGGGTGCGGTAAAATATTGGGAAATTATGCCAGGCAAAGGTGTGCAGTAACCTGAAGGCATCTAAAAATTTCTCAAATCACAAGAGGAGAAGTCAGCATTCAGAATATCATCCAACACTGGCTATCCTTTATTGCAAAAACACATAGAACAGCCATAAAACACCCAACACGTTTGAGCCGTGAGTTATGACTAAAGGAGTAGTAAAGTTACATGTTTTTTCACCTTAATGCATCCTATGCATTAAGGTGAAAAAACATTCGACAATACCGCCCCCCCCCCCGAGCCCCCGTTTTTCTTACCTGGCCCCTCGAAAGTCCCATGCTCGTCCCCGTCATCCTCTTCGTTTTTCTGCCTGGCCGCCGATTGGCTACACTGGATAGATTGAAAGCAGCGCAGCCATTGGCTGGCGCTGCTGTCAATCACATCCAATGACGCGGCACGCCGGGGGGCGGGGCCGAGTGATACAGTCGGCGGCTATGGCCGCCGCTGTATCACGGGAGCGCGCCCGCAATCACTCCACACCATGCGAGCTCACTCGCATTAAGGTGTGGAGTCCTTGCGGGGAGGAGCCAAGACAGCCGCCGAGGGACCCCAGAAGACCAGGATCGGGGCCACTGTGTGCAAAACGAGCTGCACAGTGGAGGTAAGTATAAACTGTTTGTTATTTTTAAGCAAAAAAAAAAAAAGGTTTAGTGCTCCTTAAGGCCTGACGGCCGAAACACGTTGGATGTTTTACGGCTGTTATACATGTTTTTGCAATAAAGCAAAACCATTGTTGGATGCCATTCTGAGCGCCCACTTCTCCTCTTGTGATTCGAGAAATTTTTAGATGCCTTCTAGATGCCTTGTGATTCCTGTTACCCGAGGCTTCAGCAGCCTCTAAGTCTGAGATGGGATGCGAGAAGGTGGAAGGGCTTACACACCTGTATTCATCAAAAAAAATTCTGTGTCAACCAAATAAAAAAGATCTTTGGCACACAGGCGGACTCCTGAGGTCTGCCTTCCGCTACGCAGAACCCCGGCTATAAACGCTCTTTAGAAGGAACATCGGTAAAGCATTTCCAAGCAGCTGATTAATGTCACAATAATGCTCCTTTGTTTAAAATAATTTTGCTGAGGTGATCACCAGATGCAGTTTTTGGGGGGAACTCCCCCCCTATACACCTCATTTTGTAGGGAACCCCCCCATTCCCCACATACACCTCTTTTTGGGAGGAACCCCCTCCCCTGTATTCCCCACATACACCTCTTTTTGGGAGGAACCCCCTCCCATGTATTCCTCCATACACCTCTTTTTGGGAGGAACCCCCTCCCCTGTATTCCACCATACACCTCTTTTTGGGAGGAACCCCCTCCCCTGTATTCCCCCATCCACCTCTTTTTGGGAGGAACCCCCTCCCTTGTATTCCCCCATACACCTCTTTTTGTGAGGAACCCCCTCCCCTGTATTCCCCAAAACACCTCTTTTTGGGAGGAACCCCCTCCCCTGTATTCCTCCATACACCAATTTCCCTTGTATTCCTCCATACACCTCCAGGACAAACTAAAAAGCTCACATGACCGTAGTTGACCTTGTACAGTGTCTATGGCATGGGGTTTAAAGAGTTAATTTCTTACTAAAATCAACATTCATATACATTTCAGTTAACAAACCAAAAATCTGAAAAAAAAAATTCTAAATGACAAAAAAAAAAAAAAAAAAATTGAAATCTGTGAACTTTGGAACCATAAAAAATAAAAAGTAGCAAAGCAGCGTAAACACTTCTTCTATAATACATCTTGAATATTCCAAGTGTTAAAAAAACGGTATAAAAAAAGGCACATCGAACGGGTCGCCGCAAACGTCTGACCAGACAGAGGTGAACAATCGCACATCTGACATTTTTGGTCCTCGTTGGTGACACTTCACATGGGTATCTGCCAGCCGGGACATCTAAAGAGCAGAGCAGGTGGCTAAAAACTTTGCACTCGTATTCCTGCAGCACACCACAAGCAATGGTCCACTGCAACATGGAACCAGACCTGATCTTTAGGCTGTGGGACACGGAACCTGTGCCGATCTTTAAGCTGTTGGGACACGGAACCTGCCCCGATCTTCAAGCTGTTGGGCATGGAACTTTCCCTGATCTTCAAGCTGATGAACATAGAACCTGACCTTATCTTCAAGCTGTGGGACATGGAACTTGCCCTGATCTTAAAGCTGTAGGACATAGAACCTGTCCTGATCTGCAAGCTGTGGGACACAGAACTGGCCCTGATCTTTAAGCGGAGGGACACAGAACCGGCCCTGATCTTCAAGCTGTGGGACACGGAACCTATCCTGATCTTGAAGCTGAAGGACATGGAACCTACCCTGATCTTGAAGCTGAAGAACATGGAACCTACCCTGATCTTCAAGCTGAGAGACACGGAACCTGTCCTGATCTTCAAGCTGAGGGACACGGAACCAGACCACATCCTCAAGCTGTGGGACACGGAACCTGTCCTGATCTTCGAGCTGTGGGACACGGAACCTGTCCTGGTCTTTAAACTGTTGGATACGGAACCTGTCCTGATCTTCAAGCTGTGGGACACAGAACCTGTCCTGATCCTCAAGCTGTGGGACACAGAACTGGCCCTGATCTTTAAGCGGAGGGACACAAAACCGGCCCTGATCTTCAAGCTGTGGGACACGGAACCTATCCTGATCTTGAAGCTGAAGGACATGGAACCTACCCTGATCTTCAAACTGAGGGGCACGGAACCAGACCAGATCCTCAAGCTGTGGGACACGGAAACTGTCCTGATCATCAAGCTGTGGGACACGGAACCTGTCCTGATCTTCAAGCTGTGGGACACGGAACCTGTCCTGATCTTCAAGCTGTGGGACACAGAACCTGTCCTGATCTTCAAGCTGTGGGACACGGAACCTGTCCTGATCTTCAAGCTGTGGGACACGGAACCTGTCCTGATCTTCAAGCTGTGGGACATGGACCCAAACCCGATTGTTGCATGCCTTAGCTTAGGTCTTGCTTGGTATTCCTGGACCAGGAAATGTCAGCTGTACTGAAGTATGGCAAGGCACGCACCGGCTGGCAGGGTGTAGATATCCACAGTGTGGTCCACTATAAAGTGCAATGCATGCTCCTCCCTCCGTGGCTTTTTATTAATCTATGGCACGCCGAACACATCTAGAGAACAAGATGGCCACACTGAGGCTTGGCCTACAGTCCCTTCACAGAAGAACAATGGTGCCATCGGAGCCTGTAACACAAAAAGTGCACCAAAAACATTTCTGATGCCGATTCAATACTCTTTAATTGGAGATCCTAATCGGAAGCCGCACTTCTCTTATTGATCAGCATTTCCCCGGCTTCTTGTCCGCACCTCTATTCTCCGGGATGTGCCGATATCGACATTTGTCTCCATAAGTGCAACCATTGGCCCTCCAGTAGAAACATTCATTGGTCTTGGATGGGACTTTCTTCTTTGCGCTGAAAGGTAGAAAACAAATTTTGTTACACTGGAATAGTGTTCACCTTCGCGATTCCTATATTTAAAGCATTTAAAGTGACCCCTCCCCTTTAATTGGGTGAGAAAACCCCCAATACCAGAACCATGGATTACATCTCTGGTGGTATCAGGATTTTTTTATTTTTTCCTTCATTGTAAGCAGAGAGCAACTACCGTTTATAAGCAGAACTCAACTGTACCTGAGCACCACAAACTGAAAACGCTATATAAAATTCACAGCAAACTCCCCCATCCCCCCATGCTTTATGTTGCTGAGAAATCACTTTGAAAAACACCCCCCTAGCATTTCTAGCTAGGGTTGCCACCTGTCCAGGATTTACCTGGACAGGTGGCAACCCTAGCTAGAAATGGATTTACCTGGACAGTGCGGGTTTTGAACCATGTGTCCGGGGTTTCAGGTGGACTGAAACCCGGACACATTATTCATAAAGGGCTGTGGCTCTCCAAGTAACCAGGATAGTCACACACAAACCTGTTACCATCCAAGAGCTGCGGGTGGCTGTCTGGGGGCAGGGAGATGATGTCAGCAAGAGCAATTTGGCCACACCCACTGTTCGCTGCAGCACGCTATGCACACCGTCATACTACTAGCTTTGTGCACTGCTGTTTTTTTTTATTTTTTCGGGTCATTCGTTATGATCGAAATTCGTACATTCGAAAATTTGTAAATCCGAAATTTCTTAAATTAGAAAATTCGAAGCCTGGAATTTAGAAAATTTGGAAATTCGAAAATCCAAAATCTGGAAATTCAAAATAATAACAAACTAATAATAACTATTAAATTAGAGGTATTGGAATCTCCTTTCAAATTTGGCTGTTAGTGAACGCAACAAATACGAATTTATCCGAAGTTACAAATTTTCTAAAATAATGAATGCCGCATCTAAACGGAAAAAAAATGAATAATTAATAATAACAATAAAACGTTTTTATTATTATCGTTATTATACAGTATATTATTAATTAGTTCCGTTCCATTTGTTTAGATGCGACATTCATTATTTCGGAAAATTTGTAACTTCGGATAAATTCGTATTTGTTACGTTCACCAACAGCCAAATTTGAAAGGAAATTCCAATACCTATCCTAGTTAATGTGTTAGGATCTATACTGGTATGGACTGGGTGATGTGTTAGGATCTATACTGGTATGGACTGGGTAATGCGTTAGGATCTATACTGGTATGGACTGGGTAATGCGTTAGGATCTATACTGGTATGGACTGGGTAATGCGTTAGGATCTATACTGGTATGGACTGGGTAATGTGTTAGGATCTATACTGGTATGGACTGGGTAATGTGTTAGGATCTATACTGGTATGGACTGGGTAATGTGTTAGGATCTATACTGGTATGGACTGGGTAATGTGTTAGGATCTATACTGGTATGGACTGGGTGATGTGTTAGGATCTATACTGGTATGGACTGGGTAATGTGTTAGGATCTATACTGGTATGGACTGGGTAATGCGTTAGGATCTATACTGGTATGGACTGGGTAATGCGTTAGGATCTATACTGGTATGGACTGGGTAATGCGTTAGGATCTATACTGGTATGGACTGGGTAATGTGTTAGGATCTATACTGGTATGGACTGGGTAATGTGTTAGGATCTATACTGGTATGGACTGGGTAATGTGTTAGGATCTATACTGGTATGGACTGGGTAATGTGTTAGGATCTATACTGGTATGGACTGGGTAATGTGTTAGGATCTATACTGGTATGGACTGGGTAATGTGTTAGGATCTATACTGGTATGGACTGGGTAATGTGTTAGGATCTATACTGGTATGGACTGGGTAATGTGTTAGGATCTATACTGGTATGGACTGGGTAATGTGTTAGGATCTATACTGGTATGGACTGGGTAATGTGTTAGGATCTATACTGGTATGGACTGGGTAATGTGTTAGGATCTATACTGGTATGGACTGGGTAATGTGTTAGGATCTATACTGGTATGGACTGGGTAATGTGTTAGGATCTATACTGGTATGGACTGGGTAATGTGTTAGGATCTATACTGGTATGGACTGGGTAATGTGTTAGGATCTATACTGGTATGGACTGGGTAATGTGTTAGGATCTATACTGGTATGGACTGGGTAATGTGTTAGGATCTATACTGGTATGGACTGGGTAATGTGTTAGGATCTATACTGGTATGGACTGGGTAATGTGTTAGGATTTATACTGGTATGGACTGGGTAATG